>SJXQ01001655.1:271037-317826 GCA_006408695.1 Aepyceros melampus | reverse complement strand
GTGGGGAGTGGGGCCTCCTGGAGAGGGGGTGGGGGGTCTGGGACTCTGTTGGCTCAGGTGACTACACACCTGCCATGGTTCAGGGAACCACGTGATGGAGGGAAAGGAGTCTGAGCACATCGAGGGACAGGCACATCACTCTGATGTCCTCACGTGCAGGGTTCACCTGCTATGAAGGTAGAAGAAACAAGGTCCAATGCAACAGACAAAGGGTTTCCACAGAAGTCCTTCCTACACCCCACGATGGCCTGAACTTGACTTTCACGTCCCACCAGAACCAGAACCAGAACCCAGAGCTCAGAAAGAAGCCATGAGCAGGTAGTGCCCAAGCTCCACCTGCAAACGCTTACAATTGCCAGCCAGCCCTTAAGCAGCTGGAAGAAAGAGCAGAGGGCAGTGACAATGCAGTCACAAGCCAAGGAATGCCTGCAGCCACTGGAAGAGACAGAGCTGCTTCCCGAGAGCCTTCGGAGAGTGCACGGCCTTGCCAACACCTTGACTTCAAAGCTCTGGCCTCCAGAACTATGAGAATACATGTCTATGCTTTTAGACCATTGAGTTTATAGTCATTTGGACAGCCACAGAAAATTGATATGGGACCTTTGGTCTCCAACATAGGAAGGAAGCAGGAATGACTTGGGACAAAGGTCTGAAGCCCAAAGGGGTCGAGAGCATCCCGAGAACCTCTGTCATCTGATTCCAGACCCGTCAGAGCCTTGGGTGGTCGGCGGCTGTACCCAGAGCTGAGAATGAGGCAGAAGAGGTATGACCACTCCTGGATGAACTGACTGCTGCCCTCCGCTCTGACCTCGAGAAGCAGGCCCACAGTGGAGACAAGGCCCCCGAGTCTGGAAGGATAACTGGAGAAAGGGCTCCTGGCAGGACCTGGCGTAGGCACACCTTTCTCTGCCCCCTTCCCCGCCCTGGCTGCAGTCCTGTAGCCCAACTGGCCCCGCCCCCCTGGCCCCTACACCTGTGCTCTCCTTCCCTGACTCTGGCGGGGTTTCCCCTCCACTGGCCAAGAACTCCCTGATGGTGGAGATGGTCCACTCCCCTCTGTCCCCAGCCCTCGATGAGTGTTGCTGGATGAATCAATAATTCCAGAACTGGAAAAGACGACCGTGAAGATATATTTAATCTAACCGCTCACTCCACATACATGCAAACCAAGGGCCCGAGAAGTGGAGGGATTGGGCAGGACGGGGTCCCAGGACACCCAGACTCCAGGCCTTGCTGCCTCTGCTTCTGGCCAACTCAACTTCTTGCAGCATCAGCTTCCTACTCAACAGATCGCTCCCTGAAGTGTCCTGAGTACTAAGAAGGTCTGGCACATAGTAGTGTGTGGAATGTATCTGTTGAACGAGCATTCGTTAAATGAACCCAGAACTGAGCAGAAGTGGGGAAAGGGTATGAAAAACTGGTCTTAGTATTGGAAGTACTGCTCAAAAACGGGGACAGATTTCTGAGTGGGAAAAGAAAAATAAAAACTAAGGACGCTGATTCCCTCTGGGTTCGTACTTCTGGGAATTGCTGTGCCACGCTTTCCTCCGAGAAGGCAGGAAAGGGTGAGAGGAGGCCTGAACGCTGTCCAATAACAACTAATGAAAATCACTGCTTTCACTTACTCACCACACAGGCACCGTGTCTCACTAGGGCCCGAGAGCGACAGAGACCCGAGGGGCCTGAAGACTGCAGATGCACAGCTGAAGGAAAGAGCAGACAGGTACCAAAGGGACAGTGAATGATGGAGGGGAGTCCCGGACCCCAGGACAACAGAGAAGGAACAGCTTGGGGCAGGGGGAGGAGAAGGCTGCCTGGAGGTGGTGTTGGATCTCAGAACTTGAAAGACATCCCCATGAAGAAGATGGAGCTTCCGGGCCAGGTGAGATCCCGATTTTGAAAGAGACAGAAAGGAGCAGGGACCTGGGTCAGACATAGATCCCACAGGGTGAAGGTCCACACTGTGCCCTGACTCCCCCAGTGGGGATCTGATGCCAGTCACCAGCTGTAAGTCTCAGCCCGTTTCTCTGCAGAAGTGGGACACTAAAACAGAGAAGAACTCCCAGATACGGGGGAAAAAATCCAGCTGAAACAGAGGAGACGCAGGTCTGAGCCCCTGGGCTTCCCTGGTGGCTCGATGGTAAAGAATCTGCCTGCGATGCAAGAGACACAGTTTCAACCCCTGAGTTGGGAAGATCCCTTGGAGAAGGAAATGGCAATCAGCTCCAGTATTCTTGCCTGGGAAATACATTGGCTAGAGGAGCTTGGCAGGCTACTGCCCATGGGGTTACCAAGAGTCAGACAGGACTGAAGAGAGTGAGCATGCATGCATAAGCCCAAGCCCCTAAGAGAGGCTTTGATCCTCAGCCCTCACAGTGACAAAGAAAGGTCAGAGCAGAACTGGATGAGTTGCAGTGATACAGCGAAGTTTTAAAAAAAAAATTAAAAATCAGTGAGTTAAAGACGGCTATCTCAAAGCACTGGGTTAAGGATGAAGAAGGAAAGTTAAGTGTTAAAAATCCATGAGGCTGGAAAGCAATGTATTGCGGGGTATGTGGGGAGGGACAAACTCCTAAAGGCATGGCAGACGCTACGCTCGGAGTCCCCCGGCCATACAACCACACTGTAAGACACAGAGCTGCTATGACCATACCCATTTCACAGACTGGAACGTGAGGTTATACTGTTAATCACCACCAAAGCCAGGAGTCAGGCCCAGGCAGGGGGACCCTGGAGCCCCATCGCTCCCTCCTACAAAGACTAGACAAGAAAGCTAAAGAGAAACATGACAGGCAAAGGGAAGGGGTTTTGCTTTTCTGTTTTGCAAAACACTCCTTCATGCTATTCAATGGTTGGGGGAAGGGAAATGTATGCTGGGGGAGGGGCCCAAGGCTCCCCCAAGGTGGCACTGACAAGGTGGCAGGTCTTATATCAGGAGCTTTCAATGTAACTGCTGGGAAGAACCTAGCCTTGGCTGGTGCCCTGGGCCTTGGGCAGGGGTCTCACCAGCCCTCAGCAACTCTCCCACCACTGTATTAAGAGGCCTCCCAGATACACCAGCTAATCTCACACCCTCTTCCCAACATACAACACCAGCTTGTCCCAAAGCAGTGTGTGGCATCAAATTTGTGCAGGTGCTTAAGCCAGACAGGTGGCAACACACTTAATTCTGTCTCCTGTAAACCCCCAAGCTCATCACACACCACCTTCAGGGGATTTTGTCTCTCTTGGGCCTTTCCCATCCACTCCTGACTCAACAGGGCATGCCCCCATCAGCACTCACTGCTAGGTTCATCCCCTGCTCTGATCCTGTCTTACTGATCAGTCAGGGTCATGAGCTTTCTGAAATGCCAGCTTCATCCTCTTAAACCTCAGGTAGCCGTCTCCTCTCCACTGCCCTCGGCACAGAAGCAAAATGAACTTTCCTTTCCAAGATGGGGTCTCTGCTTGCCAAATCCCTTTTCTCTCCCCTCTAACCTGAAGAACTCCTGCCCATCTCCCCTCAAGGATCCTTTCCTGACCACTCTGAGTCCACTTGTGCTTAGGGCAACCAATATCCCCAGCATCGCCCTCAAGCCTTCTGCTGTGATTATCTGATTTCTTAACTAAGCCACCCTGCTAGGTTTAGATGAGAATGGATACATGTATATGTATGGCTAAGCACCTTTGCTGTTTGCCTGAAACCACCACACAACTGTTAATCGGCTATACGCCAATATAAAATAAACAGTTTAAATAAATAAACAAAACTCCCCTGCCAGGAGAACCAAAGTTCCCTAGAGGAAAAGAGAGGGTCCAATATATTTCCATATTCTGAGAAGGCAGCACACCCCAGGGCCTGTAGTATACACTCAATTAAACTGTCGCCTAATGAGAAGCATTGAGCATTGTGAGGAGTCCCAGGATTTGAAACAATGACATCTCCATCAGGATTTAAAAAGAAACAAACCAAAAAACAATAAAACAGAGAAAGATTATCTATGCCTCAGTTTTTGCATTTGCAAAGTGGAGACAGATTCCAGAAGCCGGTGGGCAGGAAGGAAGTACCTCAAAGCAAACTCTGCAGACGCCTCCCTTGATAAGAGTTCCCTCTGCCTATCGTGAGCTTGCTATTTCCCTATCGGGGTGCATCCATCCACAAGGCTCATGGGCGACAGGCTCTGCCACACAGATCCCACCTCCTGCCAACCGAACTTCAAAAGTATCCTTATCTGGAGGACCGACCTCAAGGAAGGTCCATTCCTAACTTCTCTCGGTAATCCTTTTATTCTGGGCCTGCCAGGCACACCCACTCCACCTTATCTGCCAGGTCCCCAAACTGTTGTCCTTCCAGGAAGGGTGTCTCTTATCTACAGACCTCCAGGAGGCGAGAGACCAGGGAGGCAAATGGTAGGGAGCCACACCGAGGCCTGATCCTGGTTCCTGCTGCAGGCTGCCTTTCCAGCGGTGTGACCTGGATGTCTTGGGGGCTCGTGATCGCCTGTTTTCTCCTTTGGATAAGGAAAGGGGTGCAACCAAGGTCCCTCCCACTTGACAACTGCAATAATAACCATCATTTCAGGGGGCCAAGCTGGACAGGTGGAACTGACATCATGACTGCCTCTGTCAATTCCTCCCAGCAGAAGAGAACTGTTTGGCAGAAAGAAATCAGGGATTTTTCCAGGAATTCTGTTATCCTGGGTTGCTGCAGATGACAGCATCCCTGTGTGCAGAAATGTCCAAACAAGAATCATCTGCTGCATCTGGAAAAGACCAAGGCAAGTACGGACGCACCAGAGAAAGCCTCCCTTTAGGGACAATTGCATGAATGCCAACTCCCAGAACCTGAGTTCAACCCAGTAAGAATTCCGCTGGGGCTTCTGTATCCTGGTCTTAGGGAGGCGAGGAAGGGCTGGTAGAGAAGCAGGAACACAGGCTCCTGAGGGGCCTGCTGACCCAGGTCTTAATCCTCTCTTGCCATTTCCCACCTGACTTGTTCTCAGATGCTGAGCAATACATAGGAGAATGTCTGTAATGTCCTAAAGCAGCACCCGGCATAGAACCCATGTCGGCTTCCTGCCTCCTCTCCTTAAGGAGGAAGAGCTCCTTTGAGTACAGAAACTGAGTCTTACAGCTTCTGCAGCTTCAGAATCTGCAATACTTGGAAGACTGCAGTCGCTTAATGTGTATGTGTGTGTTCAGTCCTGTCTGACTCTTTGCAACTGCATGGACAAGAGCCTGCCAGGCTCCTCTGTCCATGGGACTTTCTAGGCAAGAACACTGGAGTGGGTGGCCATTTCCTACTCCAGGGATCAAATCCACACCTCCAGCATCTCCTCCACTGGCAGGCGGATTCTTTTTACCACTGCGCCACCCGTTGCTTAATACATGCTCAGTAAAAGCGTGAATAAGATGAAAACATAGACAGGAAGCCACCTGAGGAATGGTGTCAAACGCACTCAGTGGCTGAGCGCTCAGCAGACACCCCCACCCCTTCCTGCCCTTCCTTTTGAATAGACTTGGAGGTGCCCTCGCCCCACTCCACTCAACACGCAGCCTTCAGAGCCACTGCCGGGCAGCGGCAAGAGCATAAGGACCCAAGCCAATGGCTGGGCTCCATTCTTGGTACAGCCGATGACAAGCTGTGTGACCAAGGACAACTTCCTGAGTCTCAATGTCCCCATTTCGATAGGGCCAGCTTCATAGAAGGTTATGAGGGCCCCATGAGTCAATACATGTAAGGTGCTCAGAACTGGCCCTGGCACACATGGTATCCATGCCAGTGGCTGCATAATTATGGTGCTTACTGCTGTTATTCAGGGAGGAGGCGGGCAGTCATAGTTTGAGAGTCGCTGAGCGATAGAAGGCACACATCTCCTAAGTCTAGATCTCAGAGGTCAAGACACACTTCAGCTTTGAACTTGGATCCTAAATCCTTGGTTCAAATCCTGCCTTTCCCACTAAAGCCTCTGGGATATTGTTTTTCCCTTCTGGACCTCAGTTTCCTCATCTGGAAAGCAGATCTATAAACCTTCTCTGTCTTCCGCGAAGGGAGGATCAAATAAAACAGAAAGCATAAAGCTTTCTAAGGTGGGTACCGAAGGTGTTAAGTAGTTGTATTTACTGAAATGAATGCATTACAACCTCACCCATGCTTAGATCACTCGGCCAACCAACACTCTGTCCATTTCTGTTTGATTCCTTGCCCGTCACCACCCCCTCCTTAACCCGAGTCACCCCCTTTTGTCCCTGCACCCTCTCTTTTAGGTGCAGTCTGCTTTGATCACTCAGTTGGGCTTTTGGTGTCAGGGAACTGGAAACCACAGCCAAGATGTGAGAACAGGCTGAGCCCACGGATCACACCATTGCTCCCACCTCCCAGGCTTACCTGACGGGACAATGAGCCGCAGGGAACCTGGGAACCTCACCCCGTACCCTCTGTCCCATCCTGCTGGAAACACTGCCTGCCTGTGAACCATGCTGGTCATCACAGCAGATCAGCTGCACAACGCGTGCCGCCCCCCCTGGAACAAGATGAGCTCTGGCCCAGCTGCAGGCTGCAGCACCAGCAATGAAGCCAGGCCGCCTGGGGCTGAGTCCTCCTGCTGCTGCGTAAACGCTGTGTGGCCTTGAACAAATGCATCGGCCTCTCTGGGCCTCTGTCTCCTTTAGCTATAAAATGAGGATGCTAAATAGCACCTTTCTCCGAGGGCTACTGTGAAAACTGGCCCATTTCTGGACAGGGCTGGCATGTAGGAAGGTGGCCGCCCTTTGGCCGTGGTTGATGAGCTACACAAATGCTTAGAGGAACAGCGGGTAAAATGTGGAAGACAAAGAGCATCGGGGTTTGCTCTCCTCAGGGCATCCTCGTCCAGACTCTGGAAGGGGAGCTGTGCTGGGTTCTGGAGAGAAGCTGCTGAGACACTGGGCAGAGCAGAAGAGAAGAAGGAGGCCTGGAAGAGAATGTGGATTGCCAGGCAGGCACTGTAGGCACCGTTACCCCCGCTGTATAAATGCGACAACACATGGTTATCCCTGCCTTATAGATGCAGCTCAGGGAGGCTGGACACCTGGCCCAAAGCACCCAGAAGACTGGGGATGGGAACTGAGCTTGAGGCGTGCTCTCCCCTGACAGGTCAGGAGGGGAAAGGCTGCAAATGCTCTTTGAAAAGCACTGGTGGGGAGGGATGTGGGGAGCGGGGTTGGTTCAGGATGGTGGAGACATATGTATACCTATGGCTGACTCATTCTGATATATGTCGAAAACAATCACAATACGTAAATTAGTTATCCTTCAATTAAAATAAATAAATAAACTAAAAAAAAAAACCACCACCATGCAAGAGAATTGCCTGGCGGTCTACATGCGCTTTCCCTGCCAGGGCCTGGGTTCAATCCCTAGTCAGGGAACTAAGATCCCACAAGCCTCAAGGTGAGACAAGAAAAAAAAAAAAAAGACACAAGCAACCAGGCCGGTATTGCTGGCTAATTTCTACAGAAAGGAAAAAATAATAATAATGACGGTGATGATGATAACAACAGTGCCCATCATAAAAGTGAAGTCTATGAAATGAAAGTTCTTTTCTTTTAAGAAAGTCAAAACTATTTTTTTCATTGAAGTATAGTTGATTTACAAGTTGTTTTGTTAGTTACAAGGTCCAGCAAAGTGATTCAGTTATATACGTATATATGTATATATATTTCAGAGTCTTTTCCATTCTAGATTATTACAAGATGTTGAACATAGCTCCTTGTGCTCTAAATTCTGCTGCTTATCTATTTTACATATACAATAGTATGGAACAGTTAATCCTAAGCTCTGCATCTTTCCCTTTTCCTGAGCCTTTTCCTCTTTGGTAACCATAAGTTTGTTTTCCTTGTCTGTGGGTCTATTTCTCTCATAAATAAATTCACTTGTATTACTTTTTTAGATTCCATATATAAGTGATATCATATGATGTTTATCTTTCTCTGCCAGTCTTACTTAGTATGATAATTTCTAGATCCATCCTTGAAGCTGCAAACGGCAATATTTCATTCCTTTCTATAGCTAAGTAGTATTTCATTGCATATATATACCACATCTTCTTAAAGCAATCATCATGGGCATTTGGACTGTTTCCATGTCTTGGCTGTTATAAATAGTGCTGCTATGAACACTGGAAGGCAAGTGTCTTTTTGGATTAGAATTCAAATGACTATTCTTTTAAAAAACCAACCGATACACAAGGAGGAGCCTCTACAGAAAGAGGTGGGTTCTAGCTTAGATTCAAAGCAGACTCTGTCTTCATTCTTTTGCAGAGACACATAGGACCTAATGAAAACAAATCTAAACTGAAGGGCCGTGTCTTCCCTCTCGCAGAGAAGATGGCAAAGACGTGGCTGGGCTTTCCCCTGCCATAGCTCCCTGCCTGTCCCCACACAGTCTGGAAAGACAGAGCAGGCTCTGTCCAGAGCAAACACAGTGGGCTGCTGCTCCGGCCACACCAGCCAAGAAACAGCCTTTGATGGCGCTAGACAGGGGAGCGGTGGCTCATTTGCGGGCAGGCTCCCACCCCAGTCCCACCAGCCTGGCTCAGCACGGTCCTCCCTGGGGCACCAGTCCTAGGGCTCAGTGTGGAGCAGCTGAGTGCTGGAGCCAGAGCCGAGGCTCTCCCCACTTCAACAGGAGTCCCAGACACCCTTCTCATATTCCATTTTAACTATACCGCAATTGCTGACTCACTTGTCTACACTGGAAGCTCCTCTAAGCCACTGTCCCAGGCAATCTCTGTCAAGAGGTGGTCGAGTGTTGTGTGTAAATTCACAGCTCTGGAGCCCAACTACCTAGGTTCAAATCCAGCTCTCACATTAACTAAGGCGATGCCTTGGGCAAGTTATTAAGCCTCTGCAAGCTTGGACCTTCATCTGCAAAACAGTAATTATGACTAATACAGCCTCGTGCACAATTCCCAGATCTAAGACACTCTCAAGATCCACATTCGATTAAGTTTTGAACACTGAACTAACATGAGGCAACTTACAGATTTTATTTTTTTCACTTAATATGAAAATGAATATGTTTAACTATAGCACACTTAGCTTGGTTGATGGCATGGCCCCAGATACACAGTATATCAGATACCATAGACTGGGGGGTTTTCACAATAGAAATTAACTTCTTCATAGTCCCAGAGGTCTGAAGTCCAAGATCAAGGTGTAGGCAGGGCTGGATTCTCCCAAGGTCTCTCTCCTCAGCTTTTGACAGCTACCTCCTCACTGCGTCCTCCCTGGTCTTTCCTCTGTGTGCACGCCCCTGGTGTCTCTTTGCGTGTCCAAATTTTCTCATGAAGACACAAACAGATTGGATCAGGGCCCACCCTAATGGCCTCATTTTAACTTTGCTGTTGCTGTTGAGTCACTAAGTCATGTCTAACTCCTTGCGATCCCACGGACTGCAGCACACCAGGCTCCCCTGTCCTCCGCTATCTCCTATTGAGTGGAGGATACTATCTAACCATCTTAGCCCCCTAATTACGTCTTTAAATTCCCTAACTTCAAATACAGTCACATTCTGGGTTATTGGGGTATAGGGCTTCAACAGATAATGGTGGTGGGACACAGTTCAGCCCATAGAACATAGTACTATACATGCCCTGTGGTGCTCTTCTCAAATCTCCAACCATCACAAATTAAGACATACCGTCCACCCTACACGATGTGAATGAGAGATGGCGGACTCTGAGAACTCCATCTGAGGGGCTGTGCTGCAGGAGGTACTCTGGTCCAGGCCATGCACGCCACACTGTCCCTGGGGAGGGCTCTGCACGGCCTGAGGACACAACACGCGTACAAGTGGCTGCACACTGAGTCTGAGTCACAAAGGACACACCACCACAACTAGATACGAGCTCATCGAAAAAAACAACTCTACAGGCACTGCCAGGCCTCTCTTGCCTCTAATAATGATTCTTGAAGAATATTCTGAGGCCAAAAGGAAGGCTAAGAGTGACAAAGGGTCAGCGTGACCTCCCTGGCAAGTCTTCTCTTGGGCCCTTGCCAAAGTAAGGACAAAAGCCCGTGATTCTGCTTCCATATTTGCACAAGTTTGTGGTCTCTTTGCCAGTAACTAACAGTTATCCAACATCATTACTATTTGAAATTTGGTGGGTGTTTTCTCCAAAGCCCGGAAGCCAAGTTTTGTCTTTATCTATGCATCTTCTATAGATAAAATTCCACCAGGAAGGAGAGTGTGCCAGAAGGCTCTGACCCCCTATCTGGGCTATCCAAAAACAGAGAGGAAGGTAGCGGGAGAGAGAGTTCTAGCTGTCTAGGAAATCCACACAGAAAGGGTCTCACAATGTGACACTCGGGGAATGTTTCAACATTGAAGTCAGGCAATCTGCATTTCAGCCCCAATTTTGCAGCTCTGAGCTCTAGCCTCAGCTTCCTTATCTGTAAAATGGGAGCAAATGACCTGCTAAACCTATGGTAAGGTGGGAAGGGTGTGACCAGGGCTGTTCCTGGCAAACCAAACATGAGGACAGCGTCTAGAAGACTGGTTGTCTTATACTGAACACTTGACCAATGTTAGTTATTGTTAACTATTCCTCCTCTCATCTCCACAGCCAACCTCTGATAAAGATATTTATTACAAAGAGCCTGGTTTTTGCCCTTGGAGACGGCAGTGGTGGGGCCAGATCAGGTTCCCAGGACAAGTCACAGTCTGGTATCTCCAACCTCAAGGTCCAGCTGCCTGTCCATCTCATGCAGAGAGTCAAGCAAAGGCATTCCTGCACCAGGGTACATGGGGAGGGGCGTGCAGTGGGGTGACCTCTCAACAAATCAGAGCCAAGATTCTCTAGAACAAAAAGGACAAACATGGTCCAGCCCACCCTTAGCAGCAAAAATGACTCACATACTGTGAGCATCATCTCAGGGCCCAGTTCCAGGAGGGTCCTTCTCTCCTCCAGTTAAGAAAAGCAGCACAGGCATGGCTTTGGCAAGGCAGGAGCGGGAAAATACACAACCTGGAAGGGGACCCTTTCTGTCTTTCTAGGCCGTGGGACCTTGCTGACCTCCCCAGTTTAAACCTCGTTTGCCTCACCTGAAAAATGGGAATATACAGAGCTTCGTAGAATGGCTGTAAGGGTCAAAGTAGTCAATGAATAAAAAAAGGTTCAGCACGAAATTAGCACCCACATCATGCTTCTAGTACAGCGGGTGAACCAGGAAATTGGCAGGTCTTCAAGAAGCAAAGGAAGCATCAAAGAAAACGCATAAGGAAGCAAAGGGGCTGGAAGGAGGAATGGGCTTTGCAGCCTGGGGACATTTTTGCTGAGTAAGCAATAAAAGCAGCGTGCGTTAGTACAGCCTCTGAGCTCAAGGGCTCAAAGGGCTTTAACAGACATGATCTCACTGGGATTTTTTTTTTTTTTATTAGCTTCTAAGGCAGGTTAACAGGTTCTTCCATCTGCTGAAACAGTGAAACTGCCGGCTCCCCAGCTTCCCCTGACACAGGAGGGACTTGGGGGGGCGGGGTGCCTTTCTGAGCCCGTCTGAGTGGCAAAGACCCAAGATCTGCCTTCTGATCTATGATCTGTCACGAGCCAGGCACCAGAGAAGGAAATTAATTTCTTAAAAACTGAATTTACTAGAACGACATGAAAGAAATTCTGTTTTTGTTTTTCTAAAGAGCAGAGCAGGGAGGGAAGAAGGGAGGTTCGGGGTCAGCCCCCCGAGGTTAATCCTGGATGTGACTCCCAGTCTCAAAATGGGGCAAATAGCCCTCCCCTTGCAGGGGGCTGTTCAGAGGACCCTCGCAGCAAGGGAAGTCCGGGCATGCGGCCCCGCAGGGATGGTGCGGTTGCTATCGCACCACTCTGTTCCACGCCCCTTCATTTCATTCTTCTGGAAGTCTTCATTCAGTTCTAGTTTCAAGACCACTCTGTGGCCTCTGGAGGTTCCAGAGACATCAGCTCCACACAGTGAGGCGATCTCCCTTCTGCTCATACTAAGACTGCATCAACTCCACCCAGTGGCCTTGCCTGGGCTTCCTGCTCCAGAGGCCACCGCTGGGGCTTGGGTAGAATGATGACCACAGCCCTAAACAGGGCAGTGCATACTCATGCAGTCACGTCTGACTCTTTGAGACCCTGTGGACTGTAGCCCACCAGGCTCCTCTGTCCACGGCATTCTCCAGGCAAGAATACCAGAGTGGGTTGCCATTTCCTCCTCCAGATCTTCCTGACCCAGGGATTGATCCTGTGTCTCTCGCATCTGCTGCATTGGCAGGCGGGTTCTTTACCCCTGTGCCAACCAGGGACGCCTTGCTTTGGGGAACTCCTTGCTTTGGGATGACTGAGCAGCACCATGGGGTGGGAAAAGCAGGAGCTCTCTCTGCAGAAGCTGCGGGGCCCCCTTTGGTAGACGGGGGCTTGAATTCCCATGTGACTGCTGAATGGGATGAGATCACATCTATGAAACGCTTCATAAACTGGAAAAGTGCTGAGCGGGCGAGGGCTGTGTCAGCCATCCTCTCACCCCACCTCCCTGCGGGAGGATGCTCCTCTTGGTCATCAGGGAAGTGAGGTGGGAGGGAGAGAGTATGGGCTCCAAGGAGTCCACGGACCAGACCTGGTCCCACAGCTGCAGCCTGAAGCTGGGCTGGATGCAAAAAGGACAGGAAGTGGGGGGCCCAGGCCCCCTTGAATGGAAGGTCAGTCCTCCCCTGGTCAATCTGTAGTAGTCTCTCCCCTAAGAGGCTCCCTGCCACATCCTTAACCTCTGGCTTGCTCTTCTCCCAAGAGTTCCTTGAGCAAATCTGCTGAGTATGCTGGGCAACTACACAGCCCTCTCCCTGATGCCCACCTGGGAAAGCAGGAAACTCTGCCCAACCCTGGGTCCATCCCCTGGGGGCAGCGTGGAGCAGTAGGGAGAGTCCAAGCTCTGGAGTCAGGGTACCAGCCAGGCCTGCTAGCTTGGGAAAACTCTGTCTGCATTTTCTCTCGTTACAGCATAGCCCTGTAGCTGAGCGATCAACAGGCAGACTGCACATACGAGCCAGGGGACCCAGACACCCCCAGGTCTTAGTGTCTCCGTCTGTGAAATGGCACAATATTAATAGCAACAGCATGCCTTTGCAGGGCTCCTGGGAGTTAAGCCAGGTACCTGGCACACAGTAGCACCTAATAAAGGTGAGACACTTTCTATTGTTAGTATTCACCTGGCTGAGCAGGTAGTCCCATCAGTGAAAAGGAGATTAAAAGCACACCTGCCACGGGAGATTATTAAGAGGATTAAACGAGCAGATGCTCATAAAGAGTTTAGCACAGTCTCTGACACTTAATAATGTTCAACAAATGAGAGCTCTAATGATTCAAATAGGAGGGGAAGTCCACGTCCCACGGATGAAGTTTTTCCAGGAACCCGGGCTGTGGGAGGAGGGGCTGGACTCAGCCTGAACAGGGAGAGTCTCTCCAGCCAGTGACTAAGGCTCGGGGGCAGGATCCAGCTGCTCAGCAGGCAGGGTGGAGTTGGGCCAATGCCTCAGCTGGCCCACGTTCAGGGTGATGCGTTTTTACCGTAAGGCCCGGGGAACTCCAGAGCCAGCGCCGGCCTCCGGGTCCCTGGGGCCTGACACTCAGCAGCCAGCAATGAGCGATGCTTCGTAAAAGAGGCTGAAATTCCACAGCCCTCAACACTGCAAATGGTGAGAAAGACGAGGACGGAGCTGGCGAGGAGAGGACAGACTCGCGGGTGCGTGGCATTCAATAAATGCCACCCTCTGTTTGTTTAACCATCTGAGGTGCTACGATAGCACAGCAGGTCTGGGTGCCAGGCTGAGGTCTGGGACAGGAGCCAAAATCAATTAAGACCAGTGATGGGGGCGGGGGAGGGCAGAATAAATAGTGAGAGGAGGTTGATGGGGGTAACAGGGAGGAACTGGGACCCAAAAAGGGAGGGGAGAAAAGAGAGAGAGAAAGATACACACACACACATACACACACACACACACGGCTCCAGGCCTCCCTACACACACACACACACACACACACACACGGCTCCAGGCCTCCCTGCACACACACACACACACACACACACACACGGCTCCAGGCCTCCCTGCACGCACACGCGCGCACACACACACATGGCTCCAGGCCTCTCTGCACCTAAACAGTAGAGAAAACTGCTTAGCAGCGAGTGCAAAACAGATGCTTGCTGGCAACAAAACTGAACTGGGAAAGGGACCCGTTTCAGATAAGCAATGAATGAGCCCCGCCCGTCTTCCTGGGAGTCAGGGGGTGGGGTGGGCAGGTAGGCTAGAAGGATGCAGGCTGCCTTTGGAGCCCTTCTCCACAGGGTCAGTGCACAGGACAGGCAGTCCGCCTCCTGGTCAACCAGGAAACAACCAGAAGCTGCGGCTCACGGATGAGACTGGCACAATGGCAAAAATCTCACATAGCAGAGGTGGGTGACAAAGTAGGGAAAACAGGGCTCTGGGGAACAGCAGGTGGGAATGTAAATTGGAGGGGTTGTTCTCGAAAGCAATTCGGTAAGCATTCTCCATCTGTAACACGGAGAATGTCCCAGAGGCAGCAGTGTCAGCTCTGGGTATAAACCCTAGGTGCACTCACATGTACCCCAGGGAACTCAAGGAGGGTCCCAGCACACACAGCAGGGGGAAAAAGAAAAGGTGTCACGCACAGCATCCCTCAGCAGGAGAAGGACAGCCAGTACTTGAGGAGCGCTCCTCAACTAGTCAGCCTTCATCCTCTTCACACCCGACCCCACTACCCGCTCACTGGCCCACTCCAGGTTCATTTTCATCAGCCTACTGCCCTGCCCTCCAGGGGAAAGCAGAATTCACATGTGAAAACAGAGCACCAGACTCCCCGGAAAGCTTTTCAGTGTCCTTTCCCCAGGAGAGGTTCTCGTTACAATGGGGGTTGGACCTCAGCCACGAGCCCAGAGAGGGGGAAAAACCGATTTCATTCCACTTAACCAAATTTGCAGGGCCCAGAAGACAGCTAATGAGCCCGTGCCCTGAAGTCACTGATACCCCTTTGCAAATCAAGTTACCAAATTGGTCTTAAAATCGCTTCAAAGGGGCCGGGCGGACTGATCCCAAACAGGCACCCCGCCGGCCATATGGCCACAATTCCCATGGCTGGCATCTTCCTCCCGGGCACCGGCAGTGTAGGGGACAAGTTGGCTGCCTTTGTCTCCATTTGGGGGCCATCTTTCCTCCAGAAGCCTGATCCACCAGAACGGAACTCGCTCAGGTCCCCATAAAAACCACAGGACAGCTGTGGCAGAGACACCCATCAAGGAGGACGCATGCATTTCTCCGCCTCCCCCAGGAGCTGAAGGTTCCCCCTGAACACTGGCATTGGATGCGCTTAACCAGGAATGACAGGCGTAGGTGAGAACCAGGCCTTGTGTGTGGCTCCAGGTCACTAGGACTCAGTATGACCTCAGAGCAGCCCTGGACACTCTCAGGGCCCTGGTTCCACCTGCAGAATTGGGGAGTGCACCCCCACAGGGGCTGTGATGGGCTGAGAAGGTGGTGTCACCAGCTTCAGGGCACAGAGCCGGAGTTCAGGCACATTCCCTCCACTGGCCAGGGGGTCACATGTGGAAGAGGAAGCATTAACAAGAGGCAGCTACAGGACAGTGCAAAACAACCGCGTCTGAATCTTCTCCTTGGTCACAGGCGGACGATCTGGGTGGAGACGCTGGCTTGACCCCTCTAGGCAAGTGGCACAAATTCTCAGAGATCTGCTGAATCCATAACAGGTGAGACCTCGCGACCATCAGGAGCTGTCAGGTGCCAGGGTCCACCCGCAATATGTCCATGAACCACACAGGGCGTTGCAGAACTAGGGACACACATCCACACTCCCAGGCGGCCAAAAGTCTGTGGGGGTGGGTGCCTGGGACTCAGGCGGCGCGTGCAGAGAGTCACAGTGTTACTGATCCCTGAATGTGGGCCCATAACAGTGGCAGCTCCATGCCCAGTTCAGAAAGCCAAAGGCCCAGAGGAAGGGAAGGGGTTCAGTCCCCAGAAGAACAAGAGGATGAACCTCCCACAGGAGCAGGGTCCTGGCCCACGTCCACACTCCAGAGCCAAGCCAGTGCTGGATAAGGATCCAGGCAAGAAAAAGAGGATTCTTCCAGGTCAGCAGAAGCAGGCGCAGGGCTATGAGCTGTGCATGGGGTGGGGAAGAAGGATGGCAAAGAGGAAACAGGCACTCCCCAGGTGAACTGTCCCTAATTTATGAAAGACATGATAATGGAGCTGTGTCAGGATGCTCACATCGACATTACTGTACCAAAATAACAACAACTCACTTGAGAAAGCAATGCATGACCATAGGAAACCAGAACAGTGGCAAACTGGTTAAATAAAGCATGAATTTCCACCACTAGAATAAGGACAGATATAATTAGGTTGACTTCCTGTAGGGAGCAGTTGAAGCAATTTCATAGGATTTAACCTAATACTTTAAGCACTTTTCATGTATCAATTAACTTAATTCTCACAGCAAGTTTTATGAAGTATGGTGGGCAGAATAATTGCCCCTGCCTTCCAAAAACAGAGAGGTTCACATTGTCAGGACTGAGGACAGTGCCTGTAGCCATGAAACTGAAAGACACTTGCTCCTTGGAAGAAAAGACAATAGCTTACCGTGGTATGAAGGTTTACAGTCATCTGGATGTTAAGGCTCTGTCGGAAGAGTCTCGCTGCTAGGGCTCCACTATTCCTGCCTCCTGGAATGGGGTAAACAATGATTCACACCACGGTAGGCTATTGACTGGAATTAAAAAGCAGAGACATCACTTTGCTGACAAAGATCCATACAGTCAAAGCTATGGTTTTCCCAGTAGTCATAGTACAGATGTGAGAGTTGGACCATAAAGAAGGCTGAGTGCCAAAGAATTGATGCTTTCAAATTGTGCTGCTGGAGAAGACTCTTGAGAGTCCCTTGGACAGCAAGGAGATCAAACCTGTCAATCCAAAAGGAAATCAACCCTGAATACTCTTTGGAAGGACTGGTGCTGAAGCTGAAGCTCCAGTACTTTGGCCACCTGATGTGAAGAGCTGACTCACTGGAAAAGACCCTGATGCTGGCAAAGACTGAAGGCAAAAGGAGAAGGGAGCAGCAGCAGATGAGACGGTTAGATAGCATCACCGATTCAACAGACATGAATCTGATCAAACTTCAGGCAACAGGGAAGGACAGGGAAGCCTGGAGTGCTGCAGTCCATGAGGTCCCAAAGAGTCAGACATGACTTATCGACTGAACAATAACAAAATATGGATGTTATCTCCTATGATAAAGGGAACTTTACAGATGTGATTCAGGTTAAGTGCCTTATACCTTGAGGTAGGGATTATTCCAGATTATTAGGAGGACAGGGAGCTAATCTAATCATAAAGATCAAAGAAACTTTCCCTTCTGGGATCAGAGAGATGAGAAAGAACAAGAAAAAGAATAGACTGGAAGCGCGAAAGCGACTGGACCCACCACTGCTAGGTCTCACTATGGGGAAGGAGGTCACCAGCAAAGGAGCGTGGGCAGCTTCTGAAAACAGTGCTTTTTAGATGCAGCAGCGCAGCTGACAGCGAGCAAGACAACAGGAGATCTCAGTCCTACAACCACAAGGAACTGAATTCTGCCACAGTCAGCAAGAGGAATAAAATGCATCCTCCTCTACAGCCTCCAGAAAGGAACACAACCTGCTCACACCCTTAATCTCAGCCCAGTGAGAACTGTGTCAGACTTTTGAGCTATCCTGAGCTATACTGACAATAAATCTGTGTTGCATTTGTTACGGCAGCCATAGAAAACTAATAAAATGCATTCACAGCCATGAATGCAGATGACTCACAGCACCTCAGGCCACACAGCCAGCAAGTGGAGAGCCAGGACCCGAGGGTGGCAGACAGGCTCCAGAACCTCTGGCCTCCTCGACCCTATCCTACAGTCTCATGGGTGAATGATTCCAAATCAAGTTCCCAGAGAGCAATGCATTTTGGACTTACTCCTACCTAAAGTTTGTTTGTTTGTTTGTTTTAATATATATAGTTATTACTTTAAAAGACTGAGAAAAAGAATACTAATACAAAGTAGTACAATTGCAGCTTGCCTCAGGAAAACAAAGGGGAAGATTCTGTCTTGCCTCTGCCTGGAAGATGGTAATAAAATATGCCCAGGGAGACCAGGCCCAGTGTCCTTCAGAAAATCGCCCATCATGCAGTCAAGTTAAAATAATAGAGAAGTGTTCACAGCAGTGGATAAAAAGCAACTTCCCAAGAGGACAACTCTTGTTCTAGCAGCTGGACCTGCCTCCTGGCCATATCCCCCTACCCCTGCATGCGTGCTCAGTTGCTCAGTGTGTCTGACTCTTTGCAACCTCATGGACTATAGCCCGCCAGGCTCCTCTGTCCATGGAAAGTCCAGGCAAGAATAACGGAGTGAGTTGCCACCTCCTCCTCCAGGGGATCTTTCTGGACCAGGGATTGAACTTGCATCTCCTGTATCTCCTGCATTGGCAGACAGATTCTTTACCACTGAACCACCACCCCTAGACCTCCACAAAATGCAGGGTTCAGGCCTGGCACAGCTGGGACAGTCCTGGACCCTGGCACTGTGCATCCTGATTGCAAAGACCTGAATATTTTGAACATCACCCCCAGAGAAACTGAGAGAAAGGTAAAAAAAACCACTGTTTCTGGCAGAGAGGTGGCCTCCTTCCTGAAAGGAAGGAAAAGCTTCCAGTCTTCAGGGCTTCAGAGGGTCTGAGAAGTATGAGGGAAAACCCAGAGACCCTTTGATTTGGCCCTGAGCCTGACTTTGTCATCACCTATAAGCACGTGGGCTCAGGCATGCTGTTTCACTTCTCCAAATCTCAGTGTCCCCCATGGCAAAATGCAGACCCCAAGGAGGCTGCATGATGCGCAGTTCAAAGTGGAGATCCTATGGATTCAACCCCTACACGATAAGAACCACCATGATGGATGGTATGTGCCAAGGACACGCGGGCACCTCAGGACATGGCTTTCGGAAGTGGGGTAATTGCAAAAACAAAAGCAAGCCAAAGGCAAGCTTCACAAAGCAGCACATCCAGGGACTCAGGGCTTTAGAAGACACCCCCCCTTACTTGGCTCAGCTGCAAGCATCCTTGTCCACCCATGCCACTTCTTCCATCTCCTCTGTCCATGAACTACCGTTCATCTCCATTCCCATCGCAGAATTCAGAGTTTCAGAGCTGGAGGGCAGGGCTCCAGCTCAGCCTCTGCAGTGGGCGACTCCTAACACATGTTGGTTAAAGAGAAGGAAGGTGGGACAGCATCTGCAACACATCCAGCTCTTTCCTTTTCAATAACCACAAAGCTTTGGCACAGACAAAGATGAAACAAGAACACCCCCTGGTCCCTAGAGTCCAATCTAACCTCACCAGGAGAGGAATCACACACAGAAAAGAGAAGGAAGGGGCTTCTAAGATATCACACAGCCCCAAATCACTCAATCCCATCTGGCCTCAGTTTGCTCATCTATCAAATGGGCACAATGTCTGCCCTGCGTACCTCACCAGCAGGGAAGAGCTGCTCCAGAGAGATTTATGTGGGAATAATTTTCGTGAACTGTCAGGTATGTCCTACCACGTGACGACAGCACCCCCTAACACAGACCACATACCTGCAGAGTACGGACCCCAAGACAAAGTCACAAGAGTGCAGTCAACCCACAGTGTTGGCCATTTGCACAAACAGCCCGCGATTTTCATTCATTCCCAGGGAGGCTTCCATCTTTCTCAGTTTTGCAGCTCTGAGAACAAATGGATTTTGCTTTTTAAAGGTGTCATCTTTTTCTTTAAACACATTTTTAAGAAATACCAGAACCTCAAAGGAATCATGCATTTAACCTCTGTGTAATCTGTATTGCTGGGAGCTTTCAAATATACACATTTTTGGAGCCACAGGATGGAACCAGAGTAAAACCTTTTCTTCCCATCACAAGTCTCTCAAAACTCTAGGGGCATCCCTTGTTTTCATCTTGAACAGCTGCCCTTGAGGAGCAGGCAAGGGATATGGACATTTGAAATGAAGAAGGCTCATCTCTGGCCAAGAAGAAATACAATGCGATTCAGGCTTCTTCTCTCCAAGATGGGAACTCCTCGAGTGAGGCGGGGCTTGAAGCCATGCACAGTCACTTTTTTTCCCCCCTGGAAAGCACCAAGGTTTTCAACTTTGCTCGCATCTGATCACCGCCCTCTCCTCTCAGTGGCAGCTGGTAAACCAAGGGTGATGCCGTTATCTGCAGTGATGTGATGACATCACTCCAAAACATGGAAGAGAACACCACCACCCCCTCACCAGCCCTGTGCAGGGGCACACTCCTCCTCTGATTGGCGCTGCTCCAGTCAATGTCCAAGTGAGGTTTCTTGGAGTTGGCTACAAAGCCATGGATTTCCAGGGACCTCAGCCTAGAGTGAAAGGTGGAAGATGCAGGACAAGAACCAAGAATGGAGGAGTCAAGAGAGACTGGGGTTCTTTATCGTCCATCTCCAAATGGGCTACGAACCAGACAGAATGGGGGAAAGGTCGTGGTTTGGGGTGACAAAAACGCCTGGGTTCAAACCCAGCTCCGTCACTTTCCCAGTGAGTAACACCAGAAGTGTCTTACTTCTCTGGCCTTCAAGGTTGGAGCCCTCGTTAACAACAACAACCTGGTCTGATGCTCAGAAAGATTACACGAGATGATGTGGCTGAGCGTCTCAAGACCTGCTCTTGAGACGCGTCAGCTGCCTTGTCCCTGCTGTCACTGTGCTCACAGTTTGGAGAAGACAAGTGGGTGTCTGTAACAAAGCGACTGAACCGGGTACCTGAAGATTACCACCTGGCCAGTGACGCCAACACCAGGCCCGTGAGGGTCAGCGACTTCAGTCTGGACCTGAAGGCGGGGATGGGGGACAATAGTGGTCACTTCCTGATTTGTGTGTGTGTGCAAAACCTGCCCAGGGAGCATGCATGAATGTAGACGGGGCAAGGCTTAGCTGGTCCTGCTCGTCTGGAGCATCCAAGCAAAGGTGACCAAGGTATTTAAGAAGGAAGAGGCTCTTTGGTGGGGCAGGTGGCCTGCAGGGATGGGAGCTAAGCCAGGTCACAAAGAAGGGTAAGTTCCCAGGCAAGGCTGCAGTCTAAAGACCCGCTCCAGCTCCCTTCAGAGTGAGGTCCTCCTGGAAGGGCCTCAAGCCACCCAGTCACCCAGAAGCTGGAGAGGAGGCAGCCTTGCCCTGCAGACTGCAGGCAGGCAACAGTGCTCACCTCACTCCCTTGTGTGGTTTTGAGGATGGATACCCATGGAGGAGGGCAGTAATGCCACCAGGACCACAGCCGGGGGACCTGGCCTGTGCCAAAGGCCAGGACAAGGCACTGAAGCAACCGCGCGCCAAATTCAGAGCGTGGCCAGCATTAGGGCAGCCAGAGGAAGTCAGAGGCCACACCCAGTGGCCCAGCCTCCTCCTTTCTGAGAAAGACCATCAAAGCAGAACGAAAGCCGCTGGCAGGGTGGGGAGCTCAGAGCCACAAAGGAGAGCTCCCACCTGGGCCAGGCAGGGCTTCGGTCCTGCTGGAGAGGGCTGTGTCCTCCCGGTGCTTATTCCAAGACTCCTCCCTCGGACCCCTATCCCTCTGCCTTCCCTTAGCCATCTGGCCTTCCCTGATAAAACCCTGCTTCCTGGGTCCAATGTTCCCACTGACACCTTTCAGAATCATCTGGTCCTAGGCAGTCATCACAGCTCTTGTCAAATTCACCTGAACCAGTGGGATTGCAAGAGCCAAGATTGTCGGAGCACACACCGCCTGCTGGGCACTGTCCAGCGCTCCCTGTGGACAACCTGACCTCAGTGAATGCTCACAGTGACTCTTTGGGGCAAGTACTATGCTCTCCCAATTGACAGGGAAGAACACTGAGGTTCTCCGAGGCTCAGGAACCTGCCCTGGCCATGCACTCAAAGTGCACATCAATGGGCAGTGCCCACGTGACCTGCTCCTGCTCTGAGCACCAGACCTCTCGGTTAAGGGAGACCTCGATGCCACAAGGCCTCGGACAAGACCCTCCACCTCTCTCTGAGGCAGCCCTTCCTCCTCTGAAACAGGGGACCATCACAGCACTTGTGCCGCACCCTGGCTGCCTCAGTGCTGATGAATGAAGACACCCACAGCACTAGGCAGATGCTAAAAATGGCGCCTCTTCAGTGAGTGTGCAGGCGAGAGGAGAGAGAGACAGACATACACACAGACAGACAGACGGACAGGCAAGCAGACTGAGCTGATCTCTCAAAAAAGGCAAACGAGTTAAACTTCAGAAAGGAATCATGCGTACATGCTCAGTCGTGTCCGACTCTTCGCAACCCCATGGTCTGGAGCCCACCAAGCTCCTCTAGTCGTGGAATTTCCCAGGCAAGAATACCAGAGTCGGCTGCCATTTCTTACTTTAGGTGATCTTCCCAACCATCTGTATCTCCTGCATCGGCAGGTGATGGATTCATTACCACTGCACCACCTGGGAGGCCCCTCAGAAAGGAATAGCAGCCCACAGACACCTGGAGACATGCAATGCTTGGGAAACCAGTTAGCACACTGATTATGCCATTTCCTTCCTTCCCAAGAGGAGAGAGGCCAAAAAAGAAGAGAAAATCCAGGAAGACGTGGTTGGATGGCATATTCGAGCATCTGGGTGCATCAGTGAAGATAAAACAAAACCCAGAACTATCCAATGTTATTTTTACCCAACCCCACTCAAAACCAAGGCAACCAAAGAGGAGAATGCCTAAACAGTGAGCAATCCCACCCCAGAGCCAGGTTCTCTGATAAACTGCTGACAAGGACACATCTGGAAGGAGCTTCTCAACCTCCCCGGCACCTTGAAGTGGACCTATATACCCTGAAGAATGAAGTCCTAGCCCTGTTTGAAAGCTATGACGGGGACCTGCAAACACACTGCAGAGATAAGGGAGGCAGGGCTACATGAAGGAGGCAGTCAGGACCCATCCAGAGTCCAGACCCTCCTGGAGAGGAGGAGGCACAGAGGCGAGGGCCCGAGCGGCCCGGGGCACCCCCACCCCATGCCCCCAGCAGCGTGTGGCTTGATGCAGATGAAGACGGAGCTGTCTTATTTACTGCCCTTTGTCAAGATGGGTACCTGGGAAAAGCAAGTGTCCAATAAATTTATGTTAAATAAATGAATAAACAAAATCCTGGCCCCTAACAGCTACCCAGTTGGTAAAGAATCTGCCTATCATGCAGGAAACCTAGGTTTGATACCTGGAGAAGAACGCCTAAAGAAAGGAGTGGCAACCCACTCCAGTACTCTTGCCTGGAGAATTCCATGGGCAGAGGAACCTGGCAGGCTACGGTCCATGGGGTCACAAAGAGAGTAGGACACCACCGAGCAACTAGCTCACTTCCGTATTCTTCACTGCCACCCAGGGAAATGCCCCAGGAGATGAAGGCTGCTCCATCCCGTGGCAAACACGAAGGACGCAGTCTCAGCTGCACTCGCAGACAGCCAAAGCTGAGCAAAAGGGACCCGCCAAAATGCCATGAAACGCATGTCATGCCCCGTTGCGGAGGAATCTGAGTCTAGTGACTTCAAATGCTGACTTGAGGAAAACAAGCAGTTCCAGGGCACTGTGGCCAACAGAGCTCGAGCTTGGCCCAGACTTAGAGAGACCAGGCGAGGGTGGCTGAGTCACTCATCTGGAGAGCGGAGGAGGCACCATTCGCTCCCGGCCCTGCCTGTTACTCGGCTCTTGGGAGCACGGTCAGATCCAGAGGAAGTCAAAAGCAAGTGAAAACAGAGCCCCAGCAGGCTCAAGGTGACCACACGCCGGGCAGGGGTCACAGGGTCTGCCTCCCGCCAAGCCCAGAAAGACCTCTTAGCCTGACAGCATCAGCTCCTCATTTGCCTCCCATGTCCCACTCACCCCCACACACAGAGCCTCCGGCCCTGCTGGAGAGCTATCTGCAGGGCTGCAGACACAGGGCTGGTGTCTCTCCTGGAAATGCAGGGGGCAGGGCTGAGTCCTCTTTCTAAGCCCGGGACCTACGAGTGCCCAGCACACCAGAGGCACTCAAGAAAAATCAGCGACTCTGAGTCACAGGATGGATCGAGTCCCATTGGTCACATGGGAAGAACAAGTGTCACCTCCAAGGCTGATGAAAATAAAATAATCCAGGAGAAGAACTTTTAACTAGGGTCCTGGTTGGTGTCATAAGTACATTCTTAATTCCTGACAACCTTTACGGTTGGTCAACACAAAGAAAAATTCAGTTCAGTTCAGTTCAGTCACTCAGTTGTGTCCATGGACTGCAGCACATCAAGCCTCCCTGTCCATCTCTAACTCCCAGAGCTTACTTAGCCTTATGTCCATTGAGTCAGTGATGCCATCCAACCATCTCATCCTCTGTCGTCCCCTTCTCCTCCTGCCTTCAATCTTGCCCAGCATCAGGGTCTTTTCAGATGAGTCAGTTCTTCGCATCAGGTGGCCGAAGTATTGGAGTTTCAGCTTCAGCATCAGTCTTCCAGTGAATATTCAGGACTGATTTCCTCTAGGATGGACAAGGGACTCTCAAGAGTCTTTTCCAACACCACAGTAAAATTAAGTATGGTGATAACTCAGCACAATACCCTCGCATGCATGAGGGGTAAACATATATACATGCTGTGTTTGTGTGTGCACACGTGTGTGGTATATATGTGCATGTATGCACATTCTTATCAAGACAGAATTGTGTGTATGTGGTTGTTTTTAACTGATAATGGGAGAAGTGTCTAAGATGCAGCTAGCAAAGCTATATTCCGTACTCACCAGGGAAACCGACCCCAAACATCACATGTGCACGGAGTTATCAGAAATCCACTGACCTGACTCCACCACTTCTGTGGGAGTTTGGTGAAGCTGCTGCTAGGAGAGAAGTGAACAGGGCTGACTGCCTTCAGGACTCACCTTTGAAGTCGTGCAAACAGAATGGAAAGAAAACTCACACAATAAAAGTGTTTTTACATGCCCTACACTGTTCGTGAAAGAAAGACAGAGCTAAGTCATGTTTGACTCTTGTGACCCCATGGACTGTAGCTCACCAGGCTTCTCTGTCCATGGGACTCTCCAGGCAAGAATACTGGAGTGGGTTGCAATTTCCTACTCCAGGAGATCTTCCCAACCCAGGAATCGAACCCAGGTCTCCCATAGTGCAGGCAGATTCTTTACCAACTGAGCTACGCAGGAAGCCCCACTGTTCATGACCACCTTAGAAAATCCATCTTGACCTGCTCCTCTGTCATTCCTTCATGCCTTCATCCATCCGTTGGTCAGGAGAGGGGCAAAGGAGGAGGAGGATACTCAGTTCAGTGCACACCTGTCAGGGATGGGAGGAGCTGACACCTGGCCTGAGCTGCTCACCTGAACCCGGGCACTGCAGCCTAAAGTCTCTGCACCCAAGTGGCTATACCCCCAATTGCCGCCAATGCTGGGATTTCGGGAGGCGTGCTGTGAGTACACACCGACCCCAGCAGTAATGCAGGCTCTGCTCCTCACGCCCCCTCCATCCACATCGCAGGCCTTCTGTGGGGGAGTTCTCGGGAATCTGGGGCCCATCCAACAGAGGAAGCCCTGGGATGTGGCAGGAGGAGGAAATGGGGCACAGTGGCCCTGCCAAGGTTTCCAGAGGAAATGAGTAACCCGTTGTTAGGCAGTTACACATCGCCAAGCGAGGAAATGGCATTGTCTGGGGACCGGCCGAGGGCCTTACATAACAGGCAAACCAGCCCCCCCTTGCATTCTGGCCATGGCCGTATTTGGGGATTGGCAAAAGCATTTGATGAGCACCTCTACCCTGTGTAAACACTGGCTTTATTAGGGTGGCTGAGAGAGGTCTGGACCGGAGTCCTGCTTGGCTCGGTGCTAGGAGTGAAACTGACTCAGTCTCAACAGCCTCGTTCCGGCAGC
Source organism: Aepyceros melampus (assembly GCA_006408695.1). Classification (NCBI taxonomy): domain Eukaryota; kingdom Metazoa; phylum Chordata; class Mammalia; order Artiodactyla; family Bovidae; genus Aepyceros; species Aepyceros melampus. The sequence continues at coordinate 291,849 of SJXQ01001655.1, read as the reverse complement.
TCACATCCACCGGGCACCCATGCAGACCCGGTGGGTAAGTCTGGGCTCGGGACCCAGGCTGCCAGTCTCCTCCTCCACCAGCTACCGGCGATGTGATTTGGACAAGTTGCTCAACTGCTCTGTGCCTCTGTCACCTGGAGCAAGGAAATCCTTGCACCTGAATCCCAGGGCTGCTGAGGTTGAACTGCGATCAAACGCACTTGGTGCTCAGAATGATGCATCACAGAGAACAAGCTTTTGATATTGGTCCGAGTGGGGTCCTGGGGATAAAGGTCACGCAGCCCCCATCTCTGAGGACAGATAACAAAATACAAAGTAAAATGAAGGTCTTAGGGTCTGTGGCAGACTGGACAGGGTCTAGTGGTTGCACATGGAGAAGGAGAAGGGTCACTTCCCTCGGGCACCTTGGAAAAGAAATGGTCAAGGACCTTTCTGAAGCAGCCAGCAGAAGAGGGAGGCAGAGAAATAAACTCTAAGCTCTTGCTGGAGACATCGCAAGATGAGGCCCATTTAACAAAATCTCAAAATTCACTCCAATTCAACTGGCAGTTGGTCATGATCGTGATGCCATGATTGAGGTGGACAGAAAATGCCCAAAGGGAGTCAGTTGTCCAGGGATCTGTAAATCCACCCACTTCTTGATATGTACACGGTACACGTCCTGGAGAATGGAGAGACCCATGATGCCATTTGGGCACATTCACTGTATCATTTCCTACTCACCACCACTTCTTCAGGGAGATACTGTGTCACACACATATACAAATACATGAGCATGCACACACACACACACTCACACACACACACACCCTTTATCTTGAAAGATGAGGAAATCGATGCACATGGTTCAAAATTCAAATCCAGGCTTGTTTTATTCTCCACTAAAGGGATTTTTTTCCTCCTCTGCTGGTTGGTTAAATTATTATTATTATCGCTATTCTGTTTAGAGTTCCTTTTTTAGTGAGACATAAATGACATATATTAGTCTAAGTTATATCAGCTTCAAATAATGATTTGCTAACCTCAAATATTGTTAAATGATCACAATACGTCTAGTCAGAATCCGCTGGCACACATAATAACTAGTATTCTTACAAATAGTCACAGGACTTCCCTGGTGGTCCAGTGGTGAAGAATCAGTCTGCCAAGGCAGGGGACATGGGCTCAATCCCTGGCTCAGGAAGATTTCACATGGAGTGGGGCAGCTAAGCCTGTGTGCCACACAGACAGAGCCTACGTGCCCAAACTCCTGAAGCCCGTGTGCCAGAGCCCATGCTCTGAAACAAGAGAAGCCACCACAATGAGAAGCCTGCACACTGCACCCAGAGTAGACCCGGCTCGCCGCAACTAGAGAAAGCACGTATGCAGCAACAAAGACCCAGCGCAGCCAAAATAAAGAACCACAAACGTGAAGAAAGGTTGCGAGGAGAGTGCAGATCCTTTTTCTTTACACAGGGAGCAAGTGACTGTCCTACACCCCATCACCCCAGAACATTTCGGTGTGTATTTCCTGTAGCCAGGACATTCTCCCCAGAACCATGTTCCCCCAGCAAAACTGGGAAGCTGACACTGATTCGTAACTAACATCCAGTTCTCATACCTGATTCAAATGTCACCAACTGTCTCCAATCAACTGTCTCCACATGGATGGCATCACTGACTCAGTGGACATGAGTGTGAGCAAACTCCAGGAGATGGTGAAGGTCAGGGAAGCCTGGTGTGCTGCAGTCATGTGGTCGCAAAGAGTCAGACATGACTGCGCAACTGAACAACAGTGTCCCTCTACTTAGGTTTATCAGATGTTTCCCCTGATTATATTCATGGTCTGTATCTTCATTAATTTTTTTTTTGGCACAATTGCAAAGTAAGAGTTGGAAGGAAGATTTCCTGGATGAAAGTAAATCCACTAAGTTAACTGTGATCCTGATGACAACCTTCGCCCCACCATTTTTCACCGGTTGGGGGTAAAACAGTGGAGAGTAGTCTATGACTCAGGAAGGAATGGACGGTCTGCAGTCTGGAAAGGGACGATGGTTTCCATACAGCCGAGGAGATGCTGGCATCATTCACTCATGCCAGCTTTGCTTACAAATAAAAAGGAAAGAAAGAAAAAAAGAGAGAGAGAAACCTCAGAGTTCAGCTTAAAAAGATCTTTCAGACAGTGCCAGGTTGCTCCCTTTCTGAGCCCCCGGCTCTGTTGCAAAGTACAATACGTATGTTTATCTTGCTTCTAAGAAGGGGGATATTAAAATACTTGAGGATTTTCCCGTCTTCGCCCTGGCATGCTGACTCCCAGCGGCTGCACGGCCACATATAATGAAGTGCAAAAGCAACAGTCAATTATGGCTTTCGCAAACACAGGGACCTTTCCTGAGGTTGGAAGTCGCATCACTTGAAAGGCTGACTTTCTTCAAACTTCCAGGAACTGAGTGGCCCAGAGCCCGTCTATTTAAAGGTCAACCCAGCCCGGCTGTATTTGGAGGGCTGCTGCCAACACGAGCTTATTCTCGGCCCCTCTCCGCAGCTACCACAGTGGGCCGTGAGCAGCACTGCGTTCCTTTCAAAGCGTGGCGAGGGGCGCTCAAGACAGAGGTGGGGTCAGAGAAAGAGGGGAGGGAGATGAGAAGTGACTCGCCGCCCTCCCGTTTCATGGGGGCAACCTGGGGGCTGGTGGTTAACACAGTGAACTCCTCCATGGCCGACCTTTGAAAGCAATGACCACATCTCAGAATGAAGCCTTGTTTCCCATTTCCGGGGACAAGGTGGTCCTTTTTGTGCCCCCCTTAGCTCAGCTCTCTGGGCCTGAGTGTTGGAGCAGCAGATGGAAAGCAGGCGGCAGAAGACAACCCCCGCTAAGCCCCTTTATATGGCGACCAGAGGGACCACCTCACCCACCAGTGACTTACAAAACCTTTCAAAAATGTTTAACCCTTCAGTTCAGTTCAGTTGCTCAGTCGTGTCCAACTCTTTGTGACCCCATGAATCATAGCACGCCAGGCCTCCCTGTCCATCACCAACTCCCGGAGTTCACCCAGACTCACGTCCATCAAGTCAGTGATGCCATCCAGCCATCTCATCCTCTGTCGTCCCCTTCTCCTCCTGCCCCCAATGGTGTTAAGCTCACACAGCTCTGCACTTAATCCCACTCCTTGCTAACTAAGGTGGTAAAGAATCCATCTGCAATGCAGGAGACGCAGGTTCAATCCCTGGGTCTGGAAGATCCCCTGGAGAAGGGAATGGCAATCCACTCCAGTATTCTTGCCTGGAGAATCCCACAGAGGGAGGAGCCTGGTGGACTACAGTCCACGGCATTGCGAAGAGTCAGACACAACGGGACGACTAACACACTGCTTACCTGTTCTTTGTTTACTCGTCCCGCTAATTGCAAGCTGACTCAGAGGTGACAGGTATGGAGAAATCACTGCTAACACGGCATCTATAATGTGCACGGGGTCTGAGTGGGTGGTGGGTACCGCTGACCAGCCCAAAGTCACCCAGCTGTTGAGAGACAGGGTCAGAATTCCAGCGCCTACCTGTCTGACTCCAGAACACACTCTCCTATTTCCTCATTACCCTCCACACACACCCCTTGTTCAGGAAGTCAAGTAATGCTTTGCTGGAAAGTATTGATCCCACACGTTAGGTACCTGAGGGCTTCAGGGAGGAGGTGGCACTTGAACATTGCTTCAGTGGGGCTCAGAGAATAAAGGAAGAGGGGCCCAGGAAGAAAGTACAATGTGAACAAAAGCCTGAATAGACAGATAATAACCGGTTGCCAAGGGTGAAGCCCGGACTATTAGGGCATGCAGGAGTCCTTTGGGACGCTTTCCTAGTCCTGCGTGCTGAACTCAGACTCTGCCAGTCACTGCACTGTGCCAGCCCTCGGGGTCATCCTGATCCTTGTGACAATGCTGAGAAGTAGAGATTACCAGGGATTAGAGGAGTCTCCACTGCTGACTGCCTGGTTACAGGGAGGCAGGGCTTACACCAGACCCAGGGCCATTGGGTACCAAGGCTAGTGAGCTATCCACATGCCTTCTCAAGTTTTTTTTTTTTTTTTTTTCCTTTATGCTGAGGTCATTGTGGACACAGGAAAGGATGCTCATGGGGAATGAAAGGAGGAAGAGAAAGAAAGGAAATACAGAGGAAGGGGAGGAAGGAGGGAAAACATGCCAGGACTGTGATTCAGTGCAGACCTTTCCGAGGGTCCGATTAGCTTGAAAAGACTTTGAAACCCGAACCAACAAAACCAAACACTCAGGGAGCCAAGCCAGGAAGCTCAGGCAGAGAATCTCCAAGACCAAACGTCATCAGAAGCAACTCTGGGACTTTGTTCCGAGGTGAGGTCTCAGGCCGCACGCCCCAGAAAGAGAGATGAGGATCCCTGTGTGCGAGCTCGCAGGGGAATGTGCTCGGGAGAAAGGGAGCGAGGGATGCAGGACCTGCAGGCTGGGAGTGGCCTGGACTCCAGCCTCAGCCTGAGCTCACCAGCAGCTCTGGTAGTTAAATGGGACCACAGGGCTCACTCCCGCTTCGAAGCAGGGGGCCTGGACTTTTGTACCCCTGAGTCAGCAGAGACTGGAGGTGGTGGGGGGTGAGCAACTTCCTGGATGAGGCAGCAGATCTCCAGAGAAGTGGACGCCAGACAGTGAACTTAAACAGCTGGGAGGTGAGTGTGCCGGTCCGGTAAAGGGAGCCCGGGTGGGCATCAACAGCATCTATTACAATTAGTCATAATTTAATGACTGGGAGATGACCAGAAAGGACAACAGGCCCCGTTTTTTTAACATTTCCTGCAAAGTCGGGCTGCCTAAGCCAAAGTCTGGGTCGGGGCTGAATCTGCCTCCCAAATGAATGTGGAAACATCTGGAATGTGACAGACACCAAGGGTGAGCACAGCCCCGGGGGAAGAGGGCCTGACGGAGACGCGCGTCTACAGGGTGTGAGACACGAAGGCTGGTTGGAGGTCATCTCTCTTCTCTGCTCCTCCCTCCCAGAGAGTGCCAGCATATGAAGTCAAAGGAAACAGGCCGGGAACATGGACTTAACTCTCCCACCTGAAAAAACCTAGCAGGACTGGTCTATGATAAGCGTGTAGATCTCTGCAAGAGATTATATGATCAGATATTTCCAACGAATTACCAGATGGGTTTATGCCTGTATGCCTGGCATACAGCTAGAGCTAAATAAAAGCTGAGTGGCTTGTCCGCTGTACAGATTGTAACCTCCACCTCAGGCTTAACGACGACCTCCTAAACTTTTCTTAGAGAGGTGGAAATGAGATGGAGAGCCTCAATCGTGCATGAGTTTTGCCCTCATTGGATGGTTCTCAATCGGCCACATCTTGCTTTTTTTCAGCTGAAGAGTTCTGTTGTTTCCACACGTCCAGCAACAGATGAGAATAAACAAAATGAGCCCTCTCCAAAAGTGGAATATTATTCGGCCATGAAAAAGAATTAAGCATTGCTACAACTTCCAAGGATGAAGCTTGGAAACACTGTGCTAGAGGAAACAAGTTAGTATGTGTCCGTGTGTATGAGATGTCCAGAAGAGGCAAATCCACAGAGACAGAAGGCAGACGGGCGGCTCCCTAGGCTGGGCTGGGGGTGACTGCTAGTGAAGACGATCTTTCAGGGGTGATAAAATATTCTAAAATGGACTGCAGTGATGGGAACACAGTTCCCCTAGCATGCTGAAGCCTCTTACTGTACACTTTAAATGCGTGACTGGAGGGTATGTCATTAAAGCTGTTGTTTAAAAAAAAAAAAGTTCTGCTGTCATAGGAAGGAATGACAATACCACCACCAATGATGGGTTCCATTCACTGCACAGAAATGTTAGTTGGGGGACTTCTCTGGTGGCCCAGCAGCTAAGGCTTTGTGTGGCTAAGGCTTTGCGCACCCAATGCAGGGGGCCCGGGTTCAATCCCTGATCAGGGAACTAGATCCCACATGCCGCAACTAAGGCCACAATTAAGAGCCAGCACAGCTGAATAAATATCAAAAAGGAAAGAAAGAGATGTTAGCTGGTGGCATCTGGCATACAGCGTGCTAGGCCTGAACAAGTCCCCAAACCACACCCTCCCACCCAAAACAGAGAGAAGACACCACCATTGGAAAGCCTTTGGACAAAAGGCTTTCAGAATACGGCTGCCCTTCAACCTCCAAAACACCCTGATCTTCACAATCCAAAGCCACTAGAGACGGGCCGCGCAGCAGCCCGCCAGGAACTCTTATTTTGTCTCCTGCCTCAAGCAATTCCTAAACAGTGGGAGTTAAATATTTATAAAGCCGTCACTGTTTGTTTAATGTTCGATCTGTACTTGCGAAGCACGGTGCAGGGAAATGCTGAAGTGACAGCTGATTATACAATGCAGGGAAGCCCTGCGCCAGGGATCCTGACACTTACCAGGAGTCCAGCCTCACCTTTCAGCCCAGCCCGGCGGCCCTCGCCTCGTCCTCAGAGCACACCCGCAGGTTGGGAGGGGTCTCCAGTGTTTAGTCTCCTCTTCCCCAGTGCCGCAGAATAAGACAAAATAGTCCTTTCCTCCAAAAGCCACAGGGCACACGGCTCCTACCGGAATAAAGCAGTTTCAGTGAAAGTGGGGTGCCGCAGGGCCTAGGCCTGCCTTTCATAGACCCCACCACACAGAGAGGGCGGGGGGCTCCAGGCCAGAACAGCGAGACGCACATGAAGACCAGGAACGCCTTCTGAGGCCTCCCCAAGGTCATCCCCCTCGTGCCTGTCTGAACCTGATGTCAGGCAGCCCCAGCCTGAACACCGGACAGCAAAGGCAAATGCTCAGAAGGAACTCCTCGGCCTCACATGCGTTTCAACCTGAGACATCTCAGTTACTCCCACTGCGAAAGACGCCGGAAAGCCCCACCTGCTTCCCAGAGTTACTCCTGAGCTTTAATAAGATGAGCCTTTATGGCAGTGGTCCCCAACTTTCAGGATCTAATGCCTGACAATCTGAGATGAAACTGATGTAATAATAATAGAAATAAGGTGCACAATAAATGTAATGCACTTGAATCATCCCCAAACCATCCCTCCCACCCCCGCCCCAGGGCATGGAAAAAACCTGTCTTCCATGAAACCGGTCCCTGGTGTCAAAAAGGTTGGGAACCGCTGCTTTAAGGCATCATTGCTGTGTTGAGGAGGGTGACCACCACCACCTGCTTCCGATTCCTGGCTCAGCCCTCACCTGGCTGTGACCTCTGGCGATTCCGGTCACTGTCCCAGCCTTCTGCAATGGCTAATCAGCATATAAGCACAAACCAGACAGAGGGAGGAAATGTTCCTTGTGGAGTACCAAACACTGCCCAAAACACACGTCAGGCACTCTCAGCATTACCGGGAAATTGCAGGGTGGGAAGGCGGCCATGAACGTTCCCCAGCTCCGGGACCCCTCGGCCCTCTGGGGCCTAGACATTCGGGAGAGCAGCTGATACGTGGAGATCACATTGCCTGTTACACCGGGGAACGGCTCCACCAGAACCTTTAACCCGCCTTGGCCATTCATTCTGGGATCCCCACCCATCCTGTTTTCCCCAGGTCTGTCCGGCAGTCAAGGCAGAGGGAGGGCCAGCCTGCCACCCTGTCCCTCTGGTGGCAGTGCTGAGCTGGGGGGACATGGGCATACAGGGCTTCTCCCCTGCACATGAGCCAACTCACTGGGGGCTCTCTGATGAAGAGAGTGACGGGGGAGGAAGGAAGCTGAGACGTGCAGATCGAGCAGGGAAGTGGGCACAGTGGAAGCAAAGACCTGGGAGCTGAGACTTCGTGGAGAAGAGGGCCCAGAAAAAAGCCACTTGAAGTGAAGCCCCTGAAAATAAGGGCCGGATATTTATAGGGCACATGTGTGTCGTGGGGAGGAACTTTATCTTGAACACGCAAACTGCGACCATCTGCTTCGGATTCTCATCTCTACCTCTGACTGCGATCCTGGGCCACTACCGTCACTTGTCTTACAGCCTGTTTAGGAGGCTATCTTGAAAAAGGAAACAGTTATAAATACAAAATAGTCTATATTCATAAAATAAGCATTTATCTTTTACACATTGTAAGTGTATACTATATCACTGATAACTAATTCTAAATATAAAATGAGTCTTATGCTTAAACCTGAAGCTGTCACTTGAAAGCTTGCTCTGAGTGTTAGGGACCCCAAAACAATGAATCAAATCGACTATACTTCCCTAAAAAAAAAAAAAAAAAAAAGAGTGAATGAATCTTACACTAAGCCTGTTGTAGCCAGTCTCACAAACTTCTTCACTCCTCATGATTAAAGGAATCATTTGCAAAAGACCTTTCGAGACTTCACTCATGTTCCTAAGACCTCTTTAAGTTTTGGGTTTTTCAGTCACTTTCTTGCAATTTACGTAGAGGGTCACCATCATTCTTTAATCTCTTCTCCACGGTTAGCTGGCCTGACTCTGCCTGGGTCCCCGAGAACTTCCCCAGAGCAAGACTCAACTCTCTTCCTGCTTCCTTCCTCTGAGAGCAGGAGTCTGCAACCTTTTTGGCACCAAGGATGGGTTTCCTGGAAGACAGTTTTCTGCAGAAAAACTGGGGAGGTGGGGAGGAGGGATGTTTTGGGGATGACTCAAGTGCATTACATTTACTGTGCACTTTATTTCTATTATGATTACCTTAGCTCCACTTCAGATCATCAGGCATCAGATCCCGGAGGCTGGGAACCCCTGGTTTAGAGCAAGCAGCTGGAGTAAGTACCCAATATTTACCCTTTACTTCTGTCTACAGTTCCTCCCACCCCCACACACCGCGAGGTCCAGGGGGGCAGGGACTCGTGTCCACTTTGTTGACCACTCCCCATGGTCACCTCTGGTATTATCAGATTCCGGATCAGTGTCTGGCTCAGAGGAGGCTCGGCGCAAATGCAGGTAACGCAAGAAATCTGCCCACAGTACCTTGTCTGGTTGGGGAAACCCTGCAGTCTGGGCAAGACGTGCAATTACTGGTCGTGGGCCTCCCTGCCTTGGACAGAACTGGTCCTGTCACCCATCTCTCCCAGTGCCATGTCACCGAACAACTGGGCAAGGCAGACAGGACCGACACAGAGGTATTTCACTATAGCTGCACATTAATGAGCCAGTCAAGAAACAGCGTCTTTCTTTGGCCCATGGACCAGAGACGCAGATGGTCTTTCTCGCGAAACACGTCCTCCTGATTGTACAATTTCTGATATCCCTTTCTTTAAAGCAGTGCAAAAGTTGGGTCATCAGCCAAACATATGGAATACAGCTTCCTTCGAGTTTTACTCTTTTTTCTTCCTATTTTTTTTACAGCTGTTCTGCCTCTCAATGATTTGGTGACAAGTTTTTAGCAAATCAACGTTATCCGTGCCTTCCAAAGTGCTCAACCTCGTTTTTCATGAAACAGCTCCGTTCTCATCGGTTTATATAATACATAGTTACCGACACAACTTGCTTTGGGCCAGTACCTGAGTCAAGGGGCAGTAAAAAGCTTTGCGGGCACACCAGTATCAATAGCTAACATTTAACGGGTGTTTACCCTGTGCCAAGAAACACTGTTCTAAGCCTTCACATGTATTAACTCATTTAATGCCATAGTCCCCCTGGCAGGCAGGAACTAGTATTAGTCTGATTTTACAGATAAAGCATACCAGCACAGAGAGGTTATTTAACTTGCCCAGGGTCACACAGCTGGTGGGGCAGGACAAAACTCTGAATTAGGAAAATTGGGCTTGTGAGCCTTCAGTGGGCCTGGGGCCTCGCTCGGTTTGCAGTGCAGAGGGAATGGGCAGCGAGCAAGCCAAACGGAGGTCACTTAGGGTTTCTTCTACCCTTGCCCTGGACTGACAGATGTTTACAACGTCTGGCAATCAGTAAATGACTGATCATCTTCAGATGTGGGTGGGCTGGACGTGAGCAGGGAGTTTATGAGTACATAGTTTTGTGTTATGATGACTCCTGCTTCCCAGTGTAATCTGTCTGCAGGAACACAGATAGGGGGGACCCCTCAATTTCAGTGTAGCTGGAGCGGGAACAGCTAGCGGGAGGAGGGGGGCAAGAGAGGAGGCTGGGTTCAGAGTTAAGGGCAGACGTGGCAGGCCAAGGGGTTTGGATCCAACCCTGTCTAGAGAGACTGGCCAGAGAGTACTCCCAGCCGGCAGAAGCGCCTAGCTGATGGTCTGAGAATCAAAGACGCCCCCCAACTGCAGGCATGCAGGCAGTGCAGGAGGAAAGGGGCGAGGAACCCGAAAACGGGATGGGGAGCTTACAGGTGAGGCTTTGGGGGCTTTCTTTCCACTTTCTGACCTTCTCAGGGACCCCCTCAGGGCACCCACGCTGCTGGGCTCGGAAAGGCCGACTCTCCACACCTTAAACAGGTAAGGCCTTTTAGAGAATGGAAACCCTGCACAGAGACTCTTCCAGGTGGAGCAGAGATGAGGCGCCCAGTCTCCAGTCCCTCAGCTTCATGCCCTTTCCACTGCCCTGGCCCACATTCCCAACTGAGCCTGAGTGGTCAGCGGAAGGCCCCCCAGCAGACAAGGGCATGCACAAAAGGAAGGAGGAACACTCAGGCTCCAAGGGCCACCTCCTGACCCCCAGACAGACTGACTTACTGTCACTAAAAACGTCACTTTCCAGGCCAGAGAGTTAAGAAGGGGAAGAGACTTTGCCACCTGATTCCCTTTCGTGTGGTAGAAGAAGTCACTTCTCCCCGTATTTCTTGAAATCATCAGCATCAAAGAACAACTCGGGGACCTTCAGCTCCTCGGCCGGCTGAGCAGGTGCCTCCACTACATCCTGTGAGCTGGGTGTGGGTGATGTGTCACTTAGCTCCGGCCTAAATAGTGCTCAAGGGCTGGGGAACCAGAGACACAAGGTCAAGAGGCATAAGCCACACCGCATGAACCATGCCACCCAGCTAAGTAGGCGGTCAGCCCAATGCAGGAGACCCAGAAAGGACGTGGCATCTGCCTTCATCAACTTGAAAGTTCTCTGTGAGAGGGGGCCTGTTGCAGTGGAGGGCCCCAAGGATCAGAACACAGAGAGCTAGGACAGAGCATGCAAGCCTCGAGAAGGAGGATCAGTAGAAATGTCAACACCATCTTTCATGGGCAGTGATCACCCCATCAGGGGAGGTATTCAAGGGCTGACGGGACAGGCCGGAAGCCAGGCTGCTACAACCGGGGTTTCAACTTATCTCAGAGGTGGTTAGATGGGCATGCAGCAGGGGTTCTATGAATGCATCATCTTAGGCATTTGCTCCCTACATCAGGAATACACATGGTGAAGGTCATACGACCTAGCATGTTTCAGAGACTCGAGTAACATAACCTAACTCTTGGTTGGTTCACACACACACACACACACACTCCCTCATCTCTCTCTCTCCCTCCTTCTTTCCCCACTCCATACCCTGCAAAGCCAGAACAGCTGTATGGGTGGCATAGCAAAGACTCCTTTCTTCATGGAGCCATCTGCCACTCACTCACAGAGGCCTGACTACGGGGCAGGCAGTGTATGGACAAGGCAGTGAATAATGCAAGTCCCAGATCCAGTCCCTAATGCCTATGGCGTGTGTCAAGTTCATCAGTTAGGGTGGAAGCTAACGAACACTTCTGAGAGTCTCCTGGGCTTCAGATGATACATAGGATGAGCTGTGAAGACCACTAGTCGCTGATCATATTATTCCTCCTGACACAGATCAGAGAGGGTGAACTTCCTACCTTCACTCTGAGAGTGAGTGGAGAATCCAGCATTCAAATCCAGCCAGCCCTACCCAACTCCAAAAGGCACATTCTTTTCAAAGGGCCCCACCGGGGACAGTCATACACAACCTGCTACAGAGGAGGAAATCCCCTACCCCAACCAGGAGAGTCCGGACTCGCCCCGAGGCTGCCACTAAACCATCCATCGCAAGGGTCACTTTACTGTTTCCTTTATATTTTACCATCCAGTTCAGTTCAGTTCAATTCAGTCGCTCAGTTGTGTCTGACTCTTCCCGACCCCATGGACTGCAGCACGCCAGGCCTGCCTGTCCATCACCAACTCCCGGAGTTTACTCTCCACTGAGTCAGTGATGCCATCCAATCATCTCATCCTCTGTTGTCCCCTTCTCCTCCTGCCTTCAATCTTTCCCAGCATCAGGGTCTTTTCTAATGAGTCAACTCTTCCCATGAGGTGGACAAAGTATTGGAGCTTCAGCTTCAGCATCAGTCCTTCCAATGAACACTCAGGACTGATCTCCTTTAGGATGGGCTGGTTGGATCTCCTTGCAGTTCAAGGGACTCTCAAAAGTCTTCTCCAACACCACAGTTTAAAAGCATCAATTCTTCAGTGCTCAGCTTTCTTTACAGTCCAACTATCACATCCATACATGACCACTAGAAAAACCATAGCCTTGACTAGACAAACCTTTGTTGGCAAAGTAATGTCTCTGCCCAACTCAATTCCGGTGGCACCGCCTGTCCCGGATGCAGGCCAATACGAGCTGGGCTTTGATAGCAGAGATGAAAGGCAAGGGCTGCAGCATGCAGAGGTCCGAACAAATGTCAGCTGCTTTCATCAGGAAAACCCCAAATTACCCACTCTCACACACAGTCTTTCATCTCCTACCGGGCAAGCAGAGGCTGCTTATTAGAAAAGCTGCCTTGTCCACAACCTCCCTTGCGGGGGATGGGGTTGAGGGGCAAATGCCAGCGTCAGCCTCAGAATCACTGCACCCTGAGCATCACTCTGCCGGGCGGCCGGGCTGTTGGAAACTCAGGCTCCACTCTGTCCCCGGCCACAAGGTGCTGACACAGGGCCCAGAGAGGAGGTCTGCCTGGGCCGTCACCGCTGCGTGGGTCAACTATCACATCCATACATGACCACTAGAAAAACCATAGCCTTGACTAGACAAACCTTTGTTGGCAAAGTAATGTCTCTGCCCAACTCAATTCCGGTGGCACCGCCTGTCCCGGATGCAGGCCAATACGAGCTGGGCTTTGATAGCAGAGATGAAAGGCAAGGGCTGCAGCATGCAGAGGTCCGAACAAATGTCAGCTGCTTTCATCAGGAAAACCCCAAATTACCCACTCTCACACACAGTCTTTCATCTCCTACCGGGCAAGCAGAGGCTGCTTATTAGAAAAGCTGCCTTGTCCACAACCTCCCTTGCGGGGGATGGGGTTGAGGGGCAAATGCCAGCGTCAGCCTCAGAATCACTGCACCCTGAGCATCACTCTGCCGGGCGGCCGGGCTGTTGGAAACTCAGGCTCCACTCTGTCCCCGGCCACAAGGTGCTGACACAGGGCCCAGAGAGGAGGTCTGCCTGGGCCGTCACCGCTGCGTGGGGAGGGCCCTGTCCCCGGGGACAGACGGCCGTCCCCGGGGCCAGCCAAGCCACCACGCCTCCCACACACACAGCCTGCAGCCCCAGGAAACAGAGGTCTGGTCTCACAAGCAGAAATGTGCAGGAGGGCCAGCCAGCCCCTCTTTCTCCCTTATTTCTCTCCCTCTTCTCCAGCAAAGGCAGCAACTGAGCATTCCACATCAAAGATTCCTGTGGCCGAAAGGGGCCACTTGAGGTCATCACCGACACTGCGCCTCCCCATCAAGACAAGCCCATCCAGGAGCTGCCGCAGGAGCAGGCCCGAGTCCCCGTTCGTGGATCTTAAGGGATGGCTGCTGGCCTCCTCTGTGGCTCCCAGTCTCCCCTTTCTGGACCACAGCACTCACTCCATTTGATGGTCCCCTTTTCTTCAAACAACTCTGGCCCACTCGTGACTGTGAGTGTGTCAGGCCAGGGACTTGTCTGAATCTCTGTATCTTCAGGATTTGGCATAAGGCCAGGTCCAGAGGGGCTGCTGAGTAAAAAGGGGTGGGTGGGAGGATAAGCAGAGGGAAGGATGGGGGTATGGGCAGCAAAGGGCAAGACAGAGGAGAAGGCCACAGGACTCACCCACTGAGGCCTGAATGCATTGCGAACTCTGGGGCCAAAAAGGACCTGAGCTATGTTCTGAGCCTCACGCCCACTCCTCATTTGGCAGACATGAAAACTAAGACTCTGACAACAGGTGCGACCTTGCCAAGGTCATGTGGCCGAGGGTGAACGAATCCACAGGAACACCCAGGGCAGCCTCGGTCAGCAAGGAGAGACGGCCAGCCATCCTGCTGGCAGAGCCAGGATGACATTCACACTCCCCTGACTTGTGCATGGAGAGACACTGCCAGTGCCTCCATCGAGTCAAGCTCCTGCTCCTAAAAGCCTGATTGAATTTGGGCAGAAGAAATGCAGGTCTCCCACCGTTACAACGTCAGCTTGAGGTGACAGGCTGACAACGGCCCACCAGGAACACCAGTCCTGCTTCTGCCCTCTTCAGGGTGAGGGGGGATGGGAGCAGAGTCCTCCGATCCTCCATCCCATCTCCCTGCAATAATTCCCGCTTTGAAAGGAAAAGCGGCCCAGATCCAGGGATCAGGAGGGACCTGTCTACCTCCAGCACACCTCAGAGATACTGCAGATTCGGTTCCAGATCACGGAAATAAAGCGGCATGGCAATAAAGCGGGTCACGTGAATTTGTTTGGTTTCTCAGTGTCCATAAAGGTTATACTGTATATTAGTGCATATTTATGGAACCTAGAAAAATAGCACTGATGCACCTATCTACAGGGCAGCAACAGAGATGCAGATGTAGAGACCGAATTTGTGGACACCGGTGGGGAAGGAGAGGGTGGGACAAACCTCGAGATCAGGATTGACATATATTCAGTACCGTGTGTAAAACAGATAGCTGGTGGGAATGTGCTGTGAGGCACGGGGAGCTCAGCCGGTGCTGTGATGACCTAGAAGGTGGGATGGGGGGTGAGAGTGAGACACAAGAGGAAGGGGATACATATATACTTAGAGCCGATTCATGTCGTTGAATAGCAGAAACTAATGCAACGTTGTAAAGCAATCATCCTCTAATTAAAAAATAAATTTAAAGAAATCTTTTTAAAAAGTTACGCTTACATCTTGGTATATGTAGCCTATTAAGCATGCAACAGCATTATTTTTAATGTACATACCTTAATTTAAAAATATAAAACCAATTACAACAGTAACCATCAAAGATCACAGATCATTGTAACGAATACAACAGCAACGGAAAAGTCTGAAATATTTCAAGAACTAGCAAAATGTGACACAAAGACAGAAAGTGAGAAAATGCTGTTGGAAAAATGGCACCAACAGATTTGCTCGACAGAGGTTGCCTCAAACCTTCTATTTGTAAAAGACACAACACCTATAAAGTGCAATGGAAGGCACGCAGGTCTGTCTGTACAGGCAGACCAGTTCACAACTATTTCCTGACGACCTACAGTGCTTTCAGTCCCCAGCAGTGCACAAAGGACAAATGACAAGTCTAGCTCCTGGACCAAGCCCACAGTTGAGATCTCTGACTGCCTATTCTGCTCATTCATTGAATTGTTTGTGCAACAAATCATTGCTGAGTGCCAGCCATGCTACAGCCAACTGTGCTACAGTTTGGAGTTGAGGTCTGTTCTCTGCTGAATATGCAAGAAGCTTGAACTTGACTCAAAGTGATCACTCCCATCACTTGTGTCCATATGATGTTTTCCCTGCTCAGAGCACTTACCCTGCAGGGATGACCCAGGAAGGATGAGGTGGGTGTTCTTATGATCTCCCATCGCATGTTCAAGGAAACTGAGGTCCCAAGAGTTTGAGAGACACAAGCATGATCACACAGCAGAACCATGACTCAGACCCCCATCTTCATCTCCTCCGGCTACAAATCTTTGCCTCCCTGTAAGGCATGTGAGGAGTCCATGTGAGAAAAAGATCACTGGGACGAGTGGCCAGAGTGGGCTGGACCTCAAAGGACCCATGGGAAGAAAAGAGCAGACATCTCACAAATGAACCTAGAACTGACTTCCTCAGGGTCAGTGCAGCTCATCCACAAAGCTTAGTATTTAAAACAAACAGCATGAAACAAAAGTCTCTCTGTGTTGTGGGGAAGGAGCATAGCAGAGGGAGCAGAGGCAGGTCAGAGTCAGACAAGCTCTGGTTCGCTTGTGTCTGGGCCACTACAAACGGACTGCCCTAGACGAGCCTCTACTTTCTTATCTGGAAAATGGGAATACAAGGGCCCATCCCTTCACTATAGAACTCAGTGAATCAGGTGTCAGACACGCCTGATCTGGCATGCATCGAGTGTCCCACGTCTCCTCTTTTTACTGCATAAGAGGACCTTTTTGTTTGTGTGTCTGAACGGAGGTGAAACCCACATAAAGTAAAAGTAATTGTTTTAAAGTATATAATTCAGGGGTGTTTAGTACATTTTAAAATCTCGTACAATCATCACTTTTAGTTCCAAAACATTTTCTTTGCCCTAAAACATAATTTCACACCCACTAAGTCACTCCCCCTTGCCTCCTACCCCCAGGAATCACCATCTGCATTCTGCCCTTATGGATTTACCTATTCTGGGTATTTCATATAAGTGGAATCACATAATATACGACCCTCTGTGTCTGGCTTCTTTTGCCTAGCATTGTGTTATCCAAGTTCATCCATGCTGCAGCACGTTAGTACCTCACTCCTTACGGCTGAATTAGATTTAACTGTGTGTAGGTATACGTGTGTATAGACAGGTAATGGACTATATATTCCACTATATACATACATATACATATATACATACATATATGTATTCCGTTGTGTGTGTGCATGTTTATGTATAATATGGATATTCCATTCTGTGTGCCTGTATATATAGATATATGCACACACACCATCACACTCTGTTTACACATTCATTTCATCCATTGATGGACATTTGTTGTTTCCACCTTCTACTGTGAACAGTGAGTTATAAACATTCGGGTGCAGTTTTTCGTGTGGGCACATGTTTTCAACTCCCCGGAGTAATACCTAAGAATGGAATTGCTGGGCCATATGGTAATTCTATGTTTCACTTAGCTGTCTTCCACAATGGCTGCACAATTTTACATCCACACCAGCAACACACAAGGGTTCCAATTTCTCCATATCCTCGCCAACACTTGTTTGTTGCTCTTGTTTATCAAAGCCATCCTAGCAGGTATTAAGAAGGCTTTGGTTTGCATTTCTCTCATTTCCTGTGCTTGCTGGTCATTTGCAAATCTTCTCGGGAGAAATACCTATTCAAGTCCTTTGCTCATTTTTAACCTGGGTTGTTAATCTTTGTGGTTGAGTCTTCCGTTGTCTTTGAGCAAAGGAGAAGCCAACTCCAAAGCTGCCCCAGGACTAGAGAAGCCAACTCCAAAGCTGCCCCAGGACTAGAGATCTGGTGGAGATGGGCCCCCCAGACAGGCAGGGGCCGGGAAAGGACATAGCTGCTGGAGGCTCTGGAGAAGGCCCCAGGAGAGCAGAGACATGGCTAAAATGGCCTGGAGAGCAGGACCTGGGAGAAAGTATTAGAGAAGGACAAGAGAAGGAAGCCTGGGAGTGGCTTTCAGGCTTACTCTACTTGGAGAGGCTGAGGAGGTGATTTCAAGGAATCGTGGCCAGCTGGTTCCCATTTCCACAGCAGAGAAGGAAATGTGCACAGCGGGAAGCAGGTTAGGCCGAGCAGAAGGGAATGCTTCCGGGCTGCAGAGCTTTTTGAGGCCCCTAAATGGGCAGAATCTGCTAACACCTGGCACAGAGCAAAGACCACCCACGGGGGAGACAGGACCCACTCAAGCAGCAGAGCCCTGACACAGTCTCTCAAGCCACCAGGCCCCGTGGAAACAGTCACCAAAGAGGTGGAAGTGGCCACGGTCACACGGGACCCAGCATTCGTCTCAACACTGCGTGGCTTCTAGTACAAAAGTGCACACACTGCGCCCAGCTGAGTGGACCACGTTTTCGATCACCCTATGTGTGGAGGAAGCCCTGGCTCACCTGTGAGGTGCTGGGGGAGCAGAAGCAAAGCAGACACTGTGCTTGACCCCAAGGGACCCACATGGAGGCCACTGGGGAAACTCCCCACTCCAAACCAGCAAAGAACGGGCACCTCACAGAAAGGCCAGCTGGACAAAGTGACATGAGATGAGCCTCCAAGTTAGCAAGAAAGGGAGGAAATGATGTAAGAGGGACCCAAGGGATGTCCCCAGCGGTCCAGTGGCTAAGACTCCACACTCCCAATGCAGAGGGCCCAGGTTCGATCCCTGGTCAGGGAGCTAGATCCCATATGCTGCAACTAAGAGTTCACAATCCACAGCTAAAGATCCGGCATGCCACAACTAAAAGAACAAATCCCACGTGCCACAACAAAGGTCGAAGATCCCACTTGCTCCAACTAAGATCAAATAAACAAATCAATTAAAATTAAAACAAAGAGTGACTCTATATTTGGAGTCAGTGGACCTGGGTTCAATCTTAATACTGCTATTTACAACCTGTTGAATAGTGGCAAATTCCTTAACTACTCAGAGCCATCTTTTTACTCATCTCTCAACATGGGGATAAATCAGCTTCTCTGGTAATGTGGAGCAAAGGCAGCTCCAAATGGCTGGACCCTCCCCAAATGCAGCTCCATAAGCCAGGAGAGTGTCGCCTACATGATTCTGCAGCCTCTCCCTGGGTTCAAATCCCCACTCGGCCGCTTCCTGGCTGAGGGGTCTCTGGAGCAGGTTACCTAACTCCCCCGAGCCTTGGCATTTTCATCTGTAAAATGGGAATGGTGATAATAAAGTCAGTCTTGCAGAGCAGTTCGTTGTGGTGGGTTTCATGAATTGACACGTGTAAAGATGCCTGGGAAATGCTCAAAAATTTAGCTCTTATGATCATAGACTTCAGTGAAACAGACAGTCCTTCTTCCTAAACTGTCTGCCTATGAAAGTACAGATTTCTGAACAGCAAGCTGAGTCCCAGCTCCAAATGCTCCAACGTGGGATCACAGAATTGAAAAATGGACTGTCTCTTCAAGGCAGTAAAGAGATGGCCCAGGACCCAAGGCTCACCCAACCGGGGGCGCTCAAATCCAAGTCTCTGCCAAAGGCCGGTCGCACCCCTGCCCACCCGCCTTGGCCAACATCCCGCAGTGGGCCGCACCCATTCCTTATCCATCCCGAAACCAGCACCGCCCAGGACCTGTGGTGAGGTTCAGTTAAAACAGTTTATAGGAAGGAAAGCCGCACGTTCTGTCTTCGCCTGAGATAAGCGGAATCTAAGACCTGGAAGGAGCCAGGATGTCCCCTGCAGCCCTGACCTCCCTGTCACTCCAGACACACTCGATTTCCCAGACCAGGATGAGCAAGACAAGCCGCAGATACAGCTGGGCTGGCCTCGGCTCTGGGGCTGTACCTTTGGGCAATTTCCTTAACCTCCCTGGGTGGGCCTCAGTCTCTTGTCTGTAAAACAGAATATGCGGGGGCTGTAGGGATGACAAGAAATATGGAGTCCCAGGCAGTGTCCTTATATATACTTACATATTGTATTTACTTATATATACAATACTTTGGCCATCTGATGCTAAGAGCTGACTCACTGGGAAAAGACCCTGATGCTGGGAAAGACTGAGGGCAAGAGGAGAAGGGGGCATCAGAGGATGAGATGGTTGGATGGCATCACCGACTCAATGGACATGAGCTTGAGCAAGCTCCGGGAGTTGGTGATGAACAGGGAAGCCTGGTGTGCCGCAGTCCCTGGAGTCGCAAAGAGTCGGACACGACGGAGCAACTGAACAATAGCAACAACAAAGTAGTGCCCGGCTCACCCAATGCAGCACCCAGGTAACCACGTTCATGGTCCACGGCCCCAGGGCTGGGCTCTCCACGTGCAGGATCCATGACCCCAGGGCTGGGCTCCGTGGAGCCTCCTTGAGGCCAGCAGGCTAGACTTGGGAGCTGGGAGCATGGCCACAGCGCTCTGCTGTGGGGGTCCGGGGCACTCCGGCAGGAGGCAGCATTGCGGGAGTGGGGGTGTCCCCGGTTACAGGTGCTCCTGGATCCACTCAACTAACCCAGATCTGAAAAAAACATGTCCAGAACAAAGGACATGTCAACCAGAAGATGTTCCCGAGAGGTGTGGGCAGAAGCGGACACCAGGGAGGGAGGTCAGGTGGTTCCGGCCTCCTCTGCGTCCTGCGTGAAGAGCAGATGGAGAAACAGGTGGATCCATAGGCCTGGCCTCCCCAGACTCTCCCAGCAAAGGCCCTGGGACTGACTAACTACCGGGTAAAGCCCACATCCCCAGCCCTTGAGAACCATCTTCTGTGGTTCTGAGATTCTGCAAGCAAGCCTGGCCCACTAATATCTTAACACAGGAATACCTTACAATGACATCTACTGCCCTCCACCACACACACACACACGCACGCTCACCCCACAGAGTTTCTCCCTCCTCCTGGCAGACTAGTACAGTGGTTACTATCACAAGATCTGGAACCAGACTGCTGCAGCTGGGATACCATCGCAGCTACTTTTTAGCTGTGTGGCCTCAGACACTATACTCAACCTCTCTGAGCCTCAGTTTTACTCATCTGTAAAGTGGGGGCCAATTATGGCACTATAATCCTAGGACGACGGCAGGAATTAAATCATATAACAGATGAGGTCTGCTTCACATTGCCCAGGACTTCATAAACACTAGATGAACATCAGCTCTGATCAGGAAGTCATTCAGTTTTGCTGATCTGACTGGTATGAGCTTCATGGAGTGTCATGCGACAGAGAAGAGTTAAGAAAAGAGGGAGGGATCAGCTGGTTTTCTACATTCCATTCCATTTCAGGTCAGGATTTCCCACTCACCCATAAAACGGAGGTCCCTACCCTCAGTCTGCAGATCAGGACACACCAAAGCTCA
>SJXQ01001655.1:230638-270521 GCA_006408695.1 Aepyceros melampus | reverse complement strand
GCGCACAGTGAATCCCACCTGCGGGGATCACGGTGGCCCCTGCAGGTCTGATGTGCCAGCAATCCTACAAGAAAAAGGGTGTGGAGGGCCCTGCTTCTGTCTGTTTCCAAAATCCTCTGGCCAAACAGCTCCTCAGAATCCTCCACTCCACGTGGCTGATCACTGTGTCTCTGCAGGGGCTGCCCACTGGCTGGCTTTCCAACATGCAGGCCTCCTCACTCCTAGGCCCCTATACCCACCCAGCACGCCAGGCCCCCTAGCAGAGCCCTGGTGGTTCTGAAAGGTCCATCCCGCCCGCTGAGCTCATATACGAAAAAAGTGTCCACAGGTCACTCCCCAGAGAGTGCCAGCTCAGGAAGCCACCCTCCAAGTGTGTGTGTGTTGAGGGGGAGGAGCTCTAGTACTGCTCCCATTTTTCAGGTGGGGAAACTGAGGCTCAGAGAAATGCTCAGTCTAGGGTCACCTACTCATAAGTACCAACGCAGGCCTCCTCATTCTAAGTCACATCATTTTATTAAACACCTTTTATACTATTTTCAGGGGGCTTCCCAGGTGGCTCAAGTGGCAAAGAATCTCCCTGCCAATGCCTGAGACACAAGAGACCTGGGTTCTATTCCTGGGTCAGGAAGATCCCCTGGAGTAGGATACGGCAACCCACTCCAGTATTCTTGCCTGGGAAATCCCACAGACAGAGGACCCTGGCAGGCTACAGTTCATGGGGTCGCAAAGAGTTGAACACAAATGAGCGCGCACAACCACACACACACAGAGCTTTCCTGTTGTTTCCTCTGATTTAGTGAAGGGGAGGCATGACTTTCTAGGACTGACACTGAGAACACAGCAGATACCCAGTTCTAACCAGTGATTATCTGCCCAGGGCACATAGGGAAATGTGGCCTGCAGGATCCCATCCCCTTTAATTTGAAAAAGTCACAGCTGGGTCTGGAGAGGTCAGCATTCATCAGAAAACATGGACTGGCCCCACGTGGAGGGCTTTAATACAAGGTGAGCCAAAGCCTTGTCCTCCCGCCAGGAATGCTCCTGGGCTCCTAGCAGAGAGGGACCCACGTGGCAGAAGCACACCAGAGAACACAGCACCAGAGAACCTCAGGCCACAGAGGACAGAGCCCCCTGGCTCTGCTGGGAAAGCCAGGAGGCCTTGCAGACCCCCCGGCCAGGTGAAGAGCCAAGACCAGTGGGGGCAAGGAGAAGTGCTGACCATCTTCAACACAAGAAGACCAGGTCACCCGAAAGCAACTGTGTGTGGAAGATGGAAATCTGGTGAGGCTTTGTGGAATCACAGCCCACATAACCTCAGCGTATTACCCAGAAAGAGAAAGCAAAGAGGCAAATGCCAAAACGATGAGGCGGTCACAAAGCTACGACAGCGAACGGCCTAGGGATGCAGGCCCGCGGGGTAAGTGGAATGGCATTTCCTCCTTAGTCACTGGAAGCCATGGGCTCAACTCCAGGCCAGTGAGGCCACTGGAGCCACGTGAATTGGGCCCTTGTTCCTGGGAGAGAACCGAATCCGGAAGGAGCTGGAATGTGGCCATTCTGGCCCCATCCTCTTCTTCCCCTTCCCCCTCCCCCATCCTGCCCCATCCTCTCCATAAACCCCTGCCTTAGAAAACCCCACAGCCAGGATCCCCAGGGTGATAACGCAGAAAACAAAATCCTTTAAAAGGGCAAGAACTCCCGGAAAAAATCCACAAAGATTTCACATTATCTTTCTGCAGCCCAGGCTTCCTGACCCCAGTCTGGTCATTGAGTCATCTCACAACAATCCAGGGGTCTGTCCACTGCACGACCTAAATTGTTTGCTTGCTGTAGGTTTCTTGCATTTTTTCCCCTCCCCACCCATCCTGCCCACTCTGCCCCCCTCCCTTGTGGCAGCCGGGCTGACAGGCACCCGCAGGCAGGCCAGCAGAGCTGGGTACAGCTTCCTGTGCTGTCCTTCCCGAGTGCCGGCCAGCGGGTCATGACTTCTGGAGACACGGTAGGGGGAGAACCGGGGACTGCAAACAGAGCAGGAGGGTGTCACTTCCATCAGGCATGGAGAGCCAGGCCCCCGCAGGGCCCCCTTTGTCCATCTGGGATGTGAGTCCTGACTTTTCCTGCGATGCAATCTGACATTTCTGGGGCAGGGAGCAGGCAGCCTATGGAACAGGATCCCGGGAAAGCTCAGAATCCCAGCGGCAGCCTTACTCTCTGGGTTTCCGAACTCGAGCCTCCATGTTCACACCTGTAACGTGAGACTCAGAAAGCATTTCTACCTGCTGGGTGGCTGGGAGGATTAATTCGATCTTGGCACATGGTAACAATAAAGGGTAACAAACACGAAGGCACTGCTCCATCAGTGTCTACACACGGGCACCCGCTATGCCCACCAAGCCAGACCTGACCACTTGACAGGACTGTTTGGGAACAAGATCCACACTCAGGAGCATCAGGAAAACCTCTCCAGGCAGCAAGAGAAGAGTCCTCCCCTTCATGCCTCTCTCTTCCCGACACCTGGGAGCACAGAACGCCAGACCCAGTCGTGTCCATAATCCTCTCTCACCCCCTCATCATACCAAAGTCTGAGCCTGAATCTCCACTAATTTTCCTTTTCAACATAACTGTATTTTTTCTATCGAAGTATGTGTCATATTAAAAAGCAGAGACATTACTTTGCCAACAAAGGTCCGTCTAGTCAAGGCTATGGTTTTTCCAGTAGTCATGTATGGATGTGAGAGTTGGACTGTGAAGAAAGCTGAGTGCCAAAGAATTGATGCTTTTGAACTGTGGTGTTGGAGAAGATTCTTGAGAGTCCCATGGACTGCAAGGAGACCCAACCAGTCCATTCTGAAGGAGATCAGTCCTAGGTGTTCTTTGGAAGGAATGCTACTAAAGCTGAAACTCCAGTACTTTGGCCACCTCATGCGAAAAGTTGACTCATTGGAAAAGACCCTGATGCTGGGAGGGATTGGGGGCAGGAGGAGAAGGGGACGACAGAGGATGAGATGGCTGGATGGCATCATCGACTCGATGGACCTGAGTTTGAGTGAACTCCGGGAGTTGGTGATAGACAGGGAGGCCTGGCGGGCTGGATTCACGGGGTGGCAAAGAGTCGGACACAACTGAGCAACTGAACTCAACTGAACTGATGTGTCATCCTCAGGAGGATGCAAAATGCCAGTGCTATCTGAATTCAAATGCAATGTCAACTTGAAACCTCAAAGCCATGTGGACGCAGTGCTAGGGAGCAAAGGAAGACTCAGGGGTGGCTCCATGAACCCCACAAGCTGGGCATTCTTTTTCCTGTCTTCCTCCAGCTCTCAAGGCTCTTGCGGGAACAGTGTAACCTAGCATAGATATACAGGATATCACACAAACCCCACCTCCCCAAGGGGTTCACAGGCTCCAGGGGATACACCCAGCAAACAGTTCCGACAATTAAGCAGCGTGGCAACCTCTGGCAAGGCTGAAAGTGTGCCTTCGCCGTGCCCTATCCTCCTGGGGACCCCCATGTGTGCACCCAGAGATGTGTGCAAGGAAGCTCACCCCAGGGCTGCCCCCCGAACCTGTGAACAACCCAAAATCCATCATGAGGGGCAGGAAGGAACATACACAGCAATGGTACCATCAGCATAATACAGGGAGTGGGGTGAAGCAAACCTCAGCCATCACACCCCTACTTCTACGCCACTTCCACGAGAATTTCAAATATACAAAGCGTGCTTCCAAATGCCCTCCAAATAGATTTGTAATCCAAGTATAAGAAGGTGATGGAGGAGGGCATGGCAACCCACTCCAGTATTCTTGCCTGGAGAAGCCCACAGACAGAGGAGCCTGGTGGGCTACAGTCCACGGGGTCCCAAAGCGTCAGATACAACGAAGGCGACGGAGCATGCACGCACGCATAAGAAGGTGACCTAATATAGCTGAAGTTCAGAAGAGCAGTGCTTCTATGAAGGGAAGGAAACAGAATGGAAGAAGAGTCCCCACCAACATCCACTTTATCTCTAGTTTTCTCTTAATGTATGCAAAAGCAAGGACTCAAACCAAACATGCCTCCTCATTTACCACTGGTTAATCCTGGGGGTGGGAACAGGGCCGCGGTGGAGCGGTCTTTGTGGCTTCTCCTTTTGTGTTTCAGACCTGGATGATTCACATGATACAAAGAAACCCCCAAACTCAGCAGATTCTGAAGTCCAGCAAGTCACTGAGAAGGATGGAAGAGAGCGGGAGCTGGGGGCACCCACAGGACCCCCAGGGCTCTGCTACTTTAAAGGGAGGTGGGGCTGCCTGCGTCCTGAGCACACGGTGGTCCACAGCCACCTGGCCTTAACCTTAAGGAATGTGCTGGACCCAGTCACCTCCGCCCCCGCCAGGCTCCCTCTCAGGGGAATCGGCGTGAAAAGCACAGCCAGACACGGCCAGGCTGCCCAGCTCTCAGGTACCTTCCCAGAGGTGACTCATAGGTCCTCTCAACAAGCGAGTGAGGGGCACGAGGCAAGGAACGCCCCCTCATTGAAAGATGAGGAGCTGGAGCCTCAGAGTAGTCCAAGAATGGCATAGAAAACAGGGCACTCTCAAAAGCAATCTGCCTCGCAAAGCTGTCGTTATGTGTCAGGATCCGAGGATGCGGGGGGGACTAACCCCCAGCCGGATTTTACAACTCAGGTCATCTCATTTTCATGATAACCAGCTTCCCAGAGGAGGCAAGGAAGGCCCAGAGAGGCCGAGCATCCTACCCAAGGCCACACAGCCAGCAAACACCAGGTTCTCTAACATGCCCCCATCACCCCCCTGCAGTATGTCTCCATCAGGGCCATTCTCATATTCCCTGAACGTGCAACAAGGAGCTTCCAGGGCCCCTGGCTGAGCAGAGGGCTGGAAACTTGTCCTGGCTAATGTGTATTTGTTTATGTCCTCAACTACCTGCTAAACCCAGTCTTGAAACTCAGAGTGACTCAGAGACCTCACGGGGAGCAGCTGCTCTGGGCTGGAGCCAGATAAGCCTCCACAGGGGCAGGAGGGGAGGGTCAGGGCCGTTCCTGGTAACTAGGTGGAGCCAAGCCCTCTCCCCAGAAACACTGAGCCCGTGAAGAGTCACAGAGAGTAGCAGACAGGTAGATGGGAGGGAAAGACCACTGCCAGCAACTGTCCTGCACAACCAGCTACTAGCATGGCTGACACTTTTACAAGGAGGGGGACCAAGCTTTCCCCTACTACCGCGAATGCCAGCAAGGTGACAGGCGGGAAGGAAGAACAGCTGGGGCAGACAGGAAAACAAGCGCACAGCCAAGACCCTGAAGCTCCTCATGGGCCCACCACAGTCACCCAAGTCCCCGGGCTGCAGACGCACACCTAAGCTATGCACATCACTGCCCACCTCTGGTCTCTGAAGCCTTCTCTCAGAAAGTTCTCAAAAGCAGAAGTAGAGAACAGCTCCTGAAGCTAGAGCCACCCACAGAAGCCTGTTCTTTTACTCACGGGGAAGGAATAGTTGGAGGGGCTTGGGGAAGAATGGATACATGTATATGTATGGCTGGAGCCCTTGGCTATCACAACATTGTTAATTGTCTATACTCCAATATAAAATTTTTTAAATAAATGTTTTATTAAAACAACAACAACCCTGTTCTCTTTATCCTACCCCAGTAGTCCTAAGTGAATAGACTGTATGGGTTCTAATGTCAGAATAATGAAAAAGAAAAAAGCTCCACTTTTTATTTTAAGGCCCTCCTTTGGAGAAATTGAATATCATTCCCCAACTTTTTCACATCTGCCTTTCTTCCCCCTCACCATGGCCTTCCTTGCCCTGTTGGGTTACTCCCAAAGCCTTTCTCATTAACCAGGTTAACCAGGGAAGAGGCTCAAACTCACACGCCCTGACCCTGGCTTCCAGGGGCCACGTCCACAGTCCTGCCTCACTGCGTGAGAGTTCTTTGTGCAGCGGCTATAAACCTTCCATTGCCTCTGAAGGCGCTCAGGGATAACAGAGTGTTGGGGAAAGGGTGAGAGGTCAAACAGAGACCCTCCTGGAATCTGCCCCCTTCATTAACTTCGGAATTCCGCAGGCCAGTATTTTCTCAAGCCTTTTTACGCTAAACACTCACCCAGGAGGAGGGCAAGGCCATTCTCACACCCTAGGCTCCAGCTGAAAAAGCAGGACCAGGTTTCCTAGGAGGAGAGAAGGGTAAGGCCAGCAGCCTCTGTCCTCCCATAGGGAGGAACTGACACTAGAATAGCAAAAACTCTGGTAAGAACTAGAGATTCTGAGGCATGATGCTTCTGACTTTGCGGATGATGAAAGAGAGGCTCAGAGAGGTTTAGGAACCACAGCAAGGTCACACAGCTGTGAAACAGCAAAGCTTTACAACCTGGCTGTGTTTTGCTTCCAAAAACCACAGTGCTTAGCCAAAAGAGGGCAAGAATGTCCCAGCTGCTCCCCGCTACCCTAAGAGGCAGGATCCTGGGGTCCGGGCCTGCCACTGAAATTAGCATGGAGGCCTGTGTGGAATTCCAAGATTGGACAGGGCATCCAACACTGAAAACACTCCTCTGAAATGACACCCTATTCATGATACTTGACTTTTGTACAATTTTGATGTTTTCGAGAATAAAACATTAAGGAGCTCACGAAAAACGACACCCTAAAGAGCCACCAAGATAGCCCCTTGCTAACACAGCATTCCCTGCCAAAATGCACGTGTCTGTGGGTTTTATTATGGGTCAGCCTCAGAGGCTGGGACACAGTAAGCCCTCAAGAAACGTCTGCTATCCACAGGGAAAGAGAACCCAGAGTGTGAAGGTCTTTTGTATCTTCCCTACAACTCCAATGAAAACCCTATCATCCATATGCTGCTTAACAAGCCTCATACAAAAGACTACGTATTGTAACAAGGTTTCCTCAGTGTTTATGATCCAGGAGGAGTCTCTCGTTTTCAAAAACAAACAGGTTTCTTTCATTGAGACCAAGGGGCAAACTATAGCCTGCAGGCGCATTGCCAGTTCTTATAAATAAAGTTTTATGGGAACACAGCCATGCCCCTTCATTTACATACTATGGCTGCTTTCCAGACACAAAGGCAGAACTGACTAGTAATGACAGAACCATACGGCCCACAAAGCCTAAAATATTTACTACCCAGCCCTTGGAACAAAAGATTTGCCAAACCTTGATTTAGATCCGTATGTTGCGCTAACCAGGAAGTCAGAACTAAATTTAATGTTCAGTGTTAGTAACTCATG
This sequence comes from Aepyceros melampus, assembly GCA_006408695.1. Classification (NCBI taxonomy): domain Eukaryota; kingdom Metazoa; phylum Chordata; class Mammalia; order Artiodactyla; family Bovidae; genus Aepyceros; species Aepyceros melampus. The sequence goes on along the minus strand of SJXQ01001655.1, from coordinate 263,279 downwards.
AATCCTCAATGGTCTTTATTTCCTTAGGTCTGTATGTTTTGATCTTCTAACTAAGAATCCTGAGTGCTGATCATACGTCAGGCACTGAGTAATCCCTTCAATATAGTCTCTTATTTAATTCTCACAAGAAACCCACAGGGTAGGTAATACTATCCCCTATTTACTGAGGAGAAATGAATGGAAAAAAAAAAATGAATGAGTGGACTGATTTGCATGTAGCAATATTTACTATTTCATAATCCAATCCCAGAGAGCAATACAGGAGCTGATCTGAAAACTCTGGTGCTCAATAAATAGAATATAGTTGGCAGAGCCGAGATCAGCAGTCACCGTCAATTCAAGCAGAATTATAGGATTCACAGCACTCTCATTCGCGATTCCTTTTGTTCTCAGTCTGGCTTCAGACTGAGCGGTGCAATCACTTCACCATGAATCTTCTGGATTTAGGGAGGATCGCGGTGGATTGAACATCACAGCTGGCACGAGGCGGGACACAGAGCCGCTCGGGCAGGCTGGGGGACCCCTTATCTCCCGAGATGCGGCCGGAGCCACACAGCCCAAGTGCCACCAGTGGGAGCCAGGCTATGTGCTCCAAACTGAGCTCCCTGCAGGAGGGCTGCGTCCAGGTGTTGCCACCTCAACCTTTTTGCCAGACCGACCTCGTCCCAACTTCCGTAACTATTAATACGTCTTAAGCAGTAATATCTGCAACATCACAGGCATGCTCTTTTTCTAATTCAAATGAAAATAAACAAAATGTTTTTTTAAGAAGTCTGTCCCCCGGTATAAGCTAGAGGCATCTTGTACACTTCACTGCATGCATGAGAACCACCAGGCAAGCAGAAGCAGGGAGGCTAAAAGCTGACATATCAGAGGCTACATATTGGCTTCTCCACTCTCCTGAGACAAGTTTGGCAGTTCTCTGGATCTCTCTGAACCTCAGTTTCTTCACGTGTAAAGTGAGGTGCCACCCACTTCCCCGGGTTGGAAGACTGATTAGGCACTGATAAACACTAAGCAACCCCTTGGCTGTTCACTGGGTCAGTCTAGACCCAGCTTGGGCAGACCCCAGGGGCCCAGCCCAGCCCTGCTATAGGGGAACAGGTCCAGGTCACTAAGCCATGTCCAGGAATGCCGGCTGGGGTGTCTGTGGATGTGGGGGTCAGCCCTGTATCCCCAGACCCTCTCCCTCGACTCCAATCCTCACAGGGGCCTATCAGTTAATTAAATTTGAAAAAAAGAAAAAAGAAGGTCAGGCCTGCTCTAGCAGCAGCCTGGGATAAGAGGATTCAAAGAGAAACGGGTTCTTCCAAGCAGCTAAAGACAGACTTGTGCGATGAGGAGGCTGCGTGCGTGCGAGCTAAGTCGCTTCAGTCGTGTCCGACTCTTTGCAACCCTACAGACCGTAGCCCGCCAGGCTCCTCTGTCCATGGGATTCTCCAGGCAAGAATACTGGAGTGGGTTGCCATGCCCTCCTCCAGGGGATCTTGATCAGGCCAAGCAGAAATGCAAAGTGGCCACTTGATTGCAAAGGAAAAACTGGAGCTGCCGATGTGGACCAGGAAATGGCAGCTCTGGTGGCAGCATCGGCACCACTGCCACTGCCGGGCCCAGCCGCACCTCCACCAGGCGCCCGACGGGCCAGGGCCCACGGGGGCTGGCCAGACCAGCAGCCTCCTGGCCGAAATCCAGTCATCCCAGACTAAGTGCGGCTGCCTCCGCACTCAGGCTAGAAATCAGACATTTCCCTACCCACGAGGGCAGCAAGGCCCAGAGAATAGAGGGGACCTGCCCAAGCTCACATGGTCGCCAGGGGGGGCGGGGGACAAGAAGGGAGCAGGAGCTGTGTCGCTCAGTCCCAGGCAGACGGCCCCAAGGCTCTGCAATCGGTGACAACTGTGTTCCATTGCTGCCTGTGGAGCCTGGGGAGACCTGCTTCACCAGTCTGGGCCCCCAGCTACTCGGGCACCAAAAACGATCGTGCGGTGCCGACTCCGTGGGCCTGGTCTGGGGCTGGAATGGAGTAAGGTCTGCCACATGCCTTGCACAGGACATGGCTTAACAAATGGCGATTACTTGGACATCCATGCCCACGGCGTGCAGCAACCCTGCGGACAGTGGGCATCTGCTTGGAGCAGCCAGAGGGGAGGGGGAGCGAGCACCTCACTTCTCGCTGCGACCGTTCTGTGCCTTCGGGTGCCCAAGCCCCGCCACCCCCTCCTGGGAGGAGCCTGAGATAACCCCAGACACCACAATGGGGTTGTTCTAGGGAGTCGCTGATAAAAGGAGAAAAAAGCAGGGCTGCAGGCCATATGATAAGCGAGGGCACCCGTTCTGCAGTGGGAGGGTGGGGGGAGATGGCAGGAGAGATGCGAGGGGGTGTGATGGTGGAAGCAGAGGGTCAGGGTTATGCCTTGATGTCCATACTCGCCTCGCATCCCCAGGGCAGCTCTGATGGCCACTGCAAGACCAGCCAAACCTCCCAAGCCTCTAAATTCCCCCAGGCCCTCAAGAGCCCCCTCCCGGGGTGACTCCCCCCTCTGCCCTGCTTGGCCATGGAGAACAGTGAACAGAGCACCTATCAGGCTGTGTTGTCAATTCCTCCCAGCAGACCTCTGGGGCTGCACTGAGTTCCCATCACACCTAGTCGCAGGGGACCAGGAGCCTCCTCCCTGGGGGGACACAGAGTTCATAGTCTGTCTCTCCAGATGACAAAAAGGACCTAGGGACCCTAAGAGTATTCCATTGCAGGCAGTGCCCACCCCCCCCACACACACACCCTCCTCCTCTGCCTTCTCTTGGATAAATAACCTTGGGCAAATTTCTCAGCTGTGAACTGGGCACACCACTGTCCACCCAGTGGAACTACTGGGCTGGTTAAGTTCTACAGATGCTCAGAAACCATGTCTCCCTTCCGTCTGTCCTTTTCACAGAAGCTGAAAAAGCACCAACTCAGATCTGATCTGATCAATTCCAACGCAGTGAAAAAGGGGCCCGCTGAGTTTTAGCTGTGAGCAAGGCACGCATGTCTCTCGACCTCAGACGACTTCCTAGGATGGGAGGATGACAAGAAATCAAACACCTTGCATAGATAGATATAATATTTCGACACAGGGAGGAGCTGTGGGCTGGGACAGTGGGCAGTAACCAGAGGGACGTCATTTCCACGAGAAGGTCAGGGAAACCTGAGAAGTGCCGCGGGGCGTGAGCAGAACCGGGAACCCAACCAAAACGGAACCCCAGGCCCCACCCCACATGCCTTCTCGGCAGGCCAGTGCCAAGCGGCCCCGGGTGACCTGAGCGCATGGGACACTGGCTGTTAGAGCTGCCACTCTCCTCTGGGCAGCCCAACACTAAGGCAACAACCCTCAGTCATCAGCATCACAGCTGCCGGGTCTGGACAGCCTGTCAGCTGCAGAACCACCATAACCCTCTGTTGCCTGGTCCGCCTCCCCGACACGGACACAAGACTCCCTTCCCTCGCCTGCTGCCAGCCGGGCACTCACCCCTCCCAAAGGCTCTGGGGACTGGGACCTTTGATCAACTGTCCACGTCAGCCAGCAGTGCCTAGTTCAAAGGCCAGCACAGCACCCCCAGCTCTGCTCAGAAAGATTTCCAAGGCCCAAGCAACAAGCTCCCTCCAACCATGAGTAACACTCCCATCACGGATTGGGCATCAGCTGTGTGCTGGGCACGATGCTGGCTGGCCGCACGCACACAAGTGTTCTGGGATCCTCAACACCGACCCTACGAAGGACGATGACACGTCACCCCCACTGAGGAGAGGGGAGCAAGGAACCCAGCAGTCACGTTGTCCCCAAGACACTGGGTGGATGTGGGTTACAAATTCAGCCCAGGATCCTCTGGCTCCAAGGCACCCAGCTGACACATGGTTCTTGGTTCCCGGCTATGAGAATAGAGCCGTTTGCATGATGGTGACCTCTCCCACCAGCCAGGGCAGCAGCAACAGAAGCCCAGGTGGGTGCTGGACCGAACAAATGGGAGATACCTGTACAAGGAGGAGGGGTGGGTCTTACGTTTCAGAGGCAGCCCCCGGGGAGCTGGCAGAGCTCCAAGTGAACGTTCCCATCAGTGAGAAAGGCAGGAAGCATCGGTCCTCTGTCTCCCATCTTCATCCAGGCTGCAGGAATCCACGAGGTGCTCAGCCAGGGCCCTCCTAAAACCACCATGAGCATCCAGAAATGTGGCTGGTATGTGTCCCTGGATAGCCTACTTCCACCAGCATCAGTCCCCATGAAGGCGGCTGAGAATCGCTATACACCCACAAGACTCAGTTCAGTTCAGTCACTCAGTCGTGTCCTACTCTTTGCGATCCCATGGACTGCAGCACACCAGGCCTCCCTTTTCATCACCAACTCCTGGAGTTTACCCACAAGACTCAGAAGATCCTTAAAGGAAGCTCCTTGCAGCTGACAGGTGCAACCATCATGAGAGACCTTCTTTTTAATTCCTTTCTGGTCAAAAGATCAGGCCTGGGGACGAGAAGGAGAAAAATCAATCTCATTACAATCATGGACCCCGAGCAGCAACTGTTCTTCCTTCCTTATGTTTGACTTAATGGACCGAGAGGAGGGGCTTCCTTGATGGCTCAGACAGTAAAGAATCTGCCTGCAGGGTTTGACCCCTGGGTTGGGAAGATCCCCTGGAGAAGGGAATGGCAATCCACGGTGATATTCTTGCCTGGAGAATCCCGTGGACAGGGGAGCCTGACGAGCTACAGCCCACTGGGTCACAAAGAGTCACACACGACTGAGCAACTAACACACACACAGGCACGAAGAGGAAAACGCACTAAAAATAATGCCCTGCAGCTCTGACACTTAAATACCAGTGGCGGGGGTGGGGAGTGTCACCTCCCACCGGCACCAAAGCCCTCTCGCAAAGGGGTTTCACTGCTCAGGGTTCCTCCTTAGGAACTACCCAAGGGCAGCAGGGGGGCTGAGGTACGCCCATTATAAAGAGGAGGACAGTGAGTACCAGAAGGGTTAGGTAGCCGGCTTGGGGACTTACCAGCACAGGCAGGCCTGCACACAGCCCTGGGCTCCCCTGCAGGGCCCAGAGGTCCCAGCTGAAGGGGTGTGGGGTCAGCTGGTAGGAAGTAGTTCTCTGTTTTGTTTCTTTTTAAAGATAACCCCAAAGCCCTGGCACCCTTCCAGGCCTTGTCCTGCACTGTGACCCTCTTCAGGGCAGAGCTTGGGGCCTCTTCCTTTCTTATTCATTCATTCAGCAATTACTGAGCGCCTGCTAGGTACCCAGTACTGTTCTAGCTATAAGAGGAGACCAAGAGGACTTCAACCCAGCATATTGGAATTGCTCTAAAGATAACTGATAAACAGATGGATCCACAATGCTTAGGGTTTGGGGCCCGAAAGCCAGCAGCCCACCGACGATAACAATAACTGCCCTTGTGGAAGAGCAGTCATTCACCTTGCTTCAAGGTCTGGCCCCCATCTAACACAGTCCCCAACCTCCCTGGGACTCCTGCCTTTATTTTCCAGATGAGGAAACAGGGTCATAAGCACCTAGCACGAGTAGAACCTGAACATGAGGCCAGACAGTCTGTCTCCCTAGTCTGCACCCTGATCCATGGGTAAAGCCTATTTCCAGGCAAGTCACACGCATTGCTGTTGCTCTCCCTGAGTCACTAAGTCATGCCCCCACTCTTCTGCATCCCCACGGACGGGAGCCCGCCAGGCTCCTCTGTCTGTGGAATTCTCCAGGCAAGAATACTGGAGTGGGTTGCTATTTCCTTCTCCAGGGGGTCTTGCTGGCCCAGGGATCTGCCCGCATCTCCTGCACCGGCAGGCGGGTTCTCCACCACTGAGCCACCAGGGAAGCCCTTCACATGCATAGAATCCCCATTTAACCCTCACCACAGCATGTATTATAGAACTCTCTTATCTGACTTTAAAGATGAAAACGCTGAGGCCCAGACAGCTTAAGCCACTTGTTCAAGGTCACACAGCTAGAAAAATCACAGAACAAGGATCTGAAGTCAGGCAGCCTGACTCCAAAGCCCATGAGCTTGACCATTACACCAATTATGATAACAGCAACCACTGCTGTAATTACAGACTTTCCAATACTTAGTGGTGTGAAACAACACACCATGAGCTAACGGCTCTGGAGGCCAGAAGCCCAACATAAGTCTCACTAAGACAAAAATGGTGTTGGCAGCCTATGTTCCTTTCTGAAGGTTCTAAGAAGAATCCATTTCCTTGTCTTTGCTAGCTTCTAAAGGACACCCACATTCCTCTGCTAGTGGCCCCTTCCTCCGTCACAGCATCTCTTGGACCCTGTTTCCATCATCTCATCTCTGACTCTTCTGCCTCCCTCCTCCACTGTTAAGGAGATTATACTAGGCCCTTACAGATGATCCAAGATAATCTGTCTCAGGGCCCTGAGCCTTAATCTTATCTGCAAAGACCCTTGTGACATGTAAGTAACACAGTCACAAGTTCTGGAGAGGAGGACATGGGCATCTTTGAGGGTCATTTTCGTCGCGACCATGACAAAGGGCATCCATCCGCAGCCTTAAGCAGTCCTCAGTGACCAGGGGTCACAGAGTGAGCTCCTCTTGTTCCATGTGAACCTACCTGACACAGCTTTTAGACCCAAGAGAAAGATGGGTTCAAAAGGAAGCTCACATGTCTAAATATCCGCCCCTATGACAAAACGTATGTGGCTTCCCAGGTGGCTCAGCGGTAAAGAATCCATCTGTCAATGCAAGAGATGTGGATTCAATCCCTAGGTCAGGAAGATCCCCTGGAGGAGGAAATGGCAAGCTGCTACAATATCCTTGCCTGGGAAATCCACGGACAGAGGAGCCTGGTGGGCTGCAGTTCCTGGGGTCGCACACGACTTAGCAACTGAGCACACACACAGCAGGCGAGAAAAGCACAGGAGAGTGGGTTAAACATTAGAGCTTGAGTTAAAACTTACTAGCTGGGTTACTCTGGGGAAATATTTTTAACCTTTGGTTTCCTCATCTGTAAAATGGGAATAAACCACAACTACTCACTTCATGAAAATGGTATGATGCTGACATGAAAGAATCAATACAAATCAGCTGTTTGCAGGCACACATGAAGAGCTCAAGGTCAGCCCTTACATCATGCATCAAAGGGGGGTGGCCGCCGTCAAGCCAAGGCCGGACTGTCGCAGGATCCCTCCCACTCACCCACCTTTCCTCCTCGGTTTCCACAGTGAAACTACCAAGAGCTGCCAGCCCAGGAGTGGCACCGCACCAGAAAGGCAGGATTGGAGTCTTGTCAGCTGAGGGGCTGCTTACGGCAGGAAGGGAAGCAGCGATTTATGGCACCAGCCCCAGTTAACGGCAGGGAGGAAAAAGGGAGAACACAGTCTGGTAAATATTTACTGAGGCCCACGGGCAAATCTGAAGCCAAGTTTGTTTTGTTGGGGTCAAGTGCATTAGAGTTCTGTCACCTGGGGAAGAGTTATGCATGGTCTGTTGGGTATTACTGCACCCGAGCGGTGGTCCCTGACACAGGGCAGGAGCAGCACTGCTGTTCTCGCGAGAAGACAGCCCCACCACGGTCTCCACGGGAAAGAATGCAGGATGTGGGGCGCTGCACACCCCAGCTTCTAGAACCATCACACACAGCAACCTTCCTCTCCCGGGGAGCATTTGCATTTCCTCTGCCAGGTGAGTCCTTTCAGGTCATTTCCTCTTTTTGTAACAGACTGGCCAAAATAAAAGAGACAGGCAATACCCAGGATTGGCCTTAATGGGGAAGTGGAATTTTCATACAAGCTGGTGCACAAACACTCTGAAGACAGACAGACAGCCACTTTGGGAAGCTGTCTTGCATAATCCACTAGAGCTGAGTATACGCTTTACATATTCCACGCTTAGGCATAAACTCACAGAAATGTGTACGTGTTTACCAAAAGATAAGCCGTCAGATGTTCGTGGCAGTACCGCTCATAATAGCAATGCACACTGGAAACTACACAGATGCCTGCCACTGGGTGAATGGATTCTAAACACACACGCACGCACACGTACACACACATGCATGCGCACACACAGAGTAATATGACAGAGCCATGAAAATGATCTACAACCACAACAGCCTGTGACTACATCTCACAAATGTAATTTTGAGTGAAAGAATCCAGACATGAGGGAATGCATTGTGATGTTATTTATATTAAAAACATAAACACATCAACCTAATCGACGCTGCTAGAAGTCAGGACAAGGTTTATCTGAGTGAGGGGGGGAAGGGACCGTCAGTGACGGGAAGGGGTCAGGAGGGGGCTTCTCAGTAGTGCCCACAAGATGCTACACTGCATGTCTTATCAAGCTGTTTTATATACTTATGATACGTGTGCTTTTTAAGGCATGCAGCCTCAATAAAAGTTTACTAGTAGACTTCCCTGAAGGTCCAATGGCTAAGACTCTGAACTGATGCAAAGGCCCAGGTCCCATCCCTGGTCAGGGACCTAGACCCCACATGCCACAACTAAGACCTAGCACAGCCAAATAAATAAGTTTTCAAAAAGTTAACTAACACCTTTTTTAATGCTTCTTGTGAAAGCACGTTTGCTCAACTACTGAAGACATGGAACCAGCCCCTCAGGCCTGGGAATGGACGCTTCCAGGTTTCCCTGCCGTGTCTTTTCACGCCTTGCTGCCATATAGCTGACCCTGCCCCGGGGAGGGCGCTCAGGGGACACTTCACAAATAAGCACCCCTGGCCAGGTGACATGCAATTTGACACGGACTTGCCCCCACAAGAAAACACAGCCCACGGCCCAATTCTCTTGCTGCCTGAGTCTCTCTCCTCTCGGCCTCTGCCTCCATTAGGCCCAAATAGGTCATTTGGTTCTTGACAACCCCTCCCCACTAGGTACTTCCAACAGCCAACCCACCTGGCAGTGAACATGCTAAAGAAAACTGAGAAACAGATTGCTTCTATGTCCTGCTGCTGCTGCTAAGTCGCGTCAGTCGTGTCCGACTCTGTGCGACCCCATAGACGGCAGCCCACCACCAGGCTCCCCCATCCCTGGGATTCTCCAGGCAAGAACACTGGAGTGGGTTGCCATTTCCTTCTCCAATGCATGAAAGTCAAGTTGCTGAGTCGTGCCGACTCTTCATGACCCCATGGACTATAGCCTACTAGGCTCCTCTGTCTATGGGATTTGCCAGGCAAGAGTATTGGAGTGGGCTGCCACCTCTATGTCCTACCCAATACCAACAGAGCATCTTTCTAAAACACCAGCTTCACATGGAACTCTGTTCAATGTTACACGGCAGGCTGGATGGGAGGGGAGTAGGAGAATGGATACAAGTATATCCCTTCATTGTTCACCTAAAACTATCACAGCATGGTTAATCGGCTATCCCCTAATACAAAAATGGGCTTCTCTGGTGGCTCAGATGGTGAAGAATCTGGCCTGCAGTGCGGGAGACCTGGGTTCGATCCCTGGGTCAGGAAGATCCCCTGGAGAAGGGAATGGCAACCCACTCCAGTATTCTTGTCTGGAGAATTCCACAGACAGAGGAGCCTGGTGGGCAACAGCCCATGGGGTTGCAAAGAGTCAGGCATGACTGAGCGACTAACACTTTCACTTTTCAATACAAAATAAAGTTTTTAAAAATAATAATAAATCAGTAAAATAAAAAAACTAAAAAAGCCATCATCCCCGAAATATGAAGTGTGGAGAGGGGTGCTCTGGGAACAGGAAGACTTCAGGGATCGGGGTTGGCAGAGACGGGGATGTGCAAAGCTGGGTCAGGCAGCCCCTGGCACTGGCAACCAGGGAGAAGCACAGTCCATGGTGGGGGCCACAGCCATCTCCTGAGGCGTGTCTGGCTGGGCGTCATGCCCTCTCTCTGCTTCTGCACCTGTGTGTGTATGTGTGTTCTCTCTCTGTCTTCCCCTCTCTTGCAGCAGCGATTGGTCACAGGCTTGATTTTAGTAGGACCAAGAGTCAGCAGAGGCCGAGGGGGTGGCTGTGGGGAGGAGGGACCAGGTCCCCAGGGGAGGAGCCAGTCGGTGAAGCTCCTACCCCCTTAGCTGGCCTCCATTCCTCTCCCTCAACGTTCCTCAACACCGATGCTACCAAGCAGGTGTCTGCCTCGTCTTTCTCTGAGGAAGGGAGAGGTGTAATTTCTCCAGCCGTGTCTGCGTCATTTCTCGGTGATATCCCGAGAGCTGGAGCCTGCCCAAGCCTGGGCAGATAAATCAAGGAGATTTGTTCCCAGGGCAAGTGGCAGCTGTCCCACTGCTGACAGACTCTATCTTTGCTTCATTTCGGTTTCTCTCCAGTGTGTGCTGGGGTGACACAGATCAGCTGCCTTGGAATTCCCAAGCCTTCTAGCATGCGACGCCCTGCCCCTCTCCACCCCCTGGCATTCATTCACCTGATTCCTCATTCAGGGGATGGGGGCTCAGGGCCCAGATAAACCAGGGTGTGAGTCCCAGTGCAGTCAGCTGTTCGATAGCCACAGCCACAGCCCTTAGGCTCTTTGGAAGTGCTTCCTCATCTGTTGAATGAAAACGAGGAATTGAAACGCATGTCCTCTGGGCTTCATACGTGGAGGAGAAACTGTATATAAAATGCTTAGTGGCCAGACCTGCCCACAGGGGCTTCCTACTCAGCAGAAGGCCAGCATCATCCTCAACAGCCCTGATCAACTAGTACGGTTGCTTGGGAGATGCAGACCGCACCCCGACCCACTCACTAAAGTGAGGGAGGGTCTTACATTCTCGGCATCACACTTTCTAAGGCCAAGAGTTAATACTTCTTGGGCTTCCCAGGTAGCACTAGTGGTAAAGAACCCACCTGCCAATACAGGAGACATAAGAGACGCAGGCTCGATCCCTGGGTTGGGAAGATCCCCTGGAGAAGAGAGTGGCAACTCACTCCAGTATTCTTGCCCGGAGAATCCCATGGACAGAGGAGCCTGTCAGGCTACAGTCCATAGGGTCACAAAGAGTTGGACACGACTGAAGCAACTTAGCACACACGCATTAATACTTCCACCTATGTTGATTACAGCCATTCTTTAAAAATTCTCACCCTGGGTTCAGCCAGATTCACAGAGACCTGCACAGCCCTGGAGAACTCAGCATTTCCTGAAACGTTGGCTGGAATAGTAAGTGATTAATTATAACTGTACACTGAAATTCACGATGTCAGGCACAGGGCTAGGAGCTGGAAATCACATCAACCAAGAAAGACAGAATCCCTGCCTTCAAGGAGCTTCCAGGCTACACACCAAGGGATCCAGAGATGCGAACAGGCAGAGGCTGCGCATGGCCGTAATCGGTTACGTGGGTGATGTCCGAGTTCCCTTGGCAGGGTAGTAGTGGGTTCTGGGCAGAGAAGGAGAGGCTGAACCAGTGAATAGGAGAGGCTCCAATATGTCAGAGCACACGAAACCTTGGAAATAATCTGGTCTCTCACTGAACAGCTGAGAACCAAGGCCCAGAGAGGTCAAGGGACTTGCCTGAGGTGCCCAGCTAAGGCCTGTGGGATGCTGAGTAAGAAGCAAATCTCAACTGAGACGGGGGTGCCGGGCACAGGAGGAGCTGCTCCTGAAGTCGCCAGGTGCGAGGCCATGGTCTGAGGGCGGCGTGACTGGAGGCCCCATCTCCTACATGCTCACTCCAGCAGTGCTGGTTGTGTCACGTCGGGTCAAGTCAACAGTGCCGTGAGGGAGGAGCTCATTTCCAAACAAGGACGCTGGCACATGGCAAGTCACTCACCCAAAGTCCCGTGCGGAGTCAGAGGCCCTGAGATGGGAACCCAGGCACTCAGCCCCCACGGCCTTTTTGCCTAACCAAGAGGCTGCCCTGCCACAGAAGGCTTATATGGTGGGAAAGACTGGGAGCAGGGTGACAGGTTCTGGAAGACAAAGTAGCAGAGGGTGGGAGTTTGATCACTAGAAAAGGCAATGGAGACCTCGGAGGCAGCAATATCCATTGACCAGAATGCCCCCACCCAATGACCTGTCAGTGGGTCTCGCTCTTGTCCCGAGGTACGTGTCTCTTGTGTCGTCCACAACACAATTCTCCAGGAGGCTCCTCATCAGAGCTGGATGTCTGTCCATCACGTTGTTCCCACCAGGCTCGGGGATGACAGGGTGGGATTAGGGAGGTGGGTCTCCCCCAAAGCCACTGATGCCTGACTACTTCTCTCCACCTGAGGTAAGAAGTCAGGCGATCCCAGAGAAACCAGGGGCAGCGCTCACCCAAGTAGAATGTGGACACTGGTCACAGGCTGTCCCATGACACAGCCACCAGATTTGGGGGTACAGGTGTCCTAATTACACATCTCCAGGATTACTTCACAACAGTCTTCTTTTTCACTAACTAGACCAGATCAGGGGCTTCCCTGGTGGCCCAGTGGTAAAGAATCCACCTGCCAATATAGGAGACTTGGGTTCGATCCAAATTATCGAAGATCCCCTGGAGGAAGAAATAGCAGCCCACTCCAGTATTCTTGCTGGGAAATGCCATGGGCAGAGGAGCCTGGCGGGCTCCAGTGATTACCAAACAGCTGTGTAACCTCGAACTTCAGTTCTCTGAATCCACATGCCTCCCTGCAAAACGGGTCCTGCCTTGCACAATTAGGGGGAAAATTAGAATTAATCTGCTCAGGCCCTTACACATAGTAGGTTTTCTTTCAATAAAAGAAAACCTCTTACTTAATCAGCTCACCTCCATGCTCCTTCACAGCCTGAAGGTGGTTAAGATACTGAAATGACCTGAGAAAGTCAGGAACACTTTCCTTGTACAAATGACAAACCTTCAAAGTTCTTTTAAAAGTTCCTTTTGTTTGCTCTTGCCCACAAAGAACTTCAGGAAAAGGTCAACAAAGACCGAACTGTCAATCAAATCCCAGGAACAAAGGGGGCAAAGTGCCATGGAACTGAACCACCCAATAGTGACTAAAGAGAGAGTTCTCTACAGGACAGTGGGATGCACCCTTAAAAACTACAAATAGAGAAGATCTAGGGAGCATGTGTTCTCCAAGAAAGTAACTTTGAAGGAGAGTCAAGATCTCACGTGGGACCGTGTCTGCAAAGAGCTTCAAATCTCATTAAAGCAACGCGGCTATGAGAAATAAACAGTCAACGAAAGGACGGAGTCCACAAGCTGCAAGCTCCAGGACCTTGGGGAGCTCCATGCCGGACTGGAGCTGTTTTCATGGATGGATCACGTGCACCTGAGAGATGAGTGAGTTGGGAAGAAGCATAAAAGATATTCAAGGAAGGGGGAGGAATGACGCTCTAATTAAGGAGGAAGACGAGACTGGCATTTATTGATCGCCTTTCTAATTCTCCCATTTAATCCCCACTAATGTTCACATCCCCAGAGACAGGTCTCAAATCCCCAGATTACAGAAACATCAGCATAGTGTCATGCTGTCATGAACAGACATGAACTTGGGCAAGCTCTGGGAGGTGGTGAGGGACAGGGAAGCCTGGTGTGCTGCAGCCCTCGGGGTGGCAAAGAGTCGGACACGACTTGGCAACCGAACAACAAACAGGCAGGCTCTCACCTGATGCTGCGCAGCTGTCGAGGGTGGAACTGAACTCAGAACCGCGGCGCTGCAAGCCTCCTCCAGATCCATTGTCACAGCAAAACCTGGCCTCGCTTTAGGGCTTGGGTCCTGGACTCTCAGGGCTGGGGACTCCCTTCCCCAAGACAGAGCTTTCAACTCAGCAGCCCTGCTGCACCTGCCCTCCCCCACATCCTACCGTACACATCCCTCAATCACCTTTGTTCCAGTTCCTCTTAATACCTGGATTAGCTGGGCTTCCGCAGAGGTCACGCTTGTGACTCCGGAATGCACTTCTGACTTTGACAGAAAAGGTCTTTCCTTCAAGTCACAAGGGCACATGTCACTAAGTAAACCCAGGCGGCGAGCTGCCTGCCCAGAGGGCACTGGGAAAGTCCAAAGTGGAGGCGGTGGGGCAGGAGGAAGAGATGACAGAACAAGAATCCAGACAGGGAGGGGGGCGCGGGAAGTGATCACCTCATCACCAGTGCTCTGCAGAGGAGGGGAGGGGTTTACAACATCCAGCAAGTGATCCGGACAGGCAGAGCAGCTTAGAGCCCGCCTCCCCTTCCCCTGAACGCTGCAGGCAAACCCCACTTAAACCCCAGCATCCGGGGTCAGGAGACAGAGTGCATGGGGAACATGAACATGACTGAGGAGAAGAAAGGAAGGTAGAAAAGGAGGGAAACAAGCAGCAGAAGTTCAAACGCGTATAAAACACATCAGAATCATAGTCCAGATAAAAACCCTGACTTGGGAACTTCAGTCTCCAGAGCTCCATGGGAACTGACTGGTATCACAGCATTAAGCCAAGTGTGACATCACACACACACTACACACACAGTCACACACACCCTCCACACATCACACACACACCCACACATCATACACAACACACACATCACACACAGAATACACACACAACACATACACAACACGTACACATCACACACAACACACACACAATACACACAGACTACACACACAACACACACAACAGGCATACATCACACACACAACACATATCACACACCACAACCCACAACATCCATATCACACGCACAACACACAATACATACACATCATACACAGCACAACACACATATCACACACACACACACACACACACACATTGCTGTTGGGGATGGTGCACGTGAATCCCTCCACATTTACTAAATGCCTTCACTGTGTAAATTTCAGTACTAGGCTCACAAAACATTTCTCTGGACCAGTGGGTCTGACACCTGAGTGGGCCTAAGAATCACCTAGGGTCTTATCACAATACAGACCTCCAAGGTCCACCAGGGCAATTGTGTCCAGGAGGGCTAGAGTGGGCTCTATTCTACAGGACCCTCGGGTGGCAGACATGCAAGGTGATGGTGAGGCAGGGCCATGGTGATGCAGAGTCATGCAATGAGGCAGGGCTGTGGTGATGAAGGATGAGATGCAGAGATGCAGGGTGAGGCAGGGATGCGGGGTGAGGCAGGGATGCAGGGTGAGGCAGGGATGCAGGGTGAGGCAGGGATGCGGGGTGAGGCAGGGGTGCGGGGTGAGGCAAGGATGCAGAGTGAGGCAGAGATGCGGGGTAAGGCAGAGATGCGGGGTGAGGCAGAAATGCAGGGTGAGGCAGGGATGTGGGGTGAGGCAGGGGTGCAGGGTGAGGCAGGGATGCAGGGTGAGGCAGGGCTGTGGTGATGAAGGATGAGAGCAGAGATGCAGGGTGAGGCAGGGATGCGGGGTGAGGCAGGGATGCAGGGTGAGGCAGGGATGCGAGATGAGGCAGGGATGCAGGGAGATGCGGGGTGAGCAAGGATGCAGGGTGAGGCAGAGATGCGGGGTGAGGCAGAGATGCGGGGTGAGGCAGGGATGCGGGGTGAGGCAGGGATGCAGGGTGAGGCAGGGATGCGAGATGAGGCAGGGATGCAGGGAGATGCGGGGTGAGCAAGGATGCAGGGTGAGGCAGAGATGCGGGGTGAGGCAGAGATGCGGGGTGAGGCAGGGATGCGGGGTGAGGCAGGGATGCAGGGTGAGGCAGGGATGCGAGATGAGGCAGGGATGCAGGGAGATGCGGGGTGAGCAAGGATGCAGGGTGAGGCAGAGATGCGGGGTGAGGCAGAGATGCGGGGTGAGGCAGGGATGCGGGGTGAGGCAGGGATGCAGGGTGAGGCAGGGATGCGAGATGAGGCAGGGATGCAGGGAGATGCGGGGTGAGCAAGGATGCAGGGTGAGGCAGAGATGCGGGGTGAGGCAGAGATGCGGGGTGAGGCAGGGATGCGGGGTGAGGCAGGGATGCAGGGTGAGGCAGGGATGCGAGATGAGGCAGGGATGCAGGGAGATGCGGGGTGAGCAAGGATGCAGGGTGAGGCAGAGATGCGGGGTGAGGCAGAGATGCGGGGTGAGGCAGGGATGCGGGGTGAGGCAGGGATGCAGGGTGAGGCAGGGATGCGAGATGAGGCAGGGATGCAGGGAGATGCGGGGTGAGCAAGGATGCAGGGTGAGGCAGAGATGCGGGGTGAGGCAGAGATGCGGGGTGAGGCAGGGATGCGGGGTGAGGCAGGGATGCGGGGTGAGGCAGGGATGCGAGGTGAGGCAGGGATGCAGGGAGATGCGGGGTGAGCAAGGATGCAGGGTGAGGCAGAGATGCGGGGTGAGGCAGGGTGAGGCAGGGATGCAGGGTGAGGCAGAGATGCAGGGTGAGGCAGGGTGAGGCAGGGATGCGGGGTGAGACAAGATGCAGAGTGAGGCAAGGATGCAGGGTGAGGCAGAGATGTGGGTCCAGGGTGATGCCAGGATGCCACAGGACTCACTGGAAAAGCCCTGTCCTAGGGGCTGACTGCTCTCTCTTCAGTGTGAGAGCTTTGAGATAAAGTGATAAGGGTATGAGTGGTTGCAGCTGGGAAGGGAGTGAGGGGGCTGCCCTTACCAAGCACCCTTCTGGGCCAGCCCCAAGCTGAGCTCCTAACGCTCAGGGTCTCACTTCCTGCCCACCCACCTGTTGGAAGTGGCACGGCGGCACAAGCTTTGAGGAGGGCAAGGACCTTCCTTTGGAGGATGAACAGGGTCATGTGACATATCTCATCACTTCTTGGTCTCAAATCTGCAGGATTACACTTCACTGCTCCACAATTGGGCTGAAGAGAATGCCCATGGCTAATATTTATGGACTGTCTTCTAAGTTAGAGGCAGCACACACCTCAGATTAGTGTATCAACAAAACCACAAAATCCGTAACACAGGTATAATAAGCTGAACTGGGATTGATACCCCAGGGTCCAAGCTCTTAAATTTGCAGCTTCAGCTACAGCCACCCTGTGTCTGGGCACACAGGACATGTCACTCACTGACTCTCTCCAGGGCCTCTACTCCTGCCATCCTTCCAACTGCTCAGTCTTCTCAGTAAACTTCTATTCATCCTGCAAAGCCTTTTCTGTTGTTGTGCAGCCTTTTCCAATCTTCTCATCATCCCCCTGTGACTCACACCTAAATCCGCTGCTGCCCTCTCCCCAGTACTCTCACAGCATAAACGTAGACACTGTTTTGGATTCAAATCCCAAGCTTGTCATCTGTGGTCCACTCGCTCTTGGCACAGTGACCCAACAGGGAGATCGGGATGCTCTACAAGCACATAGGCCTTATTCTCACCGAGGCTTGAGTCCCGCCTGGAGTGTCTGTCATTTGCACCTGGGCTTTCTCCACGACAAATCTGTGAGTGAGCAGCTTGAGAATAGCAACTATGTTATCCCTAAATTCCCATTTTCCAGAACCCATCCCCACTGCGGCCTGGCAGCTAGTAGGTACTCAATTAACATCCACACTGGCTACTCATCCACTGGACATTTACTGCAAACCTACTGTGTTAGTCACTGGGCTCGGCCGGAATGATGGAGACTGCTTCTAGTGGAGAGAAGGCTGAAAGACTCCAAAGGAAAAGTGAACAACACTGAATCACCAATTTACAGAAGGAATGGAGCATAGCGATGCACAGAGATTCTGGAAGGGAAATTCCCTTTGGAGACCCAGGCTCTGGAATCACACCAGCCCTCCCATATTGTGCCTCTTTGCTCGCTGTGTACACCAGGCAGCGCCTTTAGCAATTTGAAGCTGCCCCCTTCAGAAATTAACACCGGCCCTTACTTAATACAGCCCTGGTGGCTCAGTTGGTAAAGAATCTGTCTGCAGTGCAAAAGACCCAGGTTCGATCTCTGGATCAGAAAATCCCCTGAAGAGGAGAAAAGCAACCCACTCCAGTATTACTGCCTGGAGAATTCCATAGACAGAGGAGCCTAGTGGGCTACAGTCCACAGGGTCTCAAAGAGTTGGACATGACTGAGTGACTAACACTTTCTTTCTTCACTTACTTAATAAGACTGCTGAGAGGATAAAATGTGATGATCCAAGCAAAGCCCATGGCAGGTCCCTCACGCACAGAAAGCACCCAATAAATATTACCTATTACTACCACCATGTATGGATGTGAGAGTTGGACTGTGAAGAAGGCTGAGCGCAGAAGAATTGATGCTTTTGAACTGTGGTGTTGGAGAAGACTCTTGAGAGTCCCTTGGACTGCAAGGAGATCCAACCAGTCCATTCTGAAGGAGATCAACCCTGGGATTTCTTTGGAAGGAATGATGCTAAAACTGAAGCTCCAGTACTTTGGCCACCTTATGCGAAGAGTTGACTCATTGGAAAAGACCCTGATGCTGGGAGGGATTGGGGGCAGGAGGAGAAAGGGACGACCGAGGATGAGATGGCTGGATGGCATCACAGACTCAAGGATGTGAGTCTGAGTGAACTCCGGGAGTTGGTGATGGACAGAGAGGCCTGGCGTACTGCGATTCATGGGGTCGCAAAGAGTCGGACACGACTGCGCGACTGAACTGACTGACTGATTACTACCACCCCCAGCATCTCAGTAACTGAAAGTTAACCAAAATGATTTCTCAGAAGCCAAGAACACACCTGAACGACGGACATGTTCCTCACACTTCCAGAAATTCAAAAGGACTTCCCTTCCATTCATTTCCAAAATTAACTGAGGATAAGAAAGTGTTGTTCTTCAGGTAATTCAAGGTGTGCCTAGCACACACAGGTCATGGGACCCTTCGAGAGTGTGCGTTTGATCTGAATCTGCCTGGACCCCCTCTTAAACCCTCAGGAGGACATGCCTGGAGCTAGAGGCAAGCCCAGGTCTTATAACAGCATAGCTAATCCAGGCCAGATACTTTGCCTAACTGGAGTGGGAAAGCCAGAGATGGCCAACCCAGCAAGCAAGCAGGCAGAGCTGCAGAGGACAGGAGATTAGGGAATGGATGCTCTCAAGTGTCTGGGTTCCTAAAAGATCAAAAGCAAGGGGCAGGGATGGGGACAAAGAACATGCATCAAACCCACAAAGGACGAATGACAGCCTTGGACAGAATTTCATCAACCATCTCCTGTAATGCTCATGAGGGCCCTAAGGGGTGGTAGGACTTTTCCCTCACATGAGACCTTTAAAAACTGAAATGGTCAAGACAGGATTCCAAGCCAAGATTTTCTGATTCCTTCCATAAATGTCCTCTGCCAAAGGACAGGGGTGACATTACACGGAAAGGTCACTTCCTCCTTGTTACATCTCTGTAGTCTGTGGAGGTCATTTTTCAACAAGCGTATATTGACACAAACAGTTTTAAAAAATTATGTTTTGTTGGTTTAGTTTTGAATCCGTATCTGGCATTAGAATCTACAGATATTCTTGGGGAGACAGAACAGTTCCTGGCTGTGTAGGTCCAAGGGCATCACAGAAGTGTATCCATTTCTTCCATGACAGATGTCCCATTCACGCTGAGAGGCAGTCACACTCCTCACCTGATCTGAGGGACTCCACCTCAGGACAAAGAAAGCCTGGGGTCCCAGGCACCAGGAGTCTAGCACATCCTGCCCCTCTCCCAGCAACAAGACTGAAATCAGAGTCCGCAATCAGCTTGGCAGACATCACACAAACCTACAGTGTGAAGCAGCAGGCAGCCAGGGCAGGGCTCATCTGAACCTTCAGGGCCAGGCCATCAGCCCCCGGACCTCACGAGCCAGGACTGGGAGCTCCTCCGCAGCTCTGGGAAAAGGCCTCGAAACCAAAGTAGCCTGAGACCACATTCCCTAATCTATAAGACAGGACTGTTGCAGGGAATGGCAGGAGGTAAAATTTCAGTACTTCCCTAAAACTCTTCCATCCCAAGGAGGTGTGATGAGACACTGGGTGGGAGAATTTCCCTCTGCTCCTGAACGTTTATTTGATTGTGAACATTTTCATATCCACTGCCCCCCTTGACCCCCGCCTAGTTTAGCCCAAGGTCACCGCCACCTGGGAGCAACTCCCGGGACCCAAGCAGCAGCAGCTCAGCTGTCTTTGATGACGCGGGTCACAGTGCCTCTGCTGTGCGCTGTCCGTTCCCGACCCCCCACTTCCCTCGGGTGGGCCTGAAGGTGCCCCCGCACCTAGCAATAACCATCCCTCTTCACTGCTTACTTCTGCTCTGTTCTTTCCCCCCCCCCTTGTAAAGGACGTAGACAGGACATGGCTACTCAGGTGCTGTGGAAGACGGTCTAAGAGGAGAGAAAGTGTCACCCTGGGGGCTTCCTGCCTTCCCTTGTCCCCGGACAGAGGAGGAAGGCGGGAGGTGGAGGAACAGGAGAAGAAAGTCAGGAAGGAGAGGTGACTCTGGTGGATTCCGGCTTACCAGGGGAAAAGGGGGCATACACAGCAACACTGCTCATTCCTTTGCCAACAATGGTAATAAATGCTAAGGCTCTCAGGGTAATAACCATGCCCTCAGGCTCTACGGCATCATCACGAATAATCATCACCATGACCCAGGATACTTTCAAACTTTTTACTAGTAAGGTCACCAAGCTCTGAGGATGCTAAGCCACTTTTTCAAGATCCCACAGCTATTAAGTGAGAGGACGAGGTTCCTTTAGCTATCCAAAAAGAGGATATTTGCCTGGAAGGTTCAAGAGTCTCCAGCGCCGTGGCCAGGGCGTGAAGAATGAAATCACCAGCTTCACTGAATTCTCAGTCTTTCTTCCATTCAGCAAACATTAACTGAGTGCCTATACCTAACAGGGGCTTCCCAAGTGACCCAGTGGTAATGAATCCACCTGCCAAGTAGGATACACAGGTGATCCCTGGGTTCGGGAAGATGCCCTGTAGGAGGAAATGGCAACCCACTCCCGTACTCCTGCCTGGGAAATCCCATGGACAGAGGAGCCTGGCGGGTACAGCCCATGGGATCACAAAGAGTGAGACACGATTAAGCGACTGAGCACGCCGCACGCTTACCTAAGAGAAGAAGAGCTGTTAGTTCTCCCAGCCACCTTGTCTTTTGCAAAGGGAGGTTGGTTCTGTGTTGGTGGCATCTTAGGAATCCTCCTTTGCCTCTTCGTTGCTTCCAGAAGTTCCATGTACTGTTGGATTTCCCAGGGCCTGTAGCTGCCCCTCTCCCATCTCTGCCTCAGCTGTCACAAGGCCTTTCCCCGGGTCTCTCCAGAGTGTTCCGTTCCATGTCGCTCCATCTCAGTCCTCTCCCCTCCTCCAAGGACACCAATCATTGGATTTAGGACCCATCTAATTCTGTAAGATCTCATCTGAGCTAATGACCTCTGCAAAGACCCTACAACGGCAACAACACCATTCTGAGGTTCTGATAGATATAACCTGGGGAGAACGTTATCAACCCCAGTACGGCTGTCTATGTTGACCTTCCATTAGAAACTAAAATCTGACAAACATTCTCGAAGTTTCGGGTAATGGAGTTACAAGGTAACATAAGATAAAACCAGGCCCTCAAGCTCTCAGGAAACCAAAGGGAGAAAATCCTCTAAAGGAAAACAGCGGCCATTGCCTCACACCAGCTTTGTTCCTTGGACTTTCCATGTTAGTCAAACACTACAAAGCGTAATGCTCAGTAATGAGACTTAAATAATTAATACCTGATAGCCTCAGCAACATCCTGTTATTTAATAATAAAGAATAATAATGTCAGCTTCATGATTCACTAATGACTGCTTAAATAATTAATTGCAAGATGTGATATGCAAGTTTATTAACTCAATCACTGGACTTCCCGGCCCCTAGACCTCCGGTCACTCTCATCGTGGCCACCAACACTGCCCAAAGCTGCCAACCTCTGTCCACCAGAAGCAGCTCCCTAATTGTGGAGTTTGTGCTGAGGATACTGCATCAAGGAGTGCCTGTGGGCGTGTTTGGGGGAATTTTAAGCTATTCTTAAAGTCTAGTAAACTTTTCAAAAGTAAAGCGATGGCACTAAAAAAAAAGTGAAGAAGAAAGACCAGGATACGTGAGTATATATGCAAGAACTATTTTTTTAAGTGACAGATTCAAATTATAGGAATGAATCCTCCCCAGTAGCTCAACTGTTAAAGAACCCACTTGCCAATGCAGGAGACACAAAAGATGAGGGTTTGATGCCCAGGTAGGGAAGATCCCCTGGAGAAGCAAAAGGCAACCCGTTCCATTATTTTTGCCTGGGAAATTCCACGGACAGGGGAGCCTAGTGGGCGATAGTCCATGGAGTTGCAAAGAGTCAGACATGCAATATGGTTCAATAAAGTAGGGTACAGCTATACTATGCCCCTAATTCTGGAAGTCCTCAGAGCATTTATTTCTAGCTGGCAGAACTGACATTTTTGATTTTCTGCGTTTCAGAGAGAAGGCCACAGACCCTGGGGCAGCACTCCTGGTCTTGCCCCAGCCGTGGCCGCGGCCACATGCCCTCAGCAGCATCATGTAACCTCCATTTCTTGCCCAGCACCACCTCCTAGGGCTGCCGTGGGGTTAAATTAAATGAGTTTATATTGATATTTGCAAGGGCTTAGAAAGGTTGGCTAGTTCATAAGAAGTGCTACAGAATTCTTTGTCAAACAAAACAAAGAATTATTTTATAATAAGGAAGACAGGTTATCATTTTAAAAGTCAAGGAAAAAACTATTGGTGGGTGAAGACAGCATCACAGAAGCCCAAATATAATGCCGCCTGGGCTCTGTTGTTGCTCTTTGCTTATATTTTCTTTTCATGAGGGTTTCTGGTGGTCTTCCCACCTCGGCGAAGGCACAGTTCAGATCCACCGCAAAGCAGCACAAGTCATTTTATCAGAGGGCGGAGGGTGGGTGACCTGGGGCATCGACATCAAAGGAGATGCCCCCTCGAGGGGTGACTGCTGGGACCATCTCAGGCCCTCCCAGGCCCCGCCTGTCTGCACTCTCCCCGTGTGCCCCAATCTTCCTCCCACCCCTGCAGGAACAAATGAGACTGCACAGCCTCAAGGACGGGTCTCCAGCCTCATCTCTCACCTGGAGCCAAGGTCAGCCCAGAGGGCACCACCATCCTAATGGCCTGGCCTTTGTCAGAGAAAGAGAGGTACCCCGGCTGGAGAGGCAGAGACGCGAACACTGGCTCAGTGGAGCCCACCTCAAGGGGCATCCTCCAGGACGGTTCATTGTCATTCCAGCCAGGTGTCTGCCCGTCATCCGCCAACCCCAGGATGCAGGATGCAGCAGAGAAGGTAGCTCCAAGATCAGAGATAATGCCCCCCAAGAAATTCCTCACCTCCCACCCCTCTAACTGGGGGAGGAGAGGATGGGAGCCCTCAGGGCAGAGAAGCTGATGGATCGTTTTGCATATAAAAGAGCTGCCAGCCGGCCGTCTGGTCCCCTCCTCCTCCCTCTCTGCAAGGGAGCTTCTTCTGCTTCTTCTTGCCTCACAACTTGACTTTCAGTTCAGTTCAGTTCAGTTGCTCAGTCGTGTCCAACTCTTTGCGACTCCATGGAGGCAGCACGCCAGGCCTCCCTGTCCATCATCAACTCTCGGAGTTTACTCAGACTCATGTCCTTGAGTCAGTGATGCCATCCAACCGTTTCATCCTCTGCCATCCTCTTCTCCTCCCGCCTTCCATCTTTCCCAGCATCAGGGTCTTTTCCAATGAGTCAGTTCTTCGCATCAGGTGGCCAAAGTATTGGAGCTTTAGCTACAGCATCAGTTCTTCCAGTGAATATTCATGACTGATTTCCTTAAGGAGGGATTGGCTGGATCTCCTTGCAGTCCAAGGGACTCTCAACTAGACTTTGGCGGGGGCCAAACCCAAGCCTGGGAGCATCCCCGGCCTTTCCTCCTGTTCTGGGTGGCTAAGCCCCAGGAAGCTGCAGGCAGCTCTGGAGCAGGACGAGGGCACCTGAGAGCAGCTGAGCTGGCCCTGGATGAAAGCCACTCACTCGGGAGAGCCTCGCAGTCCAGGTGAGCAGTCCACACTCTGCCCTGATACCTGCCAGGTTCAGGTGACGATGACAGGGCGCTGTCCTGGTTTGGCTTTAAGGAGACATTTAAATGTCATCCTATGTTGTTGGTTTGGCTTTAAGGAGACATTTAAATGTCATCCTATGTTGTTGTTCAGTGGCTAGGTGGTGTTTGACTCTGCAACCCTAAGGGCTGTAGCCTGTCAGGCTCCTTGTCCATGTGATTTTCCAGGTAAGGATACTGGAGTGGGTTGCTATTCCCTACTTCAGGGCATCTTCCCAACCCAGGGATCGAACCTGTGTCTTCTGCATCAGCAGACAGATTCTTTACTCAGAGCCACCAGGGAAGTCCACATCATCCTATACATGGAACCCAATGTGACGCACACACACACATACACAGTATTAGTGCAAAAGCCCTCGCAGACACAGAATGCCTTCACTGAGACAAGGACCCGGGCCTGCATTCCAAGAATGGGACAGTGAGGGCGAGGTCACCTCCATCCAGCCCCCACTGCTGCCTGACAACCCATTCCTGCAGTAAAGTGGACAGTGGATGGAGGTAGGGGGCGGGTGCTGGCCTCCCACCCAGCACAGCAGCTCAGGAGGGCCTGCCAGTAAGACTGAGACTGCCGGGCCCTGAAGCCAGGAGCAGGCAGTGTGCAGGACCACAGGCCATCGCCTGAGGCTCGTGTGCACCTGCCAAGCGCTCCCAAGATGTTTGAAGAAATGCCTCCAACAGACCGACAGTTGAAACAGTAGGGCAAGACGGGAAGGGGCGCCTCCCAGCACCTGAGGCACAGTTACACTGTTCTCCCCAGGCTGCCAGAGCTGAAGGCTGGGCTGTCCAAGAGGCGACGGGCATGTGGCATTTACACGAGGCTTTTATCACAGGATCTCAGCACACCTGCTTACCCGAGCCGCCCCCACCAGGTCACCGGGCAGGCCTCTGTGGGCCCAGTAACCGGGGATCACACCCAAATACAGGGCTGTGGGCCAGCTGCTGTTCAGTCACTCAGTCGTGTCCAACTCTGCGACCCCATGGACTGCAGCACGCCAGGCTTCCCTGTCCTTCACTGTCTCCCGGCATCTGCTCAAACTCATGTCCATTGAGTTGGTGATGCCATCCAAGCATCTCATCTTCTGTGGCCAGTGCCAATCCCCAAAGGACATTCTCCTTTGCCAGCCCCCAGCTCCCACCCTTCACGGTGCAGGAAATAAAGTGTGGCCCTCAAATGCTTCCCCCATCACATTAGACTCCAGGGCTGTCAGAACAAAAGACCACCAGCTCTGGGCCTTAAATACACACCAATTAACTGAAAACAGTTCCAGGGATGAAAAGTCCAAAGGAGTCTCACGAGGTTGTCTAAAGGGTCGTCAATGTGGCAACATTCCTTTCTGGAGGCTCCAAGGGGGACTCCCTGCTTGATAGCTCTTCAAAGCAATGATATAACTTCTCACATCACATCACTCTGACCTCCTCTTCTGCCTCCCTCTTCCATTTCTAAGGACCCTTGTGATACCGGACCCAGGGGGAAAATCCCAGATAATCTCCCTTTGTTAAGGTCATCCTTCCTTCCACCTGCAACCTTAATACCCCGTTGGCCACATCACATGGAATATTCACGGGTTTCAGGGACTAGTATGAACATATTGGGGGAGTAGAGGTCATTACTGGATTATCCTGCCAACTACATCCGTATCTATGCCAGGCCTTGAGCTGCTGGGTGTCTGCAAGGCCTCCGGAAAAGCTGCTCAGAAAGAAGCCCCTCAGCTTGCTGCCTACCATCCCTCCATGAAAAAGCCTGGCCAGCCCTGATCCCAGCATCTCCCAGATGGCTTCAACCACCTCCCCATCCGAGGGTCTCCCTCCAACAAGTGGTACAGGGACCCTCCTCTGCCCACTTCACGATGAGGGAAAAGTAACAAGACACCCACCCAGGGTCACTCAGCTTCAAGTAGCAGGCCTGGGATTGGAACATGGGGTTCCAGCCTGCCTGCTCTCTGCCACCCCACACCAACCCCAAGGACTCAGACTGGTGCCAGTCTTCAAGTTCAGCCTTCTGGCAGGGTCCCTCCCAGCACCAGGGCAGCCTCATTGGGTGCTCTGATGGCCTGGGGACATGCAATATGAGTTCTCACTGACTCTGCTGACAATTCCCCAAGGTGAGCAATTTTCTGCCAAAGTCAACGTGTGTCCGTTATGGAGGTGGGTGGGCAGAGCAAGTGTAAAGGCAGCATCCACCGGGTGCTTGTGAAGTGCCAGGAAGGAGCATCCGGTCGCTGCATCTGCCCACAAGCCTAGTTAATTCCATTCTCCCGAGGGGAGGGAGGCTGGGGCTGCCGGGGTGGGTACCACACCCACAGCGGGTTGGCAGCACCAGGATTCCAGCTGGGCAGGTGCTCTCTGCACTCCATCAGGCCTTCCCCAGCTCTGCCCACCAGAGAACCCAGCATTCCAGCCCACGAGGAAGTTACCAGACCACTCCCAAGATTTCCTCTCCCTCCTTCTGCCCCTCCCCCGGTGCCAATCCGCACCCCACCCCAGGCTCCTCCCATCAGCAGGACAGGTCCAGGAGTGGTGGAACCGGAGTTCTCAGCTGGTTTCAAGCCTTGGCTTGTGACAGAGAAGCTTCTTTCTCCTTCCATGGCAGGCCCACGGGAGCTCGCCAGGTGCAGGGCTCGAGTGCAGTCAAGCAGAGGGCACGGCTGGCTGTCACTGGGCACTCTCCGGGAGGCCAGTCCCAACCTTTCCCCTGGATCTCGCTCTGGCCTCACTGAGCCAAAGTAACCCGGAGTGACCAATACCAGCGGGGCACAGGGACAAAGCCCTGCCACGCCAGCAGACCTTTGCTCCGCTCACCCAGACACCAAAGCCAAGCTCTGGCTGGCAGCTGAGGCAAAGGGTTCCGGGGGACCCAGCTCAAAGGTGGGCTCGCATGCCCAGTCAAGCTCTGGGTCAGCTGCATCCACGCAAGGCATTTTACCACTCTGGGCATCCACTCCAAGCCCCGCAGGAGGGGCTGAGGGAACACGTACAACGCAGTAAGAGACAAGGTCCGAGCCAAGTCTACAGAAGCAGACGCTCAGCAAATGCTCCTACAAACCAGTGTAGTGAAGGAGTTGCCAGCCCAACTTCCCACCCCCAGCAGTTAATCTGGGGGTCCAGGTGGAGATCTCTAAAGAGCTGACATTTACAATGACACCTGAAAGTTAGCAGGATTTTTTATTTTGCTTATGAGGAAAGGAAGGAAGGAAAAAGGAGAAGCTCCCGGCAAATACCACTTAGGGAGGAATATTTAAAATTGGCAAGAGCCCAGGTTAAGGAGACAGGCGCCCCTGTATTCATTTGTAAAGCATGATTTTGCTCCCACAATCAGATGCAGATTCCACACCCCACAGAAACGGAGGAGGTGTCATTTCCTGGAACCTTATGCCTAACAAAGAGTCCAGTGGGACTCCCCTAGGTCCTCCATCTGTAAAATCCACAAGTTGGTCCAGACAGACCCTACCTATTCATGGGCGGGGGGCGGGGAAAATCTGCTAAACATGCCAAAGGAAATGACCGGTTGAGAACACACAAGTAGGCAAGACACATGAAAAGCTGGTCAATTACAGCAGTCGTCAAAGAAAAGAAACAGGAATACAGCTTTGTTTTGGGTGTTTGCGGATCACAGAGCTCCATGCCGCTAAGGAGTTTGCTGCCTGAATTAAGATGCTCACACATCAGGAGTTGCCCAGTAACCGCTAGCACCAGGTGTGGATGGGTGACTGGTGAGCTATATACCTGGGGAGTTAGGACAGATTCTATCCTGATGCTATGAAACTCCTCAGACCTTTCTGGGGGCTCTGCCAGGAAAACCGCCAGAGATATGTGGAAAGGTCTATGCGTTATAGCAGGCAAAGCAGAAGAAGATCTGAATGCCCGGATGTGCTAACCTGGCTGAGCTGACCAGGATGGCAATCCTGGCAGCACGAGCTCTGTGCCATGCAAGGCAAGGCACCCGGACAGACCTTCCTCACCTGTCTCTCACATCAGCCCATGGGGAGAGGGCTGTGATTCTCCTCGTTTTCACAGCAGGAAGAAAAAGTGTGTGATGAAACACGGGAATGGTGCTTAAAACAAGCTTTTAAAACTGAATGACACTGGCGAATAGTCAGATATAATGCTAAGTGAGCAGAGACATAAACCTATCGTAAGCAGGACAAGAGGGTCGGAAGGAAAGTGTAGCTACTTCAGAGGGTTAGGATTGTAAGACGTCTGTATCGTCCATTTCTGCAAATAAGCAAGCTTCAGTTCAGTTCAGTCGCTCAGACATGTCCGACTCTCTGAGATCCCATGGACTGCAGCACACCAGGCTTCCCTGCCTGTCACCAACTCCTGGAGCTTGCTCAAACTCATGTCCGTCGAGTCAGTGATGCCATCCAACCATCTCATCCTCTATTGGCCCCTTCTCCTCCTGCCCTCAATCTTTCCCAGCATCAGTGTCTTTTCCAATGAGTCAGTTCATCACAAAAGGTGGCCAAACTATTGGCCACTAAGCAAGTTTGGTGGGGGCAAAAAAAACAGAAAAAAGATTTGCTTGCCAGTGCATCCCCCCACCCCATCCCTGATTCTGTGAGTGGGGCTTAAGTGAGGGTGGGCTTGAAGGGGGGGGAGATTCAGGGCTATTCCTCCAGGACATGGCCCACCTCAGCCCACTAGGGCAGTACTTCTCACAGCAGCTGCTAACTCACCAGTCCAGCAACTGGACAAGGGCATGTATACGAAAGGAGCTCACTTCTGGAAAGTACCATAAGGAGGTTCCTAGCAAAGGAAGTAACTAATGGCTACCAAGACCATACTGTGTGTTGGGCAACAAAGATCAAACCAACATTTACAGGTGGGCCTCTGGACTGAGTCCATCCATGCCTTCAAGCAAGGTTCTGTCTGACTCTTGAGACGTCATGGACTGTAGCCCGCCAGGCTCCTTTATCCATGGGATTTCCCAGGCAAGAATACTGGAGTAGGTTGCTATTTCCTTCTCCAGGGAAACTTCCCAACCCAGGGATCAAACCTGGGTCTCCTGCATTGCCAGCAGATTCTTTACCGTCTGAGCCACCAAGGAGGGTTGGAAGGAAAAAAGGGATGGGAGGTCAGAAGGAAGTATAGAAGAAAAGAGAGAGGGAAGTGAAACCATCAGAAAGAGAGGAAGACGTTGCCAAGACGCCAGGAGACAGAGGCAGCAAGGACACAGATCTCCAGGAGCATCCCAGAGTTCATGTCCTGCCTGTGATCGTTACCAGCCATCAACACATTTCAATGGGAAGGATGCTCAGCTCGCCTGCTCTTGCAAAAGTCACAAAGCAGGAGAGAGAGACACCATCAAACAGCCAAGTGATGAACTCGGCAGGAGAGTAAGAACCCAGGCGCTAGTACAGGGAGGTTATAAACTCCTCTTCTTTCTAAGACCACACCGCAGGCGACCAACCCAGTGAGCCTTCCCAGGTACGCCCTTTCCCACTCCTAAGCCCTCAGAAATGTGTTCCCTAAACACCCCCAGCAGGGATGCCCAGACCTCTCTGTGCCTCCCAAAGGTGCCTTTGGGGAGCAGCCGGTTCCCAGTCTGATACCGCACCCCAGCGCCAACAGCTGGGAACCCGTTGTGCCAGCAGGAGCCTGCATCCTGCAGCACAGCCTCCACTGCCAAACCCTGAGCCTCCTCTCTCCCCCCAGCAGCCCTGCCCAGATCCCACACACCAATCCCCGCAGCCCCTGGGGCCCCACGAGTTCCCGTCACCGCTGGCAGCTGCCAGCCAGTCATGGGGCCCCATGTGAAAGGAGGTGCTCACGGGTTTTATGTCACTGATCGGCTGGCAGGGCGGCTTCAGTCCCAGGACTCACCACACCCAGATAATACAAGCTTAAGGAGAGGGAGATGACACACTGAAGGAGGGAAGAGAAAGCTATCCCCCTCAGGGACCTGTGACTCAGACGCACTACTTGCAGGGATGAAGAAATGATGGCTGAGGGCCTCCCGTGTACCAGATACTTCATCCCGGAGAGCCTCATCCTAACCACCTGGACCTAGGTGCTATCACATCCATTGCGCAGATAAGGGAACTGAGGCTAAGGCAGGTTCAATAAATACCAAACCCAAAGGGACTTCCCTGGTGGTCCAGTGGCTAAGACTCTAAGCTCCCAAAACAAGGGGCAATCAAGGTTCAACTTTTGGTCAGGGAACATGGTCATCCCACATGGAACTAAAGATCTGCAACTAAGCACTGCAGCCAAGACCTCGCACAGCCAAATGAATAAATATTTAAAAAAAAAAAAAAAAGATCAACCTCAGATGACACTCCAGCCTGCATCTGACTTTGCACCAGTGCCTCCAAGTTCAGCATCACGTGTCTAACTCCATCCGGAGAGAAATACAAAGATACTGAACAAGACCCAGTGAGGAATCAGAACTGTCCACAGGTGAGCTATGGACATTTCTGTCCCAGCCTCGGGGCTTCTTAGGCACCACGGCCCATGCTAGATTGGCCACTGAGTTACTTAGGAGAAGAACGAGTCCAGGGTAGTGGGAAGAAAGCAAGCTCAAGAGACAGATGCTCCGATTTTGACTCTGACTCTGCCTGACCGTGACCAAGCTGTTCAACCTATAAGTCCCCTCAGTAAATAACCTGTATCGCCGTGCGTGCACAGGTTGGGCATCCAGGAAATGTTGGTTCTTATTTCTCCTTCCACTTCCTAATAAGCTAAGAGCCCACCTTAGTTGTTCTGTATTTGCTAAGAAGGCAAGAATACAGTTAAGTGCTTGGACAGTCAAGCTATCACCTGAAACTGTCCAAAATAAGACAGTCAACTGCCAACAGGCATGATAACACTGGGAGGGGATAAATACTCCGTTTTCCTTTCATTTAAAAGTGCCGTTAAAAAACAAGTCTTCAGGTGCAGCAAGAGGAGAAAGAAGTAGGAGTGGGCTGGGGAAAAGTGTGGCGGCCAGAGTTCACAGAAATGCTCTACATCAGATTTCACTCAAATCCATACAACACTGGGCACCTCGTACGGGCCAGCCACAGTTCTAGAAGCTCATTGTCACTACCATTCCCTTACAGAAGATGGCCCTGGGGTACTTCCCTGGTAGTCCCGTGGTAACCAATACAGGGGACGCCGGTTCAAACCCTGATCAGGGAACTAGATCCCACATGGTGCAACAAAAGACTTTGCACGTCACAAGGAAGATAGAAGATCCGTGAGCTGCAACTGAGACCCAGCCTAGCCAAAAACATAAATGTTTAAAAAAAAAAAGACCGCCCTGACACTTTCAATCGAGACCAGAAGGTCAACATCTGGCCTTTCTTCCATCCAGCAGCATCCACTTCAACACCACTCCCCATCTCACGCACACCTGCTGCAGCCGAGGGCCTCAGGTTCCCAGAGAGCTGACAGCCCCCTTGCTGGCCTGAGTCTCCTGGCGTTTTACCCTCTGAGGATAACACCTGAATTCAGAATCCTCAGGCCTGTACAGGCAGCTCCAACAGAGGTGACCCTGGGAACACAGGACCCCTCCCACCCCAAGTAAAGCCAGAAATCCCAGTTTTTATATGAAATAGATGGACTGTTGTAGTGAGAGATTTCATACACAGACTCGACAACACCCTCTCCGCGCAGCCGGTCAGCCCTGAGCATCCTTGCTGGCTGAGACCACCAAGGGCAGGAAGACAGGGAGGTCCTACCTGCATCTCAGGGGCTGACCTGAAGAGGGTTCCCTCACCTGGGAGCTTGTTACAATGCAGATTCCAATGCCCTCACCCTCCTGCAGATGCCCCACTTCCCTTCCCCTCCGCCCCCAGGGTAAAAGGCGGTTGGGGGGGGGGGATGCTTTAGACTCCCTCATCTAGCCCAGCTTCCTCTGTGCAAAAGACAACTGAGAACAGCAGAAAGAAAACGACCCTCCCAAAGCTTTCCGACAAACAGGGGGTATATCTAGTACCTGAACCCCAGGGGGCTTCCAAGCCTCAACACAGGTTTCCCCTCAGAGTCAAGAAGCTACCTCCATCTCCTTGCACTGAGCCACGACCCCTCCCCACCTCCCAGACACAGACCCCTCGGGGTGCTCACTGTCAAGGCCTCCGGCTTCTCTCTCCATCCCAGTGGATGGTGGAGTCAATGCCCAGGCTGAACCCACACTGACAGGATTCCAAACACCATTTTGGTTTCTCTTTAACAGCGGTTTCCCCTTAACACTGCTGACAGCTGCCTTCCATGGCAAGGAGAGAAGAAGAAAAAGGGAAAGGAGAGGATGAAATGAGCACAACCAATGAACTTGACTCAGGGAGTCTAATTATAGAACCGAGGTCTGGGCTCAAGACTCCAGCCATGCTCATGGCTCCAGACTTCTAGCTCATGGACCCCAAGCAAGTGTCTTCTACTAAAGCCTCTGTTTCTGCCACCAGGAAGTGGGTATAAGGACAGAGCCTGACATCTTTGGACGGGACTTAGCTGCACACAGCCCTCTCGGTTCTGATGTTACTGATGGAGTGCTCCCTCCCAGGGCGGGTTTTCAAGGTCGTTTCAAGATACTCACAAAACACGCAAGACACAGGCAGTTTGTGCGCTCTTCCTGTGACTCTGCCGGGACAGATGCCCTGTCCCTCCCCACCTCCAGATCCTGCCTGGTTGGCTCCCGCCTTGACTTGCTAACTTGCCCACACTTTCCCGTAACTCAGCTGCCGGCTGGAGTCAAACTCCTGGGCTCTGGATCTCAAAAGGACATAACTGATCCTACCAGGCGGACGTGGGCCGGGCCTG
>SJXQ01001655.1:77144-230449 GCA_006408695.1 Aepyceros melampus | reverse complement strand
GCCAGGTGTTGGGGGGTTGGCAGGGGTTAAGGGGGAGGGGTGAGAGGGTGGGCAAGAGATCTTGGGAGGGTGGCCAGCGGCACAGAGGGTCATGTGCCCCCTCGGACCCCGGAGACTCCCACAAAGGACTCTCACAAAGTCTGTGTAGGACAGGACGGTAGGGTGACTCAGAGGCCGCATTGCAGGCCGTGACTCAGCACTCTGGTGCAGAGCTGGGCCAGCCCAGAGCCCTAGAGCTGTCTCCAGAAGCAGGGGGGGTCCCCTGCCAGGCCGGCCGGGACAGTCAGCCCCGAGGAATGCCCCCTCGTTCACCAAATTCACCTCCCCGCCTGACCGCCTGTGCCCACAGCTGGCGACTCATGCAGCTGGCATGCCAGGGGGCCCCACGTGACCCGATCGTCCTGTCGCTGTGCCAGGGTAAACAGCCATGGGGTGAGATCACGCCTGCACAGGGCAACTGGGATCAGAGGAAGGTGGGCGGCCCATGGGACTGGAAATGGCCAGGATGCCCGCTCACAGGCTTCTGGGGCCCGGGAGTGAGGAGCCAGGGAGAGAAAGGACAGGTTTCAGGACAGAGACGGGAGGGCACGCAGCACACCCCAGGGGACAGTGGCCACCAGCGATGCGAGCTACTCTGTACACGGTTCAGAGGCATAACTAGCATAACTAGCATCCTGCCCCTCACTCCTTCCCTCCCTGAATCCCTCTCTTCCAACCGCTCCCTGTCCTGGTGTTCCCTCCCTCCTCCCCACCTCTCATCCCTTTTCAGATAGTCTGGTCACAAGCATGTCCCCTACTGAAAGCCTCTGCTACTCACCCTGGGGCATCATCCCCTGCAGCCTCTTTGTAAACCTGAGCCTCTACCAGCAGAAGCCCCCACTCTCCATTCCCCCCAACTCAAAATCCTAGGTCAATCCCAGGTCACCTCTTCCAGGCAGCCTGCCAGAGATCCAGCCCTTCCCTTTCCTTTCCTGGCCTCCCACTGGGACGACTCACCTACTCGCTCTCACTCATGCTCTGCATTTCCACGGCTGCTAGTTCTTTAGGCGATTCCATCTGCCCTCCTCTCCGGGAGCCCAGGTTCCCCTCAAGACCCACTCTCCTCCCACTGTGTGGGGAGGCTCTGGCAACACAGGCTGTTGCCCACGGCAGATGCTCAATAACCATATGCCCCCAACACTTTCCAAATGGAAATCGGACAGCCACTAGACCACCAGGGAAGTCCTTCTGCTTCTTTTTACATAACCTTAAATTTTTTAGAACAGTTCTAGATTTTATAGAAAAATCTAAAAATCTGAATATAGTACAGAGGGTTCACACACTCCACAACAAATTATATTACATATAGCTCCATCCCTGCTAACATCTTAATATTACTGTGAGTGTTAGTCGCTCAATCGTATCTGATCTTTTGCAACCCCATGGACTGCAGCCTGCCAGGATCCTCTGCCATGGGATTCTCCAGGCAAGAATACTGGAGTGGGTTGCCATTCCCTTCTCCAGGGGATCTTGAAGACCCAGGGATCTCTTTATGTCTCCTGCTTTGGCAGGTAGGTTCTTTAACACCGAGGCACCTGGGGACCCCATTCCCATCACATACTGTGAATAATCGTGTGCATTATTCATTTTGCACAAACATCTGCAAGTACATCTCCGGGGAAAACATCCCCACAGGAGGCTGTTGGGTCAAAGGGCACCCACACATGCAGTTCGGTTAGGAAGGGCCACAGTGCCCGCCCCGTGGCTCTGTGGAGTGCAATTCCCCCACACACACCCATCAATGGATGCTCACAGAGTTGCTTCTCAGCAGCTCTGTCAACTATCCAGGACACGACCACCTTGTGCATTGTGCCATCTTCACAGGAAAAGGAGGCATTTTTCATTGCCATTTCCCTTTTTATGACTGGGTAGATGATCTTATGTTTAGGTGCCAATGGAGATGCCCTTCTATGAGCTGTCTTCAGATCCAGGGCGGCCCCACGGCCATAGGCCAGGCTCCGTGGGTGTTAAAGGTCACACGGGCTCAGCTATGCACACAGGCTGAGGAAGCCCGCAGCGAGACTGCAAGGCTAAGAATCAGGATCATTCTGGAAAGGAAAAGCTCAGCTGTGGCTAGAGTCTCGAGTGAAGGTTTTATATCTAGAAGGTGACACGTGGCCACCACATCCAAGTTTCAAACAGGAAAGGACCTCGTATGGATAAAGGTGCCAGGGAGATCTGAAGACACAGCAGACTCTGGGGTCTGTTTATTCTATTGGTTTTTAAATTGTTTTTATTGGAGTCTAGTTGCTTTAAAACTTTGTGTTAGTTTTTGCTGTACAGCAAAGTGAACCAGCTGTATGTGTGTATATATATATATCCCGCTTTATTGGATTTCCTTTTCATCGAGGTGACCACATAGCACTGAGTCTTCTGTGCTGTGCAGCAGGTTCTCATCAGTTACCTATTTTATGCAAAGTATCAATAGTGTGTAAACGTCAACCCCAACCTCCCAGTTCATCCCACCCCTGCTTTCCCCCCTTGGTGTCTGTACATCTGTTCTCTATGTCTGTGTCTCCACTTCTTAAAATTAACTTTTACTGGACTCACTGGAAAAGACCCTGATGCTGGGAAAGGTTGAAGGTGGGAGGAGAAGGGGACGACAGAGGATGAGACGGTTGGATGGCATCACCGACTCGATGGACATGAGTTTGAGCAAACTGAAGGAGATGGTGAAGGACAGGGAAGCTTGGCATGCTGCAGACCATGGGGTCGCAAAGAGTCAGACGTGACTTAGCGACTGAATAATGATAGTTGCTTTACAATGTTTTATTATGTTTCTGGGGTCTGTTCAGAGAGAGAGAGACCAAAGGCAGCACAGACGCCGGCCAAGGCCTCGAAGTTACACCAATCAAGCCACAGAACTGGGTCTCACGGTGCAAGTGGAGAGGAATGCAAACATCCTTTCTTCACATTCTATTGTTACTTTGAGGGCAGTGATTGTATTCGCTTTTATGACTGGTTAGTTCAGTGGCTTTCAAAGTTTCAATTACCCGAAGGACTTTAAAAGCGCATCTTCCAGTCTTCAGTGGGGTCTGGGGTGCATACTTCTCAAAGGCTCCCAGGTGGGTGGACACCTCTGATAAAGGACCACCTCTGGCCCCAAGGTTGACAAGCACCGAGACAGCCTGACATGGGTTCCCAGGGACAACAGGGTTTTTCAGAAGCACAAGGCACACAGGAAGGTGAAAGTCTGACAAACATTAATGACCTTTCCTCAAGCTCTGCTCAGGAGAGACAGTCGCTGGTGTGGAGGAGATGTCCATGTCGGAAATCTCTCTCACACGCAGGAATAGGAGCCATGCCTTGAGACTGTGGACGGGAAACAGAACATTCAGTTTCACAATATCTCAGGTCTACTAAGACTTCTCCCCAGACCAGAGACACCCTGGGACATTCATCTGCATATTGGATATATTATTTATTCTCCTGCCAGCTCTCAGCCTGCGCAGGGTCATGTCACTTACATAACCTCCTCCTGCAGACAGAGGAATGGCAAGGTTGAGTCAGCTAGATGTGTGCTCAGGGTCAAGGGTGAGTGCTCTTCAATTTCCAGACTTAAATAATATCTCTGTCCCCTTATTCCTTCTCCCTTCCAGGATACTGGGTTGTCAAATGCATCTAGGTCGCTTCTGCCACTTTATCTTCGCCCTCTCCTCCTCTCAGTGAGACTCAAGACCACACTCTTCACTCAGGCTGTTAATGCATCAGTAAGCCAGCCTTTTACTCTCTCCAAGCTCACCCCACCGGCCCTACTCAGACCACAAGCTGCAGGGAGAGGAGTCATCTCAGCACCCACAAGGGAGCCTCTGCTTCTGTCCTCCAGCATCACTCCCCCTCCCCACACCCCATCCCTGCACTCTTTAGACCCAAGGTCCCCAACCCCTGGGTGCGGACGGTGCCTCCTGTCAGAACAGCAGTAGTGTTAGACTAGAAATAAAGTGCACGGTAAATGTAATGCACTTGAATCATCCCCAAACCATCCCTTCCTCCCAGTCCATGAAAAACCTGTGTTCTACAAATCTGGTCCCTGGTGCCAAAAAGGTTGAGGACCAATGCTTAAGACTATAGTAAAAGTCCCTCAGTCGTGTGTGACTCTCTGCGACCCCATGGACTATACAGTCCATGGAATTCTCAAGGCCAGAATATTGGAGTGGATAGCCATTCCCTTCTCCAGGGGATCTTTCCAACCCAGAAATCAAACTGGGGTCTCCTGCATTGCAGGTGGATTCTTTACCAGTTGAGCTACCAGGGAATAATCTGCCTGCAACACAGAAGACCCAGGTTCCATCCCTGGTTCGGGAAGATCCCCTGCAGAAAGGATTGGCTACCCACTCCAGCATTCCATGGGGTCGCAAAGAGTCGGACCAACTAAGTGAACAACGCACACCCAAATAAAGTTCGTCTCAATTCAGCTTAAGACTATAGGAAGGGCTCAAATCCAATCCTACCTTCTTGAAGGAATCTTTCCCCACCACTGCAGTCAACACCCCATGAAGAGCGCCTGGGAGATGCCAGGTACCACTCTCAGGCAATGAGATGCACGTAAACACAGGCTCATCCCCAGGAAGTTCAGTCTAGTATATGAAACAGACATTCTGATGCAAGGAGATGAGATGGTCCCTATTCCCAGTTTATGCAGGTGGCTATCTTAAGTCTGTCCTAAGGAAGGGAGAACCTCCCGGGGGAGGTGGCATCTGAGTTGCACCTTTAAGAAGCCAAGAGGACTGCAGGTTGCAGGAGGGTGGTGTGGCTTACAGAAGCATGGGAGGAGAGTGGAGTTCCCAGGCCCCCTGGGTAAGGGAGAGGACAGAAACAAGCTGTGTACAGCTGGAGTGGAAACACCAAAGACCCCAGACTGGCCCACACAGATTCAAACCAGTCGTGAGGCTGCAATCAAGACTGGCTTCCCCAGGCAGCTTTCTTATTCACAGGGACTCCAAATTCAGCTGACAAATGCAAATAGCGCCTTTTAATAATGTAGACATGCATCAATAATTCAGAAGCCTGGAGGCTTCCCCAAAGGAACCATGAAGAATATCAAGAATCCCCGCCCGGGATTTAGCAGCTTCAGAAAGCATGGCCCTTGAGGCTGCACTCTGAAAAGAAAGAGCTTCTCTCAAGGAATTTATCCCGGGTTCTGCCTGAGGACCTCTAAGCCTGCCCTAGAAGATGATTCCGACCTAGTACACAAAAGTGAGCATCCTTCACAAAGTGTGTGATTGATGGACTCCTGGCCTATTACAAACCTCTTCCAACCATATCATCCGTTTCCACCCTCACAGCCACCTGAGCAGTAGCAGAGTCCTGCCTCTGGCCTGTGCAGACCAGGAAGCTAGTGCTCTCATCTGAGGACTCGCTGGATGATATGACAGAAGGTTCCAGAGACAGACTCTGACCTGGCCCTTGAGCCCTACTTGCTGTCCACTGGTGAATGCTAGGACGTCTGGAGCTGGGCAGACCCCCAGAAAGCCACTTAGTCCAACTCCCCTTGGTACCTGGCAAAGGACTGGTGGCCGAGCTGGGTCAAGATGCTGATGCTCTAAGGTTGATTAATTATCTGGGGGGTGAACCAGGTCTTTTCTGAAGCACATCAGTTACAAGGGGCCCTATTGGGCCCTCTCAGGAAGGAAGAGACAGATGACCTTTCAAGGAGCTGGGCCTCGGAGCAGAACAATATGACACAGAGACATGGCCTTTTCAAGAAGAGTCCGGAATTGCTGCCCGGAACTGGGGCATCAACAAATTCAGTGTTAAGTCCATCAAAGGGCAAAACAGTTTTCCAGATTTTATCTCAAAAATCCAAAATGGATAAACGGTAATATAGGAGAGACATAAAATTCCAATGATGTAAACATAAACCATACAACTTAAAAAATAGTAAAAAAATAAATGAATAAATAGTAAGAGATAACAAAATAATTTTCAGACAACACAGAAATGCACTAATTTGCCTTTGCAAACAAAAATGCAGGTGTACCTCTCCTTGGTCAGATGACGGGATTCCAAAAATATTGCTGTGATGAGGAGCACACAGGCTCTCGGGTCAAACCCAGATTCTACATGGATCTCACTTCAGGCAGAGTACCCAGCCCCTTGCCTTCTCATCTGACTGCCTATCAAACGGGGCCAGCAGTACCTTCTGCTCCTTCCTCCTGGCCTTTGAGAGACAGAGAAAGATCTGATTCTGAGTTGAAGGAAATTCACAGAGCACAAGTTTGCGCTAGACAACTTGCCTCCCTCCCAGCATCCCTAGAGGTATGTCATCCCCGCTTTACAGGGGTGTAGATGGAGGCTCAAGGATCTTGAAGCACGTGGCCCCAAACCATGTGTCCCCAGGGTGAGCTCTAGGGGACAAAGGAAGATTCTGGTCAGCAAAAGGTTCCTGGTGCTCCTGGCTACAGCGGGAGGGGGGAAGCTATTTGAGTCCCAGCCCTCCCTCCTCACCCGGAATCCCACTTGAGATGGACCCAAAACCCACGAGTGTGCCCTCCTGCTCCCAGGCATCCTGTCAGAACTAGCTGACCAAGAGCTGCCGCTGGCCCGAGAAGTCGCCAGGCAACGCTTTGTGCCTGGTCGGGCTGGACCCACCTCCCACATGGGCAGGGCCGCTTCAGGGAACTCGACCAGACAAGAAAGCCTCCGTGCGCCCAGCTCTGGGAGCAGGAGTGGCCAGGGCCGTCCCACCCAGGTGTGGCCGGCACAGTGAGTCCGTGACCTCTGCCCCTTCAGAGTCTGTCTACCAGCATCTGGTACTATTTTAAGACCTTCTGAGGTCCAAACAGGATTCTGAGCTCGCCGGGGACAGTCTGTAAAAGTTTTCCACTGGCACAAAGATATTCAGTGCTGTAACTCAAAGCATGACTTTACAATGGGACCTGATTATCAAGAGTTCCAGAATATCCTCTCTTGAGCGGCTCTGCTCCTTTCTCTTTCCTGTCCTTTATGGGCTGGCGGGCACACAGCACGTAGACCGGCCGCATGCAGGGGTTTGCCGGAGGACCTTTGTCTCTGGGGTCCCAGCCCTCATGCTAGGGGGCTTCTGTCCATGCTCCTCACAGAGATGTTACCCTGAGAGTCATCTTGATATTTAAGCACATCTGCTCCAATTCACTGGCTTCGCACATCCCTCCTCAGAAAGCCCGAAGGCTGCCAATGGCACAGACCCCCATCCTCCCTGACTGCCCCCCAATCCCTCCCTCACCAGCTCATGCCTCTCCCCCACGTGAACCTTTCTCACTCTCTGGCTTATTTTCCTGCTGCCCCCTCCCCCAACTCCAACCCAGGGCTTACTCTGCTCCATCCTACTCTGCACCTGGCAAGCCAAGGGCTCCATGTACCCAGATGCACCGGCTGTCAGCTGAGTTCAGCCAGTGGGAAGCACCAGCAGGAGGTTCGCTGGCGGAAGAAGTGTTCAGGGTAGAAATCCCAGGCCCCCTCCACATGGCAGAGCCTGAGTCCTCCCACACTACAGCCCTGCCGAGTGGTCCCTCCTTCGCCCTTCTTGCCAGGACTGGGCCTGAATGGTGCCCATGTTGGTTCCTAACTCTGCCCTGCTTCTGTCCACCGCCCTTCATTAAACCCTCCTCCGCTGAGCCCACTGGGACCCTGACTCATCCAAGCTCCTCGTGCCTGGTCTAGGGGTCTCCTGTGCCCTCTGCAGCCGCCATCTGGAAGCCTTCCACCTGCTGCAGTGGAGAGAAAAAGCACTGCAGACTCTCAAAGCATCCAGCCGGAAGGCACACCTTTCTGCACACATCTGATTGGCCAGAGCATGTCACATGACCAAGCCTCACTTCTAGGAGGAGGGATGTATACCCACCCATCAAAAAGGGAGCAGTGATACAGTGACCCTGAACCAGGATACCGTCTAAGCCAGGAATCTTTGCTTATGTCTCTTTCTAACCTGGCTCACCTAGCACAGTGCCTGACCACCTGTCAAGCCACTCAGAAAAATCCCTTCAACAAATGAACAAAGCTTCTTTGTGCTTAACCTTCAGAGCAGGTTCATGAGACCCACAAGAAAGGCAGGCCCATCACTGGAATATTAACCCAGCAGCTAACCTCTCAGTCTCTGGTGTCTCCCAGCCTGTGGTGCCTGGGTTCAAGGCCCAGTTCCGCCTTTCACCTGGGTGACTTGGACCAACTTAATCAACCTCTCTGTGCCTCAGCTTCTTCATATGTAAGATGGGGGTGGTGATAACAGTACTTAGGACATAGGACTGTTAAGAGGATGAAATGAAGTACCTGATAGAAAGCACTTAGAATTGCACCTGATAGAACTTCCAGGGCAGTCCAGTGGTTAAGACTTTGCCTTCCAGTGCAGGGGATGTGAGTTTGATCCCTGGTCAAGGTGCTAAGATCCCACATGCCTGGCAGCCAAAAAATCAAAAAGGTAAAACAGAAGCAATATTGTAACAAATTAAATAAAGACTTTACAAATGGTCCACATCAAAAAATATTTTTAACAAAAGGAGTTTGCACCTGACATGTGGTAAACATGCTATAAATAAAAGCTATTATTAGTACCATTATCATTGGAGTCAGATCTTGTTTTGATCTCATACAGTTTGGGCTGAGTCACTTGCTTTAATTTCTCAACAGTCCTCCAAATGACAAACCTTCAAACTACATGTTCCCAATACTTTCTGAGTATAGACCCACTGCTGACATCTGCCTACAGCCCCTCAAGACAACTACTTTGAAAAGGACCATTTTTGGTTTCCATGCAAACTGTGAGGCAGTAATTGTACACACATGATATGTGCATTTTGTTGTTCAGTGGCTCAGTCGTGTCTGACTCTTCGCAGTCCCATGGACTGCAGCATGCCAGGCTCCCCTGTCCTTCACCATCTCGTGGAGTTTGCTCAAACTCATGTCCTTTGAGTCGGTGATGCCATCCAACCATCTCATCCTCTGTCACCCGCTTCTCCTCCTGCCCTCAATCCTTCCTAGCATCAGGATCTTTCCCAGTGAGTTGGCTCTTTGCATTGGTGGTCAAAGTTTTGGGGCTTCAGCTTCAAAACCCAGTCTTGTTAATATATTACATAGAGACAGATATGATACATATACATATATTATTTTATCTGATATGTCACAATCCCACCAAAAACAAAGTCAAGAGAGCAATACATGAACTTATCACCTCTCGTAGCCCCACACTTAACAAAAGCTGGTACCCAGGGTGAATCCTGGCTATGAGCAAGTCCCTCCCCACGGGGACCACCCTCATCTATAAAGCAGGGGTACTCATTTCTCTGCCTCCCAGGATAACTCTGCAAAAGGCAAAACCAAAGTGAAAGGACCATTGTCCCCAGCACACAAGATGGGCTCAATCAATCATAGTTCTCTATCCCTCTGTAATAAAACTAAATATTTGACATGGAAAACTCAGGAAATTTTCCAGGAATAATATAAAGTTATCCACAGCCTCCTAAAAGCCATCAAGGGAATTTTTCAGAAGTCCATCTTCCAAGAGAATAGTTCATGAACTTCAGAATGGAGTTTCTAAATTTCCTCTTAGTTTCTGGTATTCAGAAAAATATGTGCTTAAGTGATAAGATGTCAGCAGCAGCAGCTGAGGGGTCCACCC
This sequence comes from Aepyceros melampus, assembly GCA_006408695.1. Taxonomy (NCBI): domain Eukaryota; kingdom Metazoa; phylum Chordata; class Mammalia; order Artiodactyla; family Bovidae; genus Aepyceros; species Aepyceros melampus. The sequence continues at coordinate 220,818 of SJXQ01001655.1, read as the reverse complement.
TCAACTCTTTTATTCTTTCCAGGTTAAAAGTATTGCTGGAAGCCCACAGTCCTTCGCCAGCCAGTCCTGGACCACATGGAAGGCGAGTCCACACCCTCTTCTCCCCCACCTGGTGGCCCCGGCCAGACACCATCTCCTTAGTCAGGTCATCCATGGCTTGCCTGTGGGCACTGGGTAGCAATTCCAGCTGCCTTGGGGAAGGGGGCATTTGTCAGTCATGAAATGGAACAAGACTCCAAAGAGCTCTGGCATTTGCCAGGAAAATAATAACTCAGCCTTGGGAGCCCTGGCTTCTGGCCCCATGAACGTGAGTCCATATTCTCCAACAAGACACATGCTAGTGAAAGGTAACTGTAACCAGAACCAGCCATGTCCACCTACCCTCCACCTAGAGGACTTTACTGCATCACCTGTCATGGAAGCTTTGTAAAAAGAGAGCAAGTGAAAGGACCATCTCCTCTCTCTTCCCTTCCTCATCACAGCCTCCCTAAACGTGGTATGTCAACGCTGCAGCCGTGGTACTCGGATTTGAAGCCAAGCTCCCCTGCTTACTGCCTGGGAACCATGTTTCTCAATGAAAACTTAATATACAAAAAGCAGTGCCCGACAGTGCAAGCGCTCAGTTGTTGCTGTTTAGTTGCTCAGTTGTGTCCAACTCTTTTGCGACCCCCATAGATTGCAGCCTGCCAGGCTCCTCTGTCCATAGGATTCCCAAGCAAGAATACTTGAGTAGGTTGTCATTTTCTTCTCCTGACCCATGGATAGAACTTGCGTCTCTTGCATTGCAGGCGAATTCCTTCCCACTGAGCCACCAGAGAAGCCCGCAAGCACCAAATTCTTATTTTATGATTAGCAATTAGTGTTTTCCTACCACACCCAGCCTCTGGAACTGTCTAGTTCTGGTCATCCTCCAATGGGGGCATCCCATTTCCTTCCACAATGAAAAGCTTTCACTGCAGTCCCTTGAAAGTTGGACAACACGGTTTAGCCTCCACCTGATTTTCTACAGTCTGGGTTCATTCATTTTTCATTCATTCATTGAAGAATATTTATTAACCTCTCACTAAGCACTGAACATGGAGAACAAGAAGGACCCAGTCATGGCTTCTACCCTCTTGTGGAGGAGACATATCAAAAACAAGAAGCAAAATAAATCAATGAAGATTGTTTAAAGACGGTGACTGGTGTCACGAGGAACATCAAGAGCACCTGGTGATTCAGAATAACAGAGGTTTGGGGAAGGGGTCTATGAGACTGAGTGGTCCGAGCAGGGAGAATGGTCTAGACTCTGCTACTCCAAATGGGAGATGAGATCCTTAATTCTGGTGCCACCTGTGAGCTTGCCTCACCCTATAGCCCTGGGTGTGGGGTCCCGCCATCCGGGTTGTAACAAGCCCTCCAGGTGGTTCTGATATCCACTCAAGTGCTTGAGAAGCACTGGACAGGAAGACTGATGACATTAACAAATATGCAGGCGTGTCCCCAGGGGGGAACATTCCTTGCCCTTAGGACCAGACAAACTCCCCAACACCAAGATATGGAGAGGCTCGAGGCTGGTTTCTGGAAAATAACTGTCCATGGGGTCGATGTCTACCTGCCCTAGCTGGGGCCAGCTGGAAGAAGTGGGAGGGACAGGGCCAAGCAAGCAGAACCGGCATGACACGGTCAGCAGCAGCGGAGCAGAGGGCAGGCGGACCAGGAAAGGCTCCAGCTGCCCTGGAGCCACCGTCATGGTGGCCACATTCCAGTGCCCCGAGAAGAATGCGGACAATGTCTCAGAGTCCTGGGGAGCACCATCCTGAGGTACAAAGGCCGCCAGGATGCCTGCTGGTTGACCAGAAGAGGCCTGTGGAATCCGGCCCAATCCCTTGGCACCCCTTGTAGCCCCTGCCCACTTACTCCCCTCGACCACTTGCTCCCTGGGGCTCGGAGGGCCCAGGGGACGACGAGCAACTAGCAGGTAACAGAGCCAGGACTCAGGCTCAGAGGCCATAAAAAGCAATTCCCTTCAAGGGCCCTTGGGTCAGACTTGCTCTCGTAGACTCCAAAGCATTCCGTGCTCATCATCCAAGATAACACAGCAAGGCAGATTCCAGGGCCCAGAGTGGCCAAGAGAACCAATGAGGGAATCACGGAATTCAGAATGCACCATCTTATCTATTTGCATGGCCATCACCCTGACCAGGCCACCATCACTCTCACCTGGAATTAAGCAAATATGGTTTCCCCAGCTCCAGGGCCACCCCGTCCATGGAACCAGCCAGCTGCTTCAGGCCATCCTGTCTCCTCTCCAACCACCAATCCAACCTCCCTCCCTTCATCAGCCTTGCCGTCTGGCAGTCCTTCTGTTCCCCAAATAGCCAGGGTGGCTCCCATCTTATTTAAGAAATATCTATCGAAAACTCTGGGCTTCCCGGTGACTCAGCAGTAAAGAATTCGCCTGCAATGCAGGAGCCACAGAAGACACGGGTTCAGTCCTGGGTTGGGAAGATGCCCTGGAGCAGGAAATGGCAACCCACTCCAGCATTCTTGCCTAGGGAAGCCCATGGACAGAAGAACCTGGCAGGCTACAGTCCATACGGTTGCAAAGAGTCAGACATACTGAAGCGACTTAGCACACACGTATCCAGACCTCTGATAAGGAATAATCAATCCTAAGAATACTCAGTGCTGTCATGTGGCAAGTTATTTGCCATAATGAGCAAGCCATTCTCTACCAGGTTGAATAATGTCCCCCTCAAAATGCATGTGTCCCCAGAACCTCAGAGGGCGACCTTATTTGGAAAGAGACTTTGCAGAGTAATTTGTTAATGTGAGGTCATATTGAATTAGTGTCTGAGTACTTGCTAAGTCACTCAGTTGTGTCTGACTCTTTGTTACCCTTATGGTCTGCAACCCGCCAGGCTCCTCTGTCCATGGGATTCTCCTGGCAAGAATACTGGAGTGGGTTGCTGCCCTCCTCCAGAGGATATTCCTGACCCAAGGATTAAACCCATGTCTCCTGCATTGGCAGGCAGGTTCTTTACCACTAGTGCCATCTGGGAAGCCCATATTGGATTACGATGGGCCCTGAATCCAGTGAATGGTGTCCTTATAAGACAGCAAAGGACACAGAGACACACACCAGGAGGAGGCCCTATGAAGATGGGAGTGGTGGTTGGAATGATGCAGTTACAAACCAAGGAACTCCAAGCATCTCCGGCAGTCCAGGAAGCTAAAAGAGGCAGGGAAGATTCTCCCCTAGAGCCATCGGAGAGAACACAGCCCTGCTCATTCCTTGACTTGGGGCCTCTGGCCTCCAGAACTGACAGAGAATAAATATCTGTTGATGTAAACCACCTAGTTTGTGGTCCAGCATTAAGGCAGCCCTGGGAAACCAATGGAGCACATTATAAATACTTTCTCCAGTCCCTGCCCCAACCCTGCACAGGCAGGGATCTCATTCTCCAGATGGGAAGCAGGGGACCTTTGGTTCAAGCTCACACAGCCAGTGAGTGGCAGAGCTGAGATCCAACTGAAGTCTGACTCCAGAAAACCAGTGCTTGACACTGGACAGAGCAGGCACCCTCTTTTTTAGAGAATAAGTGCAAAAAAAAAAAAAAAAGGAGGCCTGTGAAGCAACTCCTGAAAGAATATCCTGCTTCCTTAAAGGCCTTGCACAGCTCTTCTGTCAGAAAGGGTTTCTGGGAAGCTCTGGGTACCAGGGAGCGAGGAACTGCTTCTGAGAACCAAGGGGGCTTCCTGGTGGCTCAGTGGTAAAGAATCTACCTGCTAATACAGGAGACACAGATGCGATGCCAGGTTTGGGAAGATCCCACATAAAATTGCACCAGAACAACTAAGCCCATGTCCCAAAACTACTGAGCCCGTGCTCTAGAGCCTGGGAGCAGTCCATGCTCTGCAGCAAGAAAGGCCACTGCAATGAGAAACCCGTGCACCGCAACTAGAGAAAAGCTCGCACAGCAGCGAAGATCACTAGAGCCCAACATAAAAAACAATAACAAACATTAACACAAACCAAGGCAGACAGAGGCTTAATCCTAATGTTGTAACATACATCTGTCACTGGGGCCACCCCATCTTGTGTGTGTGTATATATATATGACATGGGTATGTGTGTGTACACACATATTTAAAAGGTTTCATGATATGCAATATGCAACAATTATTTTTCTGCTCATCCCAGAGTCCTCTGTAGGCCCTAACCCGAATCATCATTATTTCACTTGGCTCAGATGCTAACAAGCTTACCTTCTGCACAGGCCTCCTGGGCAAAAGATCCAAAAATCTTTAACTGGTTGAGGCACACAACTTGGAACGGCATCTGGCGTGTAATTATTTTTAACTGGAAAAAAAATAGTCCATCCTGTCAGCCTTCCATTTCGAATGGAGACAAACTGGCCACAAGCACATACATAAAAGCGTGGGCTGGGTGGGCCGCGCACATCATCCCTGTGCTAAAGCTCTGAGCTTCATCCAGATGAATGCGGTCATTCACGCTCTCCATGGACCGACTGTCCTCAATGTCCCTCTTGCCCCACGTTTCAAGGGAAACTTGGCCTATTGGCCTATCTGGGCTCCCAAAACCACGGTGAGAGGGTTCATGCGAGTTTTCTAAAACTTCTGTGAAAACAGGGCTTGTTTGCTTTATCATTTAAATTGCAAAGTACATCCCTGGCTGAGGAGAAACACAAACACCACGAGGCTTGGGCTGCCACACACAAGGGAGGAGAAGCCAGAGCCTTCACTGTCCCAGCTGAAAAGTACAAGGCTTGGGCTCTGCAGAGGCTACTGCTACTCCTTGGTGTTATTGTTGTTGTTACCAGGCTTCCCAGGTGGCTCAGTGGTGAAGAACCCGCCTGCCAATGCAGGAGCCCTGGGTTTGATCCGTGGGTCGGGAAGATCCCCTGGAGGAGGAAATGGCAACCCACTCCAGTGTTCTTGCCTGGAGAATCCCAAGGACAGAGGAGACTGGTGGGCTACAGTCCACGGGGGTCAAAGGAGTCAGACAGGACTGAGGGACTGAGCATGCATGTTGTTGTTATCAATAATAATAATGTTTTACTGGGAATCTTACAAGAGTCTCTCCCTCGGGAATGCCACATCCACTCTGGACCTCAGTGTCCTTCGTCTGTCCAGCAAGCAATTAGACCAGCAGTCAGAAGCCCTAGGCCTGAGATCTACTCTGAGAAGGAAGAGCGAGAAAGGTTGGCCCCACCCACACTGCTGAAATGTGTCCAGGTATGAACTGCCAAAGAGCGCTGGCCCGTCTTAATAAGGGTCTTCCCTCCTAGGAAGTGGATGATCCAAGTAGTGAGAAGATACACCACTGGCCTCATCCTGGATCTAACAGAGTAATTTTCAACATAGACGGAAAAACAAAACGGGAGCCCACAAGTGCCTTCATGTTTCCCGAATTGGTCATCGGGTAGGAAAAACCGGCTCATCATTAAACTCGATGACCTCCAAAGACAGTAAGGAGGCTAGTGACTCGGTTCAACAGATGTGAAAACAAGGCTGGGGGAATGAGGGAGGGGGCTTTGGGCCTGGGCTGGGGGCAGGGGGGCGCAGTGGTCAAAGGCTTTTGGGAGGGAGGAAGACAGGGGTTTTCAGCCTTCTTCCCCTGTCCCACTGATGCGGCAGAACAAGATGCTCCTTTGGGATTCAACTCAAATAACCCCTAGGATGCACGGTCCAGGGCAGGGCGGGGAATCCACTCTGTGTGCCAGAAAGAAAAGGGAAAGGAAACTTTCCCAGGGAGCTGCCAGCTCCATGCACGGGGCCTGAGGGAGCAGCTCAACCCTGCTGTGCAGCCAGAGCGGCCCCAAATTCTTGGAACAAGGCTCGGTTCAAAGAAGGCAAAGGAGGGTAGGGAACAGGCTGCACAGACTCCTTCCGCGCTGGGAGGCCCGGGGGCCAGGATGGGGCTGGGAGAGGGAAGCCAAGGCCTCCAACCTCAGGCCGGCTCGGTCAGGCCTGGGGCTGCCCACACAGGCCACCCCAGAGGCTGGGACAGAGGGCGGTCAGCTGCTTGGGGGCCAAGGGTATCTAGGACTCAGGTTGGCAGATCCCGGAAGGCAGAAAGGGAGGCCAGCCAGGGGGTGGGAGACAGTCTGTGTGAGTGGAGAAAAGCCCCCTGGTCTGGGGTTCAGGGAATGTGGCTTTAGACGTACAGCTGTAAAACAGACAGATTTTTTTTTTTTTCTCAAGTGGCTCGATGGTAAAAGAAGCCACCTACCAAAGCAGGAGATGCAGAGGACTCGAGTTCCATCCCTGCGTCAGGAAGATCCCCTGTTGGAGGAAATGGCAAACCACTCCAGTATTCTTGCCTGGAAAATCCCATGGACAGAGGAGCCTGGCGGGCTACAGTCCATGGGGTCACAGAGTTGGACATGACCAAGGGACTGAGCACGCGCACACACACACACACACACACACACACACAGGGCTTCTTGTTAATGCATTAGCAAGCAGGATGGCATTCAAAGATTTTTCACTACCCGGTGGACTTTTTGAACTTGTTTCTTATGACCTGAAGAACTAACGCATGCACCTGGTAAAAACTTCCAACAAGATGAAAAGAATCGCAGGATCAACACTAAGCTTCCCTCCTGCCCTGTAAGCCTCCTTAGATGCAGCCACTAGTACCATTTCCAGGTGCAGCCTTCCTGACCTGGTCCTTGTGTGTGTGTGAGAGAGAGAAGGAGAGATCTCCTTCTTACACATAAATGGCAACAGCGAGGAAATTCTAAGAACTCACCATCTAGAGCCTGACTCTGTTACCCATCAAATGACAAATGTAAATGGTTCCCTCCTGACTTGGAAGAGTCCAAACTATGAACCCACCAGCCATTAGTCATGGGGCACCAGCTGGAGAAGCTAACCAGCAGGGTGGTTTGACTCAAATTCTTGGGAACTTTCAGGTCTGCTGAAGTGCACTAGTAACTAATTACCTAGTAAACTAACCTTTACTGAGCATTCCCTAGGGCCAGGTGCTGGGCCAAGCAAGTCACAGGCACCATCTCATCCTTCACAAACACTCAGGAGGTAAGGACTGGCATTATTATCCCCATCTTATAGGGTTTGAAAAAAAAAAAAACCTCAGGTCCAAGAAGCAAAGCAACTTGTCCAAGGTCACATGGTAGGTAGTTGTTGTTTAGCCATTAAGTCATGTCTGACTCTTTTGCAGCCTTAAGGAGGGCAGCCCACCAGGCTCCTCTAATACTGGAGTGGGTTGCCATTTCCTTCTCCAAGGGATCTTTCTGACCCAGGGACCAAACCCTAGTCTCCTGTGTCTCCTGTATCAGCAGGCAGATTCTCTACCACTGAGCCACCAGGGAAGCCCAAATGGTAAGTAACTAAGATGCAAACGCCCTTCTCTCCTTTTCATCATTTGAGGGGACACACACACACTGCGGGGAGAGGGAGAGCTGCAGGCCACGTAACATAGGTATTTATCTTCAGCAAGGCTGGCTGACAGCAAGGAACATGCAACCAGCCAAATGTGTAAAAGACAGGACCTAAACCCTTTGGCTTTGCATCCAAGCCCCAAGCTTTTGAGTATCGCTAAAGTAGCCTGAAAACAGAATATGGTAGGGCATTTCTCAGCAGTCAGATTTACATTAGCTAGTTTTACCCTCCAGCAAACCTTTAATAAGGTAGGTGTCATAATCTATCTTTTAGTGATGAGAAATCAAGGCTGATGGAAGCTGAGGGAACTTCCTAAGTTCTCTTAGGTGAGACTGACAATGATTGGTCATCAGGCTCAGGCCAGAAGTCCTTCACTCAACCACAGTAAACCTCAGGGCATAACCTTCATGGCAGGCCTACAAAAATGCTCCCATCTTTCAAGCAACTAAGGGTGGTATTTAAGGAAAACCCAAAATCGGAATGAGAAGTGATAACCAGCACTAAAGAGCCATTCCCCACTCTCACCCCTAACAAGACCACATCTGGCTCAGAAACTCAACTAAATGAGAAAGCAACTCCTTCAAAGAGCAACCATCTGACATCATTTTGAAGCTGCAATTTGACATCATCTCGTAGCTGCAATTTGGCAAAACAAATGGGAAAGCAACTTAGATTACCATCAAAAGCCTTAAAAACACCTAGAACCTTTGACTTCATCATTCTACTTCCAGAAATCTATCCTAAAGAAATCGGAAAGATGGAAATAGCTTCACTCGCACAGGTGCACACCCACATACACATACACGAACATGCATCTCAGCACTAGTTGTCAGGGGAAATTACAGGAAATATTCTTAATCCTCAAAATTACAGGTAAAATTGGGAAAATGACAAAGCATCCTTGCAATGGAAATGTTACAACATTATGTTGCCTGCAAAGTGATACTTAAAAGCCTGCTTTTAACACCATGTGGAAATACTTCTATTACATTAAGAGAAAAAGCCAATGAAAGTGTCAACATGAAGAGCTCTCACATTTAAAAGAAAAACACAGAGAAAAAAAGAAAGGAAGTGCAGCTAAACGTGTTAACACTGTTTTCTTCTTTATACTATTAACATTTCCCCAGTTTTCTTTAAGACATAGTATTCCATAAAAATAAACGTTATTTGAGAAAAGAAAAAAGCATTATTTGAAAAAAACGATGGCCCACGCTCCTGGATACAACAAGCAACAGGTGTGATTTAAGATGGAGAAAAGAACTTGCTTTCCTTTTCAGAGTATGCTCCTAACGAAGGACAAGATCCTGCAAAATAAGAGAGCTAACACAGAGACTGATGGGGGAGTCCAGTGAAACATGTCTCAAGCCCAGAAGAGCCGTGGAGAACAGAGAAAGGTGGTCCAGGAACTGTCTACCTCAAGGCAGGTCCACAGTAACCAGAACCCTGGGGTGCAGGGGGCTGGGAAGGGCCCAAGGGAGCAGCTGGGATGGGGGTGCGAGGAAGCCCACTGAGAGTTCAAAACGCAGCTACTCTCAGAATAAAGTCAAGTGGTTCAAGAAGGAGAAGCAATCTGAAATCCCAAAAAAAGACAGTGGTCCAGACAGAACACATGGTCACCCACCACTTGGATGTACCAGGAAGGCCATTTAGAAGCGTGATCGCACACTGTTTACCGCACTGCGACTGTTAGAAAGAATCCTGCAGATAAAGCACAGAAGGCTGAATTCTAGGTGCATATACAGCGGCCTGCCATCCGTGTCATAGTTTAGTTCGGTGCTGTCCAATAGAAATGATGCAAGACACGTAGGTAATTTAAAATTTTATAGTGGCCACAAATAATAAATAAATAAATCACGAAAAGAAAGAGGTGAAATTACTTTTAATCAGTTACTTTTACTTAACCTCGCTGGTAAGGAATCCGCCTGCAAAACAAGAGACCCCGGTGTGATTCCTGAGTCAGGAAAATCCACTGAAGAAGGGATAGGCTGCCCACTCCAGAATTCTTGGGCTTCCCTGCTGCCTCAGTGGGTAAAGAATCCACCTGCAATGCAGGAGACCTGGGTTCGATCCCTGGGTTGGGAAGATCCCCTGGAGAAGGGAACGGCAACCCATTCCAGTATTCTGGCCTGGAGAATTCCATGGACTATTCTGTGGGGTCACAAAGAGTCAGACACGACTAAGCGACTTTCACACACAATATATATAAATCCTACCATTTCAACATGTCATCAAAAGGAACACTTATTAAAGATATTGTACATTCTCTGTGTTGTAGTAAGACCTAGAAATCTGGTGCACATTCGACCCTCACAGTACATTTCAATGCAGACTTCTCCACCTTTCAAGTGCTCAGCAACCACACACCGGCCATCATACTGGCTAGCACAGGTCTAGCCATAACTTGAACAAGCCCAATCTCTCTGGCCACTATAGTCCTATGTGAAAAACAAGGATGGAGTTAATCTGTTTTCTTTCATCGTCAAATGCAGTCCAACAACCTTTCATTGACTGTAAGAGTTAACATATACACAGCCCCTTTCAGATGGTACCAGACAACAATGCTTCCTTTAGCTCCTAAAACATGCTTCGGAAGCCAGATGCTCAGAGCGGTTGTCTGCTCAGCTAAAAGTCACACAGTCAGCGTGACTCAGGAGGCAGGCCTCCTGCCTACAAATTCAGCTCACTTTATCGTCACTACTATGACCACACTAGCAAATGAGTCCCTTCCTCCTTCCCTCCCTTGGGGAATCACAGGCAAGGCTTTGAAATTTAATGGGCCATTCTGTGCAGCAACATTTTATTAATTTTTATCAGAGTATAGTTGCTTTACAATGCTGTGTTAGTTTCCACTGTAAAGCAAAGTGAATCAGCTGTTGCTGCTGCTGCTGCTAAGTCGCTTCAGTCGTGTCCGACTCTGTGCGACCCCATAGACGGCGGCCCACCAGGCTCCCCCATCCCTGGGGTTCTCCAGGCAAGAACACTGGAGTGGGTTGCCATTTCCTTCTCCAATGCATGCAAGTGAAAAGTGAAAGTGAACTCACTGAGTCGTGTCCAACTCTCAGCGAGCCCATGGACTGTGGCCCACGAGGCTCCTCCGACCATGGGATTTTCCAGGCAAGAGTACTGGAGTGGGGTGCCATTTCTTCTCCGGAGAGGGGATAAAAGGACAGCCAAAAGCAGAAGTTCCACGCAGAGAGGAAGTTCCGCCCAGAGCGGAAGTTTCACCCACAGGTTGCTCTGGAGACACATTTCCCACAATTCCCTTGTCCAGGTTGCGCCTGCGCGGAAGTGACGGCGAGCCTACTGAACTAGACTACACTTCCCAGAAAGCCAAGTGGGCATACCGCCCGAAATCTCAGAAGGCCAGCAATCTGAGGCCGGCAGTGCAGGAGACCCAGGTTCTATCCTTGGGTCGGGAAGATTGTCTGGAGAAGGAAATGACAACTCACTCCAGTGTTACTGCCTGGAGAATTCTACAGACACAGGAAATCTGGCGGGCTGCTGTCCTTGGGGTCACGAAGAATCAGACACGACTGAGCGACTAACACTTTTCATTCTTTCCATTGGAAGTATTTAACACCCTTCACAGATGTTGGACTATAGTTTCCACAGTGCCCTTGGAGGCAAAGTTTATGCAGTCGACTTCCTGGGCAGTAAAGTGGATTCCTACTAGGGGCGAGTGTTACCCTCTGCTGAGTCCGAGAGCGGAGACTACCGTTGTTTAAGCTACTGTTTGTAAGCAAAACTACATACCATTTGAAAGTTTAGTTCAAACTCCAGTGATGAACTTCAGATTCTCTGAAAGAACATCGCACAAAGTAAAGGCTCAAGAGGCTGCACGTTTGGGAATCTACATAAAACTGTTGATAAAAACAATTTCAGTTCAGTTCAGTTGCTCAGTCGTGGCCGGCTCTTTGCGACCCCATGAATTGCAGCACGCCAGGCCTCCCTGTCCATCACCAACTCCCAGAGTTCACCCAAACTCATGTGCATCGAGTTGGTGATATCATCCAGCCATCTCATCCTCTATCGTCCCCTTCTCTTCCTGCACTCAATCCCTCCTAGCATCAGAGTCTTTTCCAATGAGTCAACTTTTTGCATGAGGTGGCCGAAGTATTGGAGTTTCAGCTTCAACATCAGTCCTTCCAATGAATACCCAGGACTGATCTCCTTTAGAATGGACTGGTTGGATCTCCTTGCAGTCCAAGGGACTCTCAAGAGTCTTCTCCAACACCACAGTTCAAAAGCATCTTCGGCACTCAGCTTTCTTCACAGTCCAACTCACATCCATACATGACCACAGGAAAAACCATAGCCTTGACTAGACGGACCTTAGTCGGCAAAGTAATGTCTCTGCTTTTGAATATTCTATCTAGGTGGTCATAACTTTTCTTCCAAGGAGTAAGCGCCTTTTAATTTCATGGCTGCAGTCACCATCTGCAGTGATTTTGGAGCCCAGAAAAATAAAGTCTGACACTGTTTCTACTGTTTCCCCATCTATTTCCCATGAAGTGATGGGACCAGATGCCATGATTTTCGTTTTCTGAATGTTGAGCTTTAAGCCAACTTTTACACTCTCCTCTTTCACTTTCAACAAGAGGCTTTTTAGCTCCTCTTCACTTTCTGCCATAAGGGTGGTGTCATCTGCATATCTGAGGTTATTGATATTTCTCCCAGCAATCTTGATTCCAGCTTGTGTTTCTTCCAATCCAGCGTTTCTCATGATGTACTCTGCATATAAGTTAAATAAGCAGGGTGACAATATACAGCCTTGACGTACTCCTTTTCCTATTTGGAACCAGTCTGTTGTTCCATGTCCAGTTCTAACTGTTGCTTCCTGACCTGCATACAGATTTCTCAAGAGGCAGGTTAGGTGGTCTGGTATTCCCATCTCTTTCAGAATTTTCCACAGTTTATTGTGATCCACACAGTCAAAGGCTTTGGCATAGTCAATAAAGCAGAAAGAGATGTTTTTCTGGAACTCTCTTGCTTTTTCCATGATCCAGCGGATGTTGGCAATTTGATCTCTGGTTCCTCTGCCTTTTCTAAAACCAGCTTGAACATCAGGGAGTTCATGGTTCACATATTGCTGAAGCCTGGCTTGGAGAATTTTGAGCATTACTTTACTAGCATGTGAGATGAGTGCAATTGTGTGGTAGTTTCAGCATTCCTTGGCATTGTCTTTCTTTGGAATTGGAATGAAAACTGACCTTTTCCAGTCCTGTGGCCACTGCTGAGTTTTCCAGATTTGCTGGCATATTGAGGGTAGCACTTTCACAGCATCATCTTTCAGGATTTGAAACAGCTCCACTGGAATTCCATCCCCTCCACTAGCTTTGTTCGTGGTGATGCTTTCTAAGGCCCACTTGACTTCACATTCCAAGATGTCTGGCTCTAGATGAGTGATCACATCATCATGATTATCTGGGTCGTGAAGATCTTTTTGTACAGTTCTTCCGTGTATTCTTGCCACCTCTTCTTAATATCTTCTGCTTCTGTTAGGTCCAGACCATTTCTGTCCTTTATCGAGCCCATCTTTGCAAGAAATGTTCCCTTGGTATCTCTAATTTTCTTGAAGAGATCTCTAGTCTTTCCCCTTCTGTTCTTTTCCTCTATTTCTTTGTATTGATCACTGAGGAAGGCTTTCTTATCTCTTCTTGCTATTCTTTGCAACTCTGCATTCAGATGCTTATATCTTTCCTTTTCTCCTTTGCTTTTCGCCTGTCTTCTTTTCACAGCTATTTGCAAGGCCTCCCCAGACAGCCATTTTGCTTTTTTGCATTTCTTTTCCATGGGGATGGTCTTGATCCCTTTCTCCTGTACAATGTCACGAACCTCATTCCATAGTTCATCAGGCACTCTATCTATCAGATCTAGACCTAAGTCGCTCAGTCTTGTCCGTCTCTTTTGCGACCCCATAGACTGTAGACTATCAGGCTTCTCCGTCCATGGGATTTTCCAGGCAAGAGTGCTGGAGTGGATTGCCATTTCCTTCTCCAGGGGATCTTCTCAACCCAGGAATCGAACTCAGGTCTCCCACATTGCAGGCAGATGCTTTACTGTCTGAGCCACCAGGGACCACTCACTTCAATATACGAACATACAAATTCAAACAAAAGATAGATTAGGAGACTTTGATTCACATATAAAGAGATTATCTTGTTCAGTGAGAAACAGATCTTGGAATATCTTTAAGTGACTATGTCCATTAGTTATTTTGAAAAATTATGCTATTTATAGACATCAGCAGAAACATCAAGTGAACAAGGTGATATTCATTAGGACTTGTAAACAATACTTAACCAATTGAAAAGAGCAAACAACAAAAAGCCTATTAGACTAATCCAGATTGTGATAAAAGGTATATAGATTTACCCAAAATCCAAGGATATGTGGGGTGTGGCTCCCTGAACTGCTGCCTTCTCTCACAGCTTCCTTCTACTCAAGTACTCAAATATATACACACCCAGATTAATGATTTGAGAGAGTTCAGTGAAGTTCAAGCCCCAGAATTTAGCAAACACATTTTAGTGCTGAAACATTTAAAGACTTCACCACTGTTCCCCATTGCTCCACTCATCAACTGGACATCTACTAAGACAGATATTCCCTATTGGCACACAGCCCTTCTTCCCTTGCTTCCATTTATTCTCTTCTCTCCATCTCTCTGTGCCGATAGATACAGTCTTTGATGGAGTATATTAATAGTCTTCTCTAGTCCCTGGCTATTTGGGGGGTTTAGCCAGTAATAGACCAATGAAAAGCATTTTGAAGGCATCAGAGAATGAGGCTGTCTTTCTGCCGGGCTTCACTTTTGCAGTAGCCTGATGTCCTCTACGGGCCACAGCTCTTGCCAGCAGTTCTCTCTTAGAATAAGAAGCTCAGCTACAGCCCTTTCAGATCCTGGTACCCTCTCCACAGCTCTGACCCTCAGGCCTGGGAGTGGTAATAGCTCTCCACTAGTGCTTTGTTGTCCTCCACCCTTTATCCCTGCTCGCATCTTTATAAATAGTCCCCTCACTAAACACTCCTCAGTTACACCAACGAAATGTGCCATCTCTTTCATTATGGGATACTGACTCATACTTTGACGTGTTAAGAATCTAAATTGTTTCTGCTCTCAGTTTATAGCTTTTGAGAGTACTATCTGATATTATTAGTTAAGGTTTGCTTAGATAGAGATGAGAAGGTGAATGTGTTGTCACATTAATGCAAGGGGAAAAGAATGGTAGAAAATTTCATGAAATGATTTATCATTTAAATGCTAGCTTGAAATAATTTAAATTTACATGTGACAGAATGAAATTGTATTCAGAAACATTATATCAAGACTTTAAAAAAAGTCTATCTCCATAATTTGTGTCATGCAATGTGATATTTGTAAAAGCAATGAAAAATTGTCTACCTTTGCCCCAACAGATAACTTCATACACATACTTATGAAAAAACTTCTTGTTATTTTCTGTATACTATTTTTTTTTAACTTTTGCATACAAGCCCACACACTAAACTTTCTCTCAGAGACTATTTAAAACTATCTGGTATTAATGGAACTGTTAATTACACATTTTAGCAATCTGGTGGGGATAAACTCAGTTTTGGTAATATTTAATTATAATAAACAATCGGCTGGGTTCTAGCAGTGAGAAGGCACTAAGTGTTCAAGCAAAAAAGATACTATTCAATGCCATTTATTTAATTCAGTGGGTCATTCAATAAAATAGAAAAAAGTAGCACCTTTACATGTACAGTTAGCTTTAGACTTTAAAGCCTTGGATTTGAATACCCGTGTCAGAAGGATTAACAAGAGTATAATACATGCTTCTCAACAGAATAGTTACTTCAAAAATTTCAACTGACAGTTATATGTTCTCAATGTATAAACAACAGATGAAATGACTAAAAATAAAGAGAGATAGCTCCTCTCCTTAAAATCCTATCATGGGAAATCTGCATGAAAATTAACGATAGATTACAAAGCAGGATCAGTTCTCTATAGGTATTTATTTTTAGATAACTAGTAAGGCTAATCTAGAATCATTTAGTTTAATTAGACTTTTGACATATATTCCCACATGAATATGTTCCTGCTACTTTATAGCTTCCTGGATTTCTTTCATCATAATAAATTTGTCATTCACACTGCATTTCAAATCAGATTTTACATGACTTCACTAGACATGTTATAGAATTAACAAATACTAGAATACTGTTGCTTGAAGTCTTCTTTTAAGAAATAGGGTTTAGGGGGAAATTAATTTATAGGTAAGAGTTACTGAATACAAGTTGGATTATATCTGGATTGGCAAAGAAAAGGTGCTTAAGCATTTGCAGAAGTAACTAGAATGAACAAGTCCATTATCAAATTATATCTAAGAAAAGAATTAAGATTTTGAAATTTGCCTCTGTCCCAATGGGCTGGTTTTCAAAATGGTACAAACATAAATATATCTTCATTAAAATAAACACTAGGTCAGAAATTTCAAATTCATAAATTATACTCAATGTTTTGAACTCTAGAGTCCCAAGTGATATATTAACAGTGCAGACATACATTAAAGCACTTAACATGAAAACTGTCCACTGTAAAATGGGGCAGAAACACATTAATATTCTTATGCATCTCAACTCCAAAAGGATTAGAATTTAGAACATATGTGGGATCAGTTATGCAAAATGGGTTCAGTGGCTTCTCCAATCATTTCCTCACTATTTTGAGATTTTGTTCCCCCTATACTTTTGAATCTAATGAACAGGAAGAACAAAAAGGAAATATTCAAATAATTTATTTTTGTTTATTTGACTGGAATAGCAAAACACAAAACATGCACTGAACATAATTAGCTTCTCTGCACTGTGATTCCAAGTCTCTCTGGATGTGGGGCCAGCTGACCAGATGGTCTGCCTTAGCATAATGCCTTTGAAAAGGAGGCATGAGTTTAGGGCCACAGGCCACGGGACAACAGAGGCAGATTGTGATGGGGAAGTGACATATTCAACTAGGAAAGCCTGGGGCTGGCAACTGCTGCTGGGCTCTGAAACCAAAGTGCAAACCACAGGCCACCTTCCACATGCCCCTGCTCTATCTCAGCATGTGGTTGCTCCTGTGTTTTAACCTTTAATTGGGGTTAGAGGGACAGGTGATTTTTAGAGATTCAGAGGCACAAAAGAGTGAGGAAGAGGGAAGAAAATTGGTTTCCAAAATATCCATAACTGGTCATGCTGAGAAAAGGATTTGTGGACATTTGCTAAATGGTAAGTAATTCCTCTTAATCACATTGTATACAAAGGGAATTTCTCAAAAAAAAAAAAAAAAAACTTTTGCTCTTAATTAATGAGACTGATTGGCTACCAGTCTGCGTTATGACTAAGACTGACAGTTTAATGGAAGAGATGCTTAATTGCAGAAAAGCAATGGAAGAAATTCATTAGAGAAGTCTTGAAACCTGAAAATTATAGACAAGGCAGGCTACTCAAATGGAAATTGAGCAATTTAAGAGTCTTAATTAGGTTTAAGACCAGAGCTTAGAAAAACTTAATTAGCTCTATCGAATCAGCAAATCAGATAAAAAATTCTAAGATAAGATGCATAGTCATTATTGGATTACTCATGACGATCTGTACAGTGTTGCTCTGGTGATGAGAAAGTCAACTTTTATGAGGAATAACCACAATAACAAAAAGACAGAGGATAGTGAGCACAGACCTTAAATAGTACTGCATTCATTCCTAACCTTGAAGGTTTAAGAAGATGATTTAATAACTGTCTCCTGCCAAATTATCTTAAAGAAATCCAAAAAATGGTATGCAGAGGAGAACTTAATTTCAATTTTGTTGGCAAAATATTAGAAGAAAAAACAAACCAAATGTTCCAACTTATTATTCATTTGAGAGCTATAAATTTACATAAACCTGTGATTCAAAGGTGATAATGGTATGCATATGGAGGGGGCCAGCCAAACAGTTAACAGAATTCTATAATTACTAGATAAGAAGGGGTCATTAGGGTTAAAAAAAAAAGGGAGGTGGGAGGGGTTTCAGGATTGGGAACACATGTACACCCGTGGCAGATTCACGTTGATGTATGGCAAAACCAATACAGTATTGTAAAGTAAAATAAAGTAAAATAAAAAAAAGAAAAAGAAAAAAAAATAAATAAAGGGCAACTAGAGGAGTAGAGCAATATTTATAGTAACTACAATCCTAAAGCTTGTGGCTCATTCAGTCATGTTTACTGGGCAAATAAGTCTCAAGCACTATGCTGGGAATACATCTTAGAACAAAATATATAAGGTCTCTGCCATAGTGGAGACTAAAGGCTAGTAAACAGGATAGACTTTAAACAAAATAACAGAGGTGAACTTAAATCACACATTGAAAAAAGCATCATAAAATGTATAAAGCACCAAACTGAGATGACACTAGGGAAATGTGATTTGGGGAGGGCCTCAGGGAAGTGGTATCCACACCTAGACCTGGAGTTGGAGGAAGGAACAGCTAACAGCTAATTGGTGCCCAGGGAGACTATCCCCTGCAGAGGGGTCTGGGGCAGCTGAGGACAGTTTCCAGGGAAGTGGGGGGAGGGGAGGAGAGACAGATTGGAGGAGGAGGAAGAGGCAGCAGGCCAGAAAAGATTGTGGATTTCACACCAAGGCTTGGGATCTAAGTGAAGCATGAAGCCTTTGGATGGATTTAAGCAGAAAAGTGACATGATTAGATTTGCATTTTTAAAAGATTACTGTCACTGCCCACACTGCCAACAGAGAGGTCTCTGGATCCTCAGAGCACACTGGTTAGTGCATTCATTTAATATTCATTTGAGAAACATTTTTCAGCATCTATTGTTTGCCAGTTCCCCTGAAGAGATGAGAAATGCGAAGATCAATAAGGCTTAGATTTTGCTTTCAAGAAATATAACAAATTAGTAAATAAATATGATTTATTAGAGGTAAATGTGTATTTAGAGGCATGTACAAAATGTTCAGGGAAACAAGGGGAAAGGATACAAAAGTGATAAAAATTGAACTGCATCTTATGGGGGAATATATTCCAGCTAATAGCAATTTCAAAATAATAGAGGCATATGAGAGTATGGAATGAAATGGAGACAAACGAAGTTCAGCAATGTTGCACTTAAGGGAAAAAACAAAACAAAACAAAAAAAGGATGGAAAAAAGTAAACCTGTGACAAATGGATGGGATCAATGGGGCTATTTTATATGCTAAGGGATTTGAACTTTATCCTCTGTTCAGTGAGGACACTTGGATGAATTTACATCAGACAAGATATTGCATTTTAGAAAGATAATTACAGATCCATACAAAAGAGCAACTGGAGCAGGAAGGTACTAGTAACAGGGAGAATAGTTAAGAAAATTTTCCAGTAGTTCAGAGGAGAGATGCTATTCAGTTCAGATCAGTTCAGTCGCTCAGTCATGTCCGACTCTTTGCGACCCCATGAATCGCAGCACACCAGGCCTCCCTCTCCATCATCAACTCCTGGAGTTTACTCAAACTCATGTCCATCGAGTTGGTGATGCAACCCAGCCATCTCATTCTCTGTCGTCCCCTTCTCCTCCTGCCCCCAATCCCTCCCAGCATCAGGGTCTTTTCCAATGAGTCAACTCTTCGCATGAGGTGGCCAAAGTACTGGAGTTTGAGCTATAGCATCAGTCCTTCCAATGAATACCCAGGACTGATTTCCTTTAGAATAGACTGGTTGGATCTCCTTGCAGTCCAAGGGATTCTCAAGAGTCTTCTCCCACACCACAGTTCAAAAGCATCAATTCTTCAGTGCTCATCTTTCTTCACAGTCCAACTCTCACATCCTGCCTCCCTCTCCATCATCAACTCCTGGAGTTTACTCAAACTCATGTCCATCGAGTTGGTGATGCAACCCAGCCATCTCATTCTCTGTCGTCCCCTTCTCCTCCTGCCCCCAATCCCTCCCAGCATCAGGGTCTTTTCCAATGAGTCAACTCTTCGCATGAGGTGGCCAAAGTACTGGAGTTTGAGCTATAGCATCAGTCCTTCCAATGAATACCCAGGACTGATTTCCTTTAGAATGGACTGGTTGGATCTCCTTGCAGTCCAAGGGATTCTCAAGAGTCTTCTCCCACACCACAGTTCAAAAGCATCAATTCTTCAGTGCTCATCTTTCTTCACAGTCCAACTCTCACATCCGTACATGACCACTGGAAAAACCATCGCCTTGAGTAGACAGAACTTTGTTGGCAAAATAATGTCTCTGCTTTTCAATATGCTATCTAGATTGGTCATAACTTTCCTTCCAAGGAGTAAGTTTCTTTTAATTTCATGGCTGCAATCACCATCTGCAGTGATTTTGGAGCCCCCCCTAAAATAAAGTCTGACACTGTTTCCCCATCTATTTCCCATGAAGTGATGGGACCAGATGCCATGATCTTAGTTTTCTGAATGTTGGTAATCCAAGCCTTTACTCCAACCAGTAACACTGAAGAAGCTGAAGTTGAATGGTTCTATGAAGACCTACAAGACCTTTTAGAGTTAACACTCAAAGAAGATGTCCTTTTCATTATAGGGGACTGGAATGCAAAAGTAGGAAGTCAAGAAACACCTGGAGTAACAGGCAAATTTGGCCTTGGAGTATGGAATGAAGCAAGACAAAGGCTAACAGAGTTTTGCCAAGAGAATGCGCTGGTCATAGCAAACACCCTCTTCCAACAACACAAGAGAAGGCTCTACACATGGACATCACCAGATGGTCAACACTGAAATCAGATTGATTATATTCTCTGCAGCCCAAAATGAAGAACTTCTATACAGTCAACAAAAACAAGACCAGGAGCTGACTGTGGCTTAGATCATGAATCCTTATTGCCAAATTCAGATTTAAATTGAAAAATGTAGGGAATACCACTAGACCATTCAGGCATGACCTAAATCAAATCCCTTATGATTATACAGTGGAAGTGAGAAATAGATTTAAGGGACTAGATCTGATAGATAGAGTGTCTGATGAACTATGGACAGAGGTTTGTAACATTGTACAGGAGACAGGGATCAAGACCATCCCCATGGAAAAGAAATGCAAAAAAGCAAAATGGCTGTCTGAGGAGGCCTTACAAATAGCTGTGAAAAGAAGAGAAGTGAAAAGCAAAGGAGAAAAGCAAAGATATAAGCATCTGAATGCAGAGTTCTAAAAATAGCAAGGAGAGATAAGAAAGCCTTCCTCAGAGATCAATACAAAGAAATAGAGGAAAACAACAGAATGGGAAAGACTAGAGATCTCTTCAAGAAAATTAGAGATACCAAGGGAACATTTCATGCAAAGATGGGCTCGATAAAGGACAGAAATGGTATGGACCTAACAGAAACAGAAGGTATTAAGAAGTGGCAAGAATACACAGAAGAACTATACAAAAAAGATCTTCACGACCCAGATAATCATGATGGTATGATCACTCACCTAGAGCCAGACATCCTGGAATATCAAGTCAAGTGGGCCTTAGAAAGCACCACTACAAACAGAGCTAGTGGAGGTGATGGAATCCCAGTTGAGCTATTTCAAATCCTAAAAGATTATTCTGTGAAAGAGATGCTGTTACAGACTGAATTTCTTTGTGCCCCTCCCCCAATTTATATGCTAAAATCTAATCCCCAATGTTATGGTACTTAGAGGTGCCACTGGGAGGTAATTAGGTCATGAGGGTGGAGCCCCCATGAATAATATTTGTACCCTTATGAAAAGAGGCAAGAGAGCTGAAAAGTTCTCTTTCTGCCATGTAAGGACACAAAAAGTCAACAGTCTACAATGTGGAAGAAGGTCTTCATCAGAATCCAACTGCACTGGGACCGTTGATCTCAGATTTTCAGCCTTTAGAAATCCAGTATACATTTCTGCTATCTATAAATCAACAAGTCTATGTTATTTTGTTATAGCAGCCCAAGACGACTAAGATGACTAAGACATAACCTCCACAATGGAGTGTGGAAATGCCCTGGATGGATAGAATTGCTCTCTCAATTCCTTCACACTTCTATCTTTGCTTCTCTTGAAACCACCTATGGCCAGGAATTTTACTGGAGAGCCACCAGGTTCCTTTACATGTTCACCAAAGACAACATAAGGATCTCTGGAGTCAAGCTGCAATGAAGAGAATTAGAAGAGTCTCAGAAATGGAGGCCAGGGAGCCCTGGGTACAAATTTCCCTACTTTCTCATTTTGTCTAGGAAATTGGGTAGCTTGTGCTTCTACCTCCCAATTCTCAGCAGCTGAAATTTTAAAGTAATGTGTGCCATAATTAGTATTTCAACCTAAAATTCAAGAGAGCAGCTGATTCTATGCTAGAGTATGCTCAGCCCGCTCTCACACCCCCCTTTCCCCTCTTTTTTCCATTGGTCTTATATATTATTTATTTTTATATCTGTCTTCTTTAGCACCTAGCACAGAGCTTGGCAAGTAGTACACAGTATCAGCTCACTGTTCATTTAGGGCTTCCCAGGTGGCACAGAAGGTGGTAAAGAATCTGCCTGCCAATGCAGGAAACACAAGAGATGCAGGTTTAATCCCTGGGTCAGGAAGATTCCCTGGAGTAGGAAAGGACTTGTTCTAATATTCTTGCCTGGAAAATTCCATAGACAGAGGAGCCTGGCAGGCTACAGTCCATGTGGTCACAAAGAGTTGAACACCACAGAGCACGGCACCACCACATAATGACAGTAACTGATGAATGATGAGTGACAAATACATGTTCATTATTTTTGTTTCAGTCTGAGAACTTTGGCAAAGTATCAGCTCCACTCCCCAACGCCCAGAATTAGAATTATTTATGGTGAGACCTGATCATTAGTATTTTTAAAAAGCTCGTAGGTAATTCTCCTCTGTAGCCTATAAACTGTTATGTAATATTCTAAATATTGCATTTCTAGACATTTAACAACATGGACACGAAAAATGTTGCTTATCACACAGTCAGAAATATTTGTTGAATTATGCCACTGTTTAAGAATCAAAATACATACATTATAACAAATTATAGTATTGTTTCAATAAGATTTAGAAAATTTTAGCCAGCATACAGTAGTTTGTTTTAGAAACAGACTCACAGACATAAAGAAACAAACTCTTGGTTAACAAATGGGGAAGGGAGGAATAAGGGATAAACTAGGAATTTGAGATTAACATATACACACTACTATATGTAAAAATAAATAACCAACTAGGGTCTACTATATATCACTATATAACTAGTGTATTATATATATCATATATAGAGAGAGTATGTATAGTATATATATACTATATAACTATACTCAGTTCAGTTCAGTCGCTCAGTTGTGTCCAACTCTTTGTGACCCCATGAATTGCAGCACACCAGGCCTCCATAAAATGAAAAAAGAATCTAAAAAGAATATACATATACATATATATATAGAAACTGAATCATTTTGCTATACACATGAAACTATTATAATACAACATTGTAAATCAAATATATTTTAATTTAAAAAAGGTTTGTTGTAAAACTTTCAAAAATGTACAGGATGGGTGGGGAGAATATAATATATGCAAACCAACTTTCTCCTTGTATTTTTGTACTAGCATTATATATTTTACTTTATATTTCTTTTAGCCTGATTATAATAAATGTAACACACACTTACTTGAAAAAATTTCAGATAATGTAGACTATACCAAGGAAAAAAGTAAAATTTATTCTTTCCTGATCACTGTAAAATATTTTGGTATATATGTTTTTGTTTTTGTTTTTGTTTTTTCTGTAATAGGGCAGTGAATGAGTCTTCTTGTCCCAGAATTAGGGAGCAAGACTGAAAGTTGAGGTTAACGAGATGCTTTGTCCCCAAGGGCGTATCAACCCCACAGCTGAAAAAGCTGCATACTGCAGGATTCCGACTACAGTTGACCCTTGGACACCATGTGAACTGCACAGGTGCACTGCATGTGAATTTTTCCACTACACGCATACTATAGTGCCACATGACCCAAGATGGGCTGACTCTGCAGATGTGGAACCACAGTCAAGGAGGGCCAACCATTAGTAAAAGTTATGCTAGGATTTTCGACTGATTTGGGCGTCAGAGCTCCTAACCCACTTCTACCTCCCAAATGTTGTCCAAAGTTCAACTCTACCTGACATTCTGGAAAAGACAAAACTATGGAGATAGCTAAAGGGTCTGTGGTTGCCAGGGATTATGAGGGGGAGAAGGGTGAATATGCAGAGCACAGATATTCAGGGGAATGAATATATTCTGAATGTATCACAATGGTGTACAGGTGTGCATGCTCAGTGACTCAGTTGTATCTGCCTCTTTGTAACCCAACAGACGGTAGCATCCACCAGGCTCCTCTGGCCATAGGATTCTTCAGGCAAGAATACTGGCGTATATGCCATTTTCTTCTCAAGGTGATCTTCCAGACCCAAGGACGGAACCTGTGTCTCTTGCATAATTGCCACTGAGCCACCTAGGAAGCCCATCACAATTGTATAGTCATAATATATATTTGAGAAACGCTGGACTAGAAGCTGGAATCAAGATTGTCTGGAGAAATATCAATAACCTCAGATATGCAGATGACACCACCCTTATGGCAGAAAGTGAAGAGGAACTAAAAAGCCTCTTGATGAAAGTGAAAGAGGAGAGTGAAAAAGTTGGCTTAAAGCTCAACATTCAGAAAACAAAAATCATGGCATCTGGTCCCATCACTTCATGGGAAATAGATGGGGAAACAGTGGAAACAGTGTCAGACTTTATTTTTCTGGGCTCCAAAATCACTGCAGATGGTGACCGCAGTCATGAAATTAAAAGACGCTTACTCCTTCGAAGAAAAGTTATGACCAGCCTAGACAGCATATTCAAAAGCAGAGACATTACTTTGCCAACAAAGGTCCATCTAGTCAAGGCTATGGTTTTTCCTGTGGTCGTGTATGGATGTGGAGTTGGACTGTGAAGAAGGCTGAGCGCCAAAGAATTGATGCTGTTGAATTGTGGTGTTGGAGAAGACTCGAGAGTCCCTTGGACTGCAAGGAGATCCAACCAGTCCATTCTGAAGGAGATCAGCCCTGGGATTTCTTTGGAAGGAATGATTGCTAAAGCTGAAGCTCCAGTACTTTGGCCACCTCATGTGAAGAGTTGACTCATTGGGAGAGACTCTGATGCTGGGACGGATTGGGTGCAGGAGTAGAAGGGGATGACCGAGGATGAGATGGCTGGATGGCATCATGGACTCAATGGACGTGAGTCTTGAGTGAACTCGGGGAGTTGGTGATGGACAGGGAGGCCTGGCGTGCTCCGATTCATGGGGTCGCAAAGTCAGACACAACTGAGCGACTGAACTGAACTGAACTGAGCAACTAATATACACAGAACATTAAGTCTATACAACAAGATTAAGTTCTGTGATTCCTTGGTAGAATATACATTGCATAGGGGGGAAATTAGTAATATTTGTCAATAGACCGCAAAATTTAAAATGTACATCTGTGATCATTTTGAAATTTCAATTCTATAACTTATGTTAAGAATATAACTTGGCAAGTACCTGTGAATTAATCTAGATAGATGATTTTCATATAAAAATTCATGACAGTAAGACAAATGTTCAACACCTCTTGTAAGCCACTTCAGATTTACTGAGTCCAAGGTAGAAGAGGCAGTACTCAAGCACGCAAACGATGCACAAAGGAAAGCAGGTCCCACAAGGAGACTGAACAATGGGAAGTGAGAGTCAGCAGGTAAATTACTCTCCCTTCCTTCCTTGTCCTGAGACAATGTTTATGTCACCTCTTAGAATATGGTTCTGCAAGACTGAACAATCAATTGTGCTGTATACTGAGCATTGGGCAACTCAATAAATCATCCTCACTTTGTCTCTCCTGCCATCCTGTCTCACTCTTTTCTCTCTCACTAACTCCCTAGGACTGGAAAACCCATAATGTTATGGCACACAAGCCTTTGCTTACTCATTACTAACTTAGGAATCCTAAGCTAAAGGAAAGTGGAAATCCTCAGTGACCATCAACAAGAATTTAAATTATGCACAAGTTAAAAAGGATGAGATTTATCTTCAGTTGTATTGATATACAACTTGTATTGATTATATTGAATCCCAGTTGTATTGATATTTAAAAAAGTGTCCCAGCAATATTTCCAGTCTTACATTTTCTTCGAGAATCTTACCACTCTCTTATTAAGAGTTGGTATCTACTTCATTTAACCTTGAACTTAGGCCCTTGTGAGTGATCGACCAATAAAATCCATCAAGACTGACACAACATGGCTTCTGAAGCTATGATATTCAAGGTGATACAGCTTCCACCTGATTCTGTCTGTCTCCAGACAACTTAGCAGCCAGACAACTGCCTTTTGAACACAGTGACCACTTTGGAAGGAAACTGTTAAGTCAGGTAATGTGAAAGGAATGAGATTTGACCTTATTTGCTATTAAAGATTCCTAGACTGCCACAGTTGGAGAAGGCAATGGCACCCCACTACAGTACTCTTGCCTGGAAAAATCCCATGGATGGAGGAGCCTGGTAGGTTGCAAGTCCATGGGGTCACGAAGAGTCAGACACGATGGAGTGACTTCACTTTGAATTTTCACTTTCATGCATTGGAGAAGGAAATGGCAACCCACTCAAGTGTTCTTGCCTAGAGAATCCCAGGGATAGGGGAGCCTGGTGGGCTGCCATCTATGGAGTCACAAAGAGTCGGACATGACTGAAGCGACTTAGCAGCAGCAGCAGGAGCAGCAGACTGCCACAGTATGTATGTATGTAATATGTACACTCATATATACATATAATATTTTGCATTTTCTTTTCTTTTCTCTATCTCACACAAACACATCACAGAAAACATGAGGCCTCAGGATCAGAAAAAAAGACAGCTTGTTAGTCACAGTAGAAGCAGCAACTAGAGCAATACCTTGCTTGAGTTTCCCAACCCCAGTTCTCTGCAGGGTGACATAGTGGCAGCCATTATAATGAATCCATGCAGTGGGGTGCATTATAGAAGAAGAATCCCCACACTAGGAAACTCTGATATAAATAGGGCTACTGGTGATGTTCAGTTCAGTTCAGCTCAGTTCAGTCGCTCAGTCGTGTCCGACTCTTTGTGACCCCATGAATCGCAGCAAGCCAGGCCTCCCTGTCCATCACCATCTCCCGGAGTTCACTCACACTCACGTTCATCAAGTCCGTGTGCCATCCAGCCATCTCATCCTCTGTGGTCCCCTTCTCCTCTTGCCCCCAATCCCTCCCAGCATCAGAGTCTCTTCCAATGAGTCAACTCTTCACATGAGGTGGCCAAAGTACTGGAGCTTCAGCTTTAGCATCATTCCTTCCAAAGAAATCCCAGGGCTAATCTCCTTCAGAATGGACTGGTTAGATCTCCTTGCAGTCCAAGGGACTCTCAAGAGTCTTCTCCAACACCACAGTTCAAAAGCATCAATTCTTCTGTGCTCAGCCTTCTTCACAGTCCAACTCTCACATCCATACATGACCACAGGAAAAACCATAGCCTTGACTAGATGGACGTTTGTTGGCAAAGTAATGTCTCTGCTTTTGAATATGCTGTCTAGGCTGGTCATAACTTTTCTTCCAAGGAGTAAGCATCTTTTAATTTCATGGCTGCAGTCACCATCTGCAGTGATTTTGGAGCCCCCCAAAATAAAATCTGACACTGTTTCCACTGTTTCCCCATCCATTTCCCATGAAGTGATGGGGCAGGATGCCATGATCTTCGTTTTCTGAATGTTGAGCTTTAAGCCAACTTTTTCACTTTCCTCTTTCACTTTCATCAAGAGGCTTTTTAGTTCCTCTTCACTTTCTGCAATAAGGGTGGTGTCATCTGCATATCTGAGGTTATTGATGTGTCTCCCAGCAATCTTGATTCCAGCTTGCGTTTCTTCCAGTCCAGTGTTTCTCATGATGTACTCTGCATAGAAGTTAAATAAGCAGGGTGACAATATACAGCCTTGATATACTCCTTTTCTTATTTGGAACCACTCTGTTGTTCCATGTCCAGTTTGAACTGTTGCTTCCTGATCTGCATTCAGATTTCTCAAGACGCAGGTCAGCTGGTCTGATATTCCCATCTCTTTCAGAATTTTCCACAGTTTATTGTGATTCACACAGTCAAAGGCTTTGGCATAGTCAATAAAGCAGAAATAGACATTTTTCAGGAACTCTCTTGCTTTTTCCATGATCCAGCGGATGTTGGCAATTTGATCTCTGGTTCCTCTCCCTTTTCTAAAATCAGCTTGAACATCAGGGAATTCATGGTTCATGTATTGTTGAAGCCTGGCTTTGCCCCCCAAAATAAAATCTGACACTGTTTCCACTGTTTCCCCATCCATTTCCCATGAAGTGATGGGGCAGGATGCCATGATCTTCGTTTTCTGAATGTTGAGCTTTAAGCCAACTTTTTCACTTTCCTCTTTCACTTTCATCAAGAGGCTTTTTAGTTCCTCTTCACTTTCTGCAATAGGGTGGTGTCATCTGCATATCTGAGGTTATTGATGTGTCTCCCAGCAATCTTGATTCCAGCTTGCGTTTCTTCCAGTCCAGTGTTTCTCATGATGTACTCTGCATAGAAGTTAAATAAGCAGGGTGACAATATACAGCCTTGATATACTCCTTTTCTTATTTGGAACCACTCTGTTGTTCCATGTCCAGTTTGAACTGTTGCTTCCTGATCTGCATTCAGATTTCTCAAGACGCAGGTCAGCTGGTCTGATATTCCCATCTCTTTCAGAATTTTCCACAGTTTATTGTGATTCACACAGTCAAAGGCTTTGGCATAGTCAATAAAGCAGAAATAGACATTTTTCAGGAACTCTCTTGCTTTTTCCATGATCCAGCGGATGTTGGCAATTTGATCTCTGGTTCCTCTCCCTTTTCTAAAATCAGCTTGAACATCAGGGAATTCATGGTTCATGTATTGTTGAAGCCTGGCTTGGAGAATTTTGAGCATTGCTTTACTAGCATGTGAGGTGGGTGCAATTGTGTGCTAGTTTGAGCATTCTTTGGCATTGCCCTTTGGAATTGGAATGAAAACTGACCTTTTTCAGTCCTGTGGCCACTGCTGAGTTTTCCAAATTTGCTGGCGTATTGAATGCAGCACTTTCACAACATCATCCTTCAGGATTTGAAACAGCTCAACTGGGATTCTGTCACCTCCGCTAGCTTTGTTTGTAGCGGGCTTTCTAAGGCCCGCTTGACTTCACATTCCAAGATGTCTGGCTCTAGATTAGTGATCACATCATCATGATTATCTGGATTGTGAAGATCTTTTTTGTACAGTTCTTCCGTGTATTCTTGCCACCTCTTCTTAATATCTTCTGCTTCTGTTAGGTCCAGACCATTTCTGTCCTTTATCAAGCCCATCTTTGCATGAAATGTTCCCTTGGTATCTCTAATTTTCTTGAAGAGATCTCTAGTCTTTCCCATTCTGTTGTTTTCCTCTATTTCTTTGCATTGATCGCTGAAGAAGGCTTTCTTATCTCTTTCTGCTTCTGTTAGGTCCAGACCATTTCTGTCCTTTATCAAGCCCATCTTTGCATGAAATGTTCCCTTGGTATCTCTAATTTTCTTGAAGAGATCTCTAGTCTTTCCCATTCTGTTGTTTTCCTCTATTTCTTTGCATTGATCGCTGAAGAAGGCTTTCTTATCTCTTCTTGCTATTCTTTGGAACTCTGCATTCAGATGTTCATATCTTTCTTTTTCTCCTTTGCTTTTCACCTCTCTTCTTTTCACAGCTATTTGTAAGCCCTCCTCAGACAGCCATTTTGCTTTTTTGCATTTCTTTTCCATTGGATGGTCTTGATCCCTTTCTCCTGTACAATGTCACCAACCTCCGTCCATAGTTCATCAGGTACTCTATCAGATCTAGGCCCTTAAATCTATTTCTCACTTTCACTGTATAATCATAAGGGATTTGATTGAGGTCATACCTCAATGGTCTAGCGATTTTCCCTACTTTCTGCAATTTGAGTCTGAATTTGGTAATGAGTTCATGATCTGAGCCACAGTCAGCTCCTGGTCTTGTTTTTGTGACTGTATAGAGCTTCTCCAACTTTGGCTTCAGAGAATATAATCAATCTGATTTCAGTGTTGACCATCTCATGATGTCCATGTGTAAAGTCTTCTCTTGTGTTGTTGGAAGAGGTGTTTGCTATGATTAGTGCATTTTCTTGGCAAAACTCTATTAGTCTTTGCCCTGCTTCATTCTGCATTTCAAGGCCAAATTTGCCTGTTACTCCAGGTGTTTCTTGACTTCCTATGTTTGCATTCCAGTCCCCTATAATGAAAAGGACATCTATTTTGGGTGTTAGTTCTAAAAGGTCTTATAGGTCTTCATAAAACCATTCAACTTCAGCTTCTTCAGCATTACTGGTTGGGGCATAGACTTGGATAACTGTGATATTGAATGGTTTGCCTTGGAGACGAACCCCTAAGAAGAGACAGACTTTATTTTGGTTCTGGATAAGTACATCTTCTGGGGAAGGGAAGGACAGGATTTTATCTTTACCACCTTGGACTGGGAGGAAGATGTCCCTCAGTTTTACTATCCGTGAAAATCTCCTTATAAAAACATTCTTAAATTGGCTGTAAATGCCTGTGTTCAGAAGAACTGGACCATGTAGAAACATGAAATATTCATGGGGAAATATCTCCCAAGAGAAACCCAGGCCACATGGGGACCACAAGTAGAAAACATTCCAAAGGATGGGCCCAGCCAAAAGCCAGCATCAACTGCCAGATACTTGAGTGAACAAGCTTCCCCATGATTCCAGCCCCTAGACTTCAAGTCATCCCAGCTGATGCCAAGTGGAAGAGAGATGGGCTGTCTCCATTGAGCCTGCCCAAGACTGGAGATGCTGCTGTTGTTTTAAGTCATTAAATTTTGAGATGGCTTCTTATGCAGCAATAGATTATGGAGCAAACAGGGGGAAATGTCTGTGACAAATTTAATTATACAAGGGGGAATAGAACAAAATTATAACTTGGTTTCATTTGAAAATACATTTCTGAGTACATATACAAATATAGACATAGGAAGAAGACAAACACAACATGCAAACACAAAAATATTATGGTGATAAACCAAAATGGTTAATTCTGGTGGAACTTGAAATTTCTATTTTATAGCTATATGTATTAGTTGATTTGTTTTTAAAAAGATTTCCACAACTTCCCTGGTGGCTTAGATGCTAAAGCATCTGCCTACAATGAGGGAGATCCAGGTTCAATCCTTGGGTTGGGAAGATCTCCTGGAGAAGGAAATGGCAACCCACTCCAGTATTCTTGCCTAGAAAATCCCATGGATGGAGGAGCCTGGTAGGCTACAGTCCATGGGGTCACAAAGAGTCAAACATGATTGAGCAACTTCACTTTCACTTTAAAAAGATATGTATTAGTTTTATCACTGAGGACAGTGCCTGCAGCCATGAAATTAAAAGATGCTTGCTCTTGGAAAGAAAAGCTATGACAAACTTAGATAGCACATTACAAAGCAGAGACATCACTTTACCAACAAAGGTCTGTATAGTCAAAGCTATGGTTTTTCCAGTAGTCATATATGGATATGAGAGTTGGACCCTAAAGAAGGCTGAGCATGAAGAACTGACGTTGTCAAACTGTGGTGCTAGAGAAGACTCTTGAGTGTCCCTTGGACTGCAAGGAAATGAAACCAGCCAATCCTAGAGAAAATCAACCCTGAGTATTCATTGGAAGGACTGATACTGAAGCTGAAACTTCAATACTTCAGCAACCTGATGCGAAGAGATGACTCATTGGAAGAGACCCTGATCCTTGGAAAGACTGAAGGCAGGAGGAGAAGAAGGCAACAGAAGATGAGATGGTTGGATGGCACCAACTCAGTAGACATGAGTTTGAGCAATCTCTGAGACATAGTGAAGGACAGGGAAACCTGGCATGCTGCAGTCCATGGGGTTACAAATAGTCAGCCATGACATAGTGACTGAACAAAAATGATTAGTTGATTTACTTTATTTACTTTAAAAAAAGATATATATTAGTTTTATTGGTTAAAAATTGCTTTTGTAAAATAGTTAAACACTTTAACCTCTGGATTCATGTTCATGAGTTTCTATTCTTCCGTATATTTTCTTCCATCCTCCCAAAGTTTCTATAAACAGTATGCATTGAGTGCAAATATAGTGATGTGTGGTAATTAGGATAGCAGTGGGAATGTTCTCAGACAGTAAAAGTTGGTTTCTTTTAAGGTAGAGTGTCAGGCCATTTTCTATAGCATATGAGATGATGGGACCTTTAGGGGACTTTTAAAGAAGAAAATGCTCTCCTATACATGAAGATAGATAGTGCCTTTTCTATCATTCTTTTGATACATGATCTAATTGTCATGTTCCTATTTTTCTCTTCAGAAGTACTTATATAAGACAGACTTAAGAAAATGCTAAAAATTGAAACTACAATTGTTAAAAATAAAATGGTAGACATAATTTTATCTGACTTTTTCATGAAATAAAAATTCAACTAAATAGAGTTTCAAAGCAAAATAATGAATAATGATTATTTATGTGGGTTATTTGGCTTTAATATGAAATAGCCAAAGAAACTATAACTTTCATAGTAAACAATAACCACAAAAATGGATTAACTTTAATACATTTTAAAAATGCTGTTCTCACAATAGGTAGAATAATTTTTCTGTTTAAAGGTGTGGGCTCAATATTTGCTAAGAATATTATTAAATCATCTAAAAACAAGAGTATATTTCTTCTTTGTGTTTAGTTGTGTCATGTAGTTCAGTCGTGTCCCACTCTTTACAACCACCTTGCTCCTCTGTCCATGGGGAGTCTCCGGGCAAGAATACTAGAATGGGTTGCCATGTTCTCCTTCAGGGGATCTTCCCAACCCAGGGATCGAACCCAGGTCTCTTGCATTGCAGATGGATTCTTTACCATCTGAGCCACCAGGGAAGCATATTTCTTATGATCATCAATAAATAGTACCATAGTCTTAAAATAAAATAGTGTTACTCAGATACTGCATACACATTTTTTAAAAACATGCATTCTAATATTCTACAAGTTTCTAATAATACCAAAAATTTAGAAATAGCTATCTACATTTTCATTTAGCACATTTATATTTATCTTTTAAAAAATATTTTGACAACTGTTATTATCAGCAGGAAAAATAAAGAATATTACACCTATTAGACTAAACCCTTCTGGAATGAATCCTGTGGAACACTTACTCCGAGTAATTTTTGAAAATCCATAGGAAAGAACTATGTAGTCTTTTTATTAATATAAAATGCTATTTTTTAAAGTCTTCTACATTAAAGTTTATTGTGTCAAAAATAATATGAATGTGTGTTTTTCTTGTCCATCTTAACAAAGTTGTAACTTGAAACATTACTGAATCGTGTAGACCTTGACTAGCCATAGGACTAAACCTTAAATCCCATGACAAATAATTAATCTAGCCAAATGAAATAATAAAAAGTAACTGATATATGAATACACTATGATTTTAAGATTATCATTTTAAAAACATATCTAACTCACACAGACTGAAGCAATTTAAGTCAAAATCAGCTAAAAGGAGTTTTTCTAAATGGTCAGACCTCAAACTACACACCATATTTTTAAAATAAAATGGTCTGCCTGAGTGTCTAGTTTTGTTTGCTTACTGATATCTGTTCCCTACTGGACTGTAAAGTTCTAGAAGTCAGTGACTATCTACATATGATTTTATATTCCAGAGTGTAGATGATGCCTGGAATATCTACATATGATTTTATATTCCAGAGTGTAGATGATGCCTGGAATATAGAACAATAGAACCTATGAAGGGACAGTTATGTTTTTAAGGACAGTTTCATCACAATTTAAGAAAACACACCAGGATGAGACAGTTAAAAAAAAAAAATGCAGTCAATCTAAGAATACACACTAAGAAGATAACAGGCAAAATATATAAATGTGGTGGAGAACCAAGTAACTGTAATTTAGAAAGAAATCTTAAATGATTACCAAAGTTTTCCCTAGGAAGAAAGAGATCATAATAGAAAAAAATAATAATAACGGGCCACTGAGGTTACTAACCTAAAGTCCTCTACAATAGACACTTCTATCTTCTCTATAAATTAAAATGTTCAGGATAATAGAGATCTAAAAATGGAGTGATATAGTACTGCAAGGCCGGAGAAGGCAGTGGCACCCCACTCCAGTACTCTTGCCTGGAAAATCCCATGGACAGAGGAGCCTGGTAGGCTGCAGTCCATGGGGTCGATAAGAGTCAGACACGACTGAGCGACTTCACTTCCACTTCCACTTTTCACTTTCCTGCACTGGAAAAGAAAATGGCAACTCACTCCGGTGTTCTTGCCTGGAGAATCCCAGGGACAGCAGAGCCTGGTGGGCTGCCATCTATGGGGTCGCGCAGAGTCAGACACGACTGGAGCAACTTAGCAGCTGCAGCAGTACTGCAAGGCAGCATGATGCACTCTGTATTAGAAACTGGGCATTCTGGCTCCACCGCCACCACAGCCAGTAGTCTGGGTAGAGAGAAGTCAGATTACTTCTCAGGGCTTTGTTTCACGGGGTAAAATGTGGAAGATGAATGAGACAATCTTCCAAACACCCGATTCTATGCTAAAAACCATTCTGAGCAGAAGCAGACTCTGCAAAAGAAGGAAGATAATTCTTCATGATCTTAAAGGGAACATTTGGTATCCCTTGTATCTTTAGCCATCTGTCAATTTACTCAACTTGAATGATATTTCTATTTTCCCAGTCCAAATTTGTCCCTCTTCTTTCTTCCAAAACTCTGCCAGCACTCTTCTCCAAGTTTCCTTGACAAACATCCCACCTTTATTTGACCATTATAGTTTAATTAGATATGCCACTTCTTAAAGTTAAAATTAGACATGCACTTGTCAATCTACATTTTAATTTATATATGGGTACTTTCTTTACAAATTATACTCAATTATGGGAGCATTAACTAATCAATGAACTCAATGCTCATAAAATAATATGATAAACCCATCAATGGATAACTGTGTGTTTATTGTACACTACATTATTTCCTAAAGTTTTAGAAAAAGGTTTGACAATATGTAAAGTCTCAATTTTCTTTTACCACATAACTCTTTTAAGTTTTGAACACTCATCTACTACAATGACCATTCTTCTGATTAAATGTACCTTCTTCCAAAGCTACCAAATTTATAGAAATTTCAGTTAAAAAGAAAAAAAAACAGTGAGAACTGCATCAAAACTACTACTTAAAAACACTCATCATCAAGTTTGTTAAAGTGAGATTGTAGGGTAAAGCAACCTAAGGGACTCTACCTTTTAAAGGTAAGAGTTCTTTTTGTGTCGTTTTATTTTTTTTCTCTCTTTCTCTTTAGTTCTCAGCTAAAAAGCATGTACAGATTTTGAAAGGTTATAAGTACATTTAGTAAAAGGCAGAGTGATTTGTCAAGATAGGTGGAAAAATGATGCTAATTTCTAGAAGGGAAACCAATCACCTAGAACATGCCATCTAAAAATTAATGTAAGACAGAAGCAGCCGTCCATAAGCCTGCTGATGTACAGTGAAAGTGACATTATTTTATCTGCTACAAATTTATGCAAAGGAAAAATCAGAGTATTTTCTTATAAAAAAATCAAAAATTATATGGGTCTTGAACAGCCAGCAAGACCTGACATGTCAAATCAGTCTTCTACTTAAGAGACATTGAGTTGGAAAAGGGAGAATGTCCATTTTCTCTTTCTTTCTGGTATAAAAAATAATACATATGTTAAATGAACATTTACATGAAGATATGCTTGGAATGTTGCCAGTTAATCAATAGAGGTTCAGACCAGGGATTTTAAATTAATAATAAAAAAGTAAAAATTCTCAATATTATAGGCCTCCTAAATGCTGATGAAATGCATGATTCTCATTAAACAGGAGTGGTCTTAAGAGACAAGGAATTCTGGGATCTGCCAGCTGTTGCAAGAATGACTCATCATTAACCTTGATGTAACAAAAACCACTGCCTCTGGCAGACATTCATCTGATCGATATTAAATCGCATCATGTAACAGGTCAATGTGTTCAATTGTCTGAGGAACATTTAGCCTCTCACTCATCCTGGCAGACATATCTGGAGACCTGTACGGGTCATATTAATATGACCGTACAGGATCATATTAAGGCTTTTTGGATAGATATGGTATGACATAGGTAACACTTTCTTCAAAGATTTCTAAATAAAAACCATCTCTGACTTGTTGTAATTTGACATTTGAATTCATCAGTGACCCAAATGCTGGAGCAAACTCACAATTGTTTCTTGCAGAAAACCCAGGCTTAACTGTAAGAAACCTTTGGGTAGCTGGTCTGTCTAGCCTAGGGTGCCCGTCTCACTCTGTAATTCCTGTACTAGAATGAAAGCCCTACCATCTGTTTGATCCCTTGTAGGCCTGCCTTTAATCAGTGCTATAGAATACCTGCCATCTAGGCTGTCTTCAGATCGTATAACACTGAGAAAATTGTTACCCAATTCCTAGAAAAATTTTAACTCACATAAAAGAAATCTGATAAAGAGAGTCCAAGTGAGTGGTTTGCAAGGGCTAGACCAGTTGCAGTAGAATCCTATCAGGTGCTTGTTAAAAAGGTATGCCTGGATCTCATCATGTAATGCCTAAATCAGACATACCAGGAATAGAGCCAAAAAACCTATATTTTTAACAAGAACTTTATTTGACTCTAATGGATACTCAAATTGAAAACAACCAGCCTATGGGATTCAGAATCTAGTCAGTCCTCAGGGTACTCAAGGTTCTTCGGTCTTTGTGTTGATTAAATCTCTGCAGTAATGAATGACAACTTCACTGTATGAAAAATTAGCTTGATTTACAAGTGTTTCGAGGTTATGGCAT
Organism: Aepyceros melampus; assembly: GCA_006408695.1. Taxonomy (NCBI): domain Eukaryota; kingdom Metazoa; phylum Chordata; class Mammalia; order Artiodactyla; family Bovidae; genus Aepyceros; species Aepyceros melampus. The sequence continues at coordinate 184,475 of SJXQ01001655.1, read as the reverse complement.
CATTTTTTATTTTGATCATGATCACAAAGAGTTATGTGATTTCTGCTACACCCTTGCCATAAAAATGTTAAGAAGGACACTGCTAATACATCATTCATGGTCAACTCTCTTTATAAGAAATGGTATGAATTCATTTTCCTGACTATAATAACTATATTATCTACAGTATCTCTCTTTTCTCCTGGGCTGCCAGGAAGCTCACCAGCAAACTGATGCTTAACTGCACCTATCACACTCATCTTCACAGCAATAATTATTGCTTCCTCCCTTTTCTTCCTGTTCCTTTTCAATGACATCTGTAATATTGTTTTAGGTTTAAAAGAAAAACACTCCCAAAGTTCTCTTGGAAAAAGACAGATATGGAAAAACAATCTCAAAAATTATAGTGGTTTTTAAATTTTTATCCTCTTTGATTTAGAATATTCATTGGTATACATTTGGAGATGGCTTTATACTATTTTTCTCCATATGTTTATCTGTACAAAAATGTAGGTCTAGATTAGTCACAAGGCATCCTTAGTTCCTCAGAACTCTAGGGAGATGATTATTGCTTCCAAACTAAAGTTTTTGGAACATTTTAAAATAAATAAAATTCTTTGGAATAGCAGAGGGGGAGAGAATGAAAACCAACTATTAACCAGTTTGAAATCTATGGTCCATGACCAACCCAAACTCATGATTCAGAATTCAGCTTTATGTCTTAGAAATACCTGGAACCCACAAGATTAACTGGAATAGACCTGCTAGAAGCCTATACCAATTTGAGAAAACTAAGACATCACTCATTTCTGCTTTCTGATCACATTTAAGATCATTAGATCCATCATTCTGTATAGATAGTTCACAACACATAAACAACAGACTGATGTTCTTTTCCTTTATTGTTTCCTTTTCGTTTAACTGGAAATGACTAGTGGGTTACTTTCTTTGATTAATGTAAAAGGTAAATGTAGAATTCTTTGCGCCAAAGTGACAATTTCATAATAAAACTGAGAGTACTCATCAAAATTCTGAAAATTTCAAGATCTTTTTTAAAGGCTTTTATTTGAAACAACTGTATTATTAGAGAATTTAGAGCTTTCCAAAGACAGTCTGTTTTCAGTCTCCAACTATGGCAGCCTCATATCTTTGACACACAGAAAAAATGAAAGTGTTAGTCAGTCATGTCCAACTCTGCAACCCCATGGACTGTAGTCCACTAGGCTGTTCTGTCCATGGAATTCTCCAGGCAAAAACACTAGAGTGGGTAGCCATTCCCTTTTTAGGGGATCTTCCCAAACCAGGGATCGAAGCTAAGTTCTTGCCTTGCTGGTGGATCTTTTGCTGTCTGAGCCACCAGGGAAGCCCAGAACAACTGGATATCCATTTGCTTAAGGTGAACCTAGACTCAGACCCTACACTCTTCACAAAAATTACCTAAAAATGGACCAGAGACCTACATATGAAACACAAAACTATAAATTCCTTGAAGATATCACAGAAGAAAATCTAGATGGCCTTAGGTAGAGTGAGGAATTTTTGATATAACATAAAGGCCATAGTCCATGAAAGAAATAAATCACTGATAAGAAGATTAAACTTCTGCTCTGTGGGGGGGGTGGGGGGTTGAACTGTCAAGAGAGTGAAAAGACAAATCACAGACTAAGAGAAAATAGGCACAAAACACATATCTTATAAAAGACTTATCTAAAATATACAAAATAAAATTAAAGCTCAACAACAAGAAAACAAATAACCCAATTTTAAAAAAGGGCAAAAGACCTCACTTCTCAATGAAGACACATAGATGGCAAAGATGCATATGAATATATGCTCCACATCATATATCACTTTCAGTTCAGTTCAATCGCTCAGTCGTGTCTGACTCTTTCCGACCCCATGAACCGCAGCACGCCAGGCCTCCCTGTATATCACCAACTCCTGGAGTCCACTCAAACCCATGCCCATCGAGTCAGTGATGCCACCCAACCATTTCATCCTCTGTCATCCCTTTCTTCTCCTGCCCTCAATCTTTCTCAGCATCACGGTCTTTTCAAATGAGTGAGCTCTTCACATCAGGTGGCCAAAGTATTGGAGTTTCAGCTTCATCAGTCCTTCCAATGAACACCCAGGACTGATCTCCATTAGGATGGACTGGTTGGATCTCCTTGCAGTCTAAGGGACTCTCAAGAGTCTTCTGCAATGCCACAGTTTAAAAGCATCAATTCTTCGGTGCTCATGTTTCTTTATAGTCCAACTCTCACATCCATACATGACCACTGGAAAAACTTTTATTGGCAAAATAATGTCTCTGCTTTTTAATATACTATCTAGGCTGGTCTAATTTTCTTTCCAAGAAGTAAGCATCTTTTAATTTCATGGCTGCAATCACCATCTGAAGTGATTTTGGAGCCCAGAAAAATAAAGTCAGCCACTGTTTCCCCTGTTTCCCCATCTATCTGCCATGAAGTGATGAGCCTGGATGCATGATCTTAATTTTCTGAATGTTGAGCTTTAAGCCAACTTTTTCACTCCCCTCTTTCACTTTCATCAAGGGACTTTTTAGTTCTTCTTCACTTTCTGCCATAAGGGTGGTGTCATCTGCATATCTGAGGTTATTGATATTTCTCCTGGCAGTCTTGATTCCAGCTTGTGCTTCATCCAGCCCAGCATTTCTCATGATGTACTCTGCATAGAAGTTAAATAAGCAGGGTGACAATATACAGCCTTGACGTACTCCTTTTCCTGTTTGGAACCAGTCTGTTGTTCCATGTCCAGGTCTAACTGTTGCTTCCTGACTTGCATACAGGTTTCTCAAGAGGCAGGTCAGGTGGTCTGGTTTTCCCATCTCTTTCAGAGTTTTCCAGTTTCTTGTGATCAACACAGTCAAAGGCTTTGGCATAGTCAATAAAGCAGAAATAGATGTTTTTCTGGAACTCTCTTGCTTTTTCAGTGATCCTTGCTGCTGCTGCTGCTAAGTCTCTTAAGTCGTTTCCAACTCCGTGTGACCCCATAGACAGCAGCTCACCAGGTTCCCCCATCCCTGGTATTCTCCAGGCAAGAACACTGGAGTGGGTTGGCATATAACATACTAAAGAAGGCAAAACCATGGAGAAGAACTATGCTTGTCAGAGGTTAGGGAGGAGTGAGAGATCACTTTGGTAAAGCACAAAAGATTTTTAGGGCGGTGTGACGCTATAATGGTAAATACATGCTATGATACATTTAAACCCATAGAATGAATGTACAACACCAGGAAGCGCACCCTAATGTGTAAAATATGGACTTTTGTGACAATAATGTAACATGTGTTCATTGATTGTAGCAAATGTACTACTCTGGTATAGGGTTTTGATAGTGAGGAGGCTGTATGTATATGGGGACAGGGAATATAAAGGAAATGTCTGTACCTTCTTCTCAATTTTGCAATAAACCTAAAACTGCTCTAAAAAATAAACTCTACTAAAAAAAATATGTATTTTAGGAATAAAATGTCATGCAAATAAAATCTTAACCATCTCCTTTACCAGGGGCATAATTTTTCAGTTTGAAACTTAGAATAAGCTTAGTATCCAAGTTATTAGAGACTATTCTTCATAATCATATAGAATTATGCATTATAAATTTATTAATTGATCTTATCTACCATGAACTTAACTGGCTGTTATATATTTAGCCTAAAATATTAATATGAGGGCTGTACGAACTAATCTGCAACATAAATTACTGTTTATTTCTGCCCTTGTTATAATCAACATTTAGTCTGTTCCAAACTGATTAAGTAGAGATCACATCAATGTTTAGGTTGGGCAGAATAAACAAATCAACTGCTGGGCAGCACCATGTTCTATTTTATAGAATAAGCAAAGTAAATAACTGGATTGGGGGATAAAGGAAAATATAAGAGAATTAAAACACTTAATGTATAAATAACACATTTTTCACTTTCCCTATTTCTAAAATATTCCAGTCATTTGAATATGCTATGACTAGAGACATAAGTTAATAGTAAATACTAATAGTCATTCATTAATATAAATACATTAAAAGATATTAATTATCTTCTATAGAGACACTCTACCTTTATAATATGTTCCTGGATTCCCTGAGATTAGTTAAAATGCAATGCCAAGTTGAAGGTAGTATTTTTTATTGGCCAATTTAAGGTTGACAGACACACAAATTTGAAAAACATACTTGCTGGAAGCCAAAGAAAAAGGTTTCTTGTTACCTGAAACCATGTCTGTCACTAAGGTACTGTGTCATCAGAAGCCTGGCTCTCAGATTCTTGTAACTGGATCAGAGGTGGTATCATTTCTTATAAAAATGGAGAAAAATAATGTATTCTTTCACTGATGCTACAACTGTGCTGACAATTCACTAATTAGAGATTAAATTTATAGTACCTGCCTTTACATCTGTCAGCAACAGCTCCAAAATCATAACATGCTCTCTTTCAAACATATTTGCTAAGTGAACTCATACATCCTCCTGGACTATGGCTCAGAGGGTAGAAGCATCTGCTTGCAATGAGGGAGACCCAGGTTTGATCCCGGGGTTGGGAAGATTCCCTGGAGAAGGAAATGGCAACCCACTCCAGTACTCTTGCCTGGAAAATTCCATGGATGGAGGAAAGCCATAGGTTACAGTCCATGGGGTTGCAAAGAGTCGGACATGACTGAGCAACTTTACTTACTATATCCTTGGCATTTCTCAAAGTCATTTTGGAAAAACAAAAGAAAATCTAATAAAACTAAAACAGAGGTTAACTAAATTTCCTTGCATGTTTAAAAAAATTCAGAGTACTGCTTTCAATTTTTAAAGCTCAAATAGACACACTTGCATGTAATCAATCAAAGAATATTAAGGGACAAAAGCATATATAATGAATCCACCAAATATGCATAGATACTGATACCAGTATTTTCTGATTACAAAAAGTTTACAAATTATTTGAAGAGATTTGTTTTATCTCAAAGCCAAGAGGAAAAATGAATGACTAACATCAAAAATTGTTTTAGGCTGCACTACTGATGGTTTTATGATTGACAAAAAAGGGTCTACTCTAAGAGAAAGAGAAAACAAATGAGTAAAATCATTTTGGATAATTTAGTAACCACCAATAGTAGGAAATCAAATGTAGTACCAGCATTAAAACACATTTTGGTGATTTTCACTAAGCAGAAAAAAATCATTTTTAAAAAATTAGGAGGGGTTTATATACTAGAGCTTCCCTGGTGGCTCAGACGGTAAAGCATCTGCCTGCAATGCGGGAGACCCAGGTTCGATTCCTGGGTCAGAAAGTTCCCCTGGAGAAGGAAATGGCAATCCACTCCAGCACTCTTGCCTGGAAAATCCCATGGACGGGGGAGCCTGATAGGCTACAGTCCATGGGGTTGCAAAGAGTGGACACGACTGAGCAACTTATGTTGTTGTTGTTGTTGTTGTTGTTGTTATATACTAAAACTTGGAGCTTGCATTTTGACAATCTGAAAATACAATTCAAATGTCATCAAAAGCCTGTGCATTAACCATAGGTCAGAAAGAAAAAATAAATCAGAAATACACATTTCTTATTCCTCAACTAATTCTAAAGAGTTTGACCAACAGTAAGCCTATTTCTAATTTAAAAAATTAATATAGTTCAGTTCAGTTCAGTCGCTCAGTCGTTTCCGACTCTTTGCAACCCCTGAATCGCAGCACGCCAGGCCTCCCTGTCCATCACCAACTCCCCGAGTTCACTCAGACTCACGTCCATCGAGTCTGTGATGCCATCCAGCCATCTCATCCTCAGTCGTCCCCTTCTCCTCCTGCCCCCAGTCCCTCCCAGCATCAGGGTCTTTTCCCATGAAGTGATGGGATGACCAAAGTAATATAATGTGAAAATATAAGTACTGTAGTATCCAAATGTCGACAGCAGATTCAGAAGACAAGAAAACTGATTATTAACTCAAATTAACATTATTATATGGGCTTCCCAGTGGCAAAGAATCCACCTGCCAATGTAGGAGATCCAAGAGACATGGGTTTGATCCCTGAATCAAGAAGATCCCCTGGAAAAGGAAATGGAAACCCATTACAGTATTCTTGCCTGGAAAATTTTATGGAGAGAGAAGCCTGGTGGGCCACCATCCTTCTGTTTGCAGGGTTGGACACGATTGAATACTCACACAGAGATTACAAAAATTATATCAACGTGACCAGCATGGTTTATTTCTAAAATGTTTTTAATGTAATAAATTTGAGTATTAACTTATATTTTAGAATTTTTAAATATCGCCAGTAGACCGTATGTCTTAAAAAAATTTTTAATAGGTGTTGAAACACTATATATTACACATTCATATACACACACACACATGCATACATACATATATATACACATATACACGGATTTTAATCTACCCGCACACCCTAGGTGGGGGAAGGATTTCTTCAGAAGAGTATATTTTTAAAATTAAATTCAATACAGAAAGAAAAACTTCAGTTTGGATTCTCAAAAATCACTAAATCTTACCCATTATTCCAGCATGTATAAAGAACTCTGCTTTCTAAACACATGAATTTCTTTTAGATACATAGTCTGCTTTCCAGAAAAGAATAATTCTGTTTTATAACTGCACTAAATAATAATGCAAAATAATGGCAAACACTGACTTTTTCTCTGAAGAATATGATCATTTTGATCTATTCTTCCTAATTGACTGACATGATAGTTTGTTCTATATCCTTACTCTTTGGGATTAAGTAAGAACTATGCATGAAAGTAAGATAGCATTCAGACTGGGGGGGAAATACAGAGAAAAGGAAAAAAGTAGACCTAATTCCAGCCTTCTGAAACCATAAAAAAGGAAAGAAAACTGATATCATGCTTTGCCTTAAAAGGAGGAAACTGTCATCCATCAAGTCATTTTGGCATGTTAACATTTTGTCTGTTCTTCTTATCTACCTGTGTCATTTCCTCTACCTCCCTGTTAGAATGAAAGCTCCTTGAGGGCTGGAATAGTTCTCTGTGCTCAACATATACTTGCTGTTGCAACACCATTCAACAGAATACAAGTCTCTAGCTCCTAGCTTACAGATTAGTGCTAGAGGTGCTAGAAAAAACTCCTCTGCTACTCATCGCAGAAAAATTGTGATGATGTTTACTCAAATTGATGATTTTCTGAAATGCAGATTTCTGTTGGGGGGGAAATGTCTATCTGTGGCACACTTGCTGTATCTAATCCTCTTTACCTGTGGATAATAATTTTAAAAAATAGAATCATATTACATTCCCTACAAAGACTAGTTCTTTCTAAGTTCTTTTGTATGATGTGGGTTTTATTTCTTAGCATTTATTACAGTTATCATTTTATATTTATCTATGCAATTATTTATGAATGAATCTTGCCCTCTGTTGGCTGTAAACTCTGTGAAGGCAGATACCACTTCTGCCTTGTCCACCTGCCGCACAGCATTTGGCTGATATGTTTCACATATATCAAAATATAAAATATTCCCCAGAGCAGCCCAGGTTACATGAACTTGTATGAATCAGGCCCTTTGGTATGCCATATACAAATACATCAAAAGGATATACATGTGCACTCACTTGGATTCCTAGATTGTTTACAGGACTATGCTAAATGCCCATCCTTTTGTTTCTTTGTCATATATCCTAAATCAGCAACAGTACTGTTCCAAGGGGATTTTCTCAATTCTAAGCCACTTTCAAAAACCCAAATTTAACTTAAGAAAATACATAACAGATATGGACATGTAGGTTACAGAAACTGAGTGTATATACATCCCATTAGAAAAGAAAGCAATGATTTAAAGGACCAATTTTGTTTAATTAGAAAAAGACATGTAAATACCTGCCAATCTAATTAATATCTTCTTTTGTGATAGGATTATTCCATGGCTAGGTTGAGTGGTGTGGCCCCTCACAGTCTCTTAAAGGCAAAATGGAACTCTGAGAGATGGATGACAATCCAGCTGCATGGATTCATAAATGGTTAAATATTCACATCGACAGAGTATTTATTGATGAATGGATAGATATCAGCTATGACAAGAATTTTTTCTTGACTCATTATTTGCTGATTTTTTTTTTATCATAGTGAACTAGAAGCATATTTATCTAATTTAAAATAACTAGTGGAAGGAGTGGCTTAGGGACATAGGTTTTGGTGTCTAAAACACTTGAGTTTGAATCTTAGCTTCTCAGATTATATCACCTTGGGCAAACTATTTTGACTTCTTTGGAGTTTAGTTTTTCTATTATAAACTAAATACTAATAACTGCCTTGCAGAGAGTAGTTATGTATGTTTGAGTCCCTAGTACTGTTCAATGCATGTATATAATCGACACTCAATAAATTATTGGGCCTCTCTGGTGGCTCACCTGGTAAAGAATCTGCCTGCAGTGCGGGAGACCTGGGTTTGATCTCTGGGTTGGGAAGATCCCCTGGAGAAGGGAATGGCTACCATTCCAGTATTCTGGCCTGGAGAATTCCATGGACTGGATAGTCCATGGGTTTGCAAAGAGTTGGACACGACTGAGCGGACTTCAGTTCACAATAAATTATTGTCATTCATATGATAACTCAAATAATTAGTGGTCTGGACAGATATGAAACAATAAAAGGGAGCGCATAACACAGTGTATTTGGTGGCTTTTGCTGGATTATACTGAAAGAAGAAGTGTTGGGAGATAATTCTCCATAGGTCTCTTGCATTATTGCCTATCTTGTGAGCAGAGGTACAGACTGTCTTTGCTCCAGACTATCTTTCACGGATGTTTGCATAGTAAACAGCCTTAGAAGATGAAGATACCATGCCCCTCTCTGACAAAGGGCAGGTTTGCTTACAGCCTTAGAAGACAGAGACGGCTCCCTCAGAAACCGTGAGCTGCCATACTTCCTCCTCTTACAAATGATTCAGATTCCCTAAACTCAGGGTTCTTCTCCTGCAACACAATACACAAAGTTTGTGCTTGTCACCTGGGCCACTTTCACATCACCCGGTGGAAACTGGGGCTCAGGGAACAGCACAAAATCTGATTCTGGCTCTTTACATGGCTTTGAATATTAAACTGTCCTTTGTCACTGAATCAGGAGTGTCAAGTCCTCTGGCATTGTCCGTGACTCTAAACGGGCTAATCTATTAGCCTGAAAGTAGGGTGAAATTTCAACCCTCAGAGGTTCTTAACAAAAACCTCCAAATCTCAGGCGCTCATCATAACACAGGATTATTTCTCCTTTCCACAGACACTGCCCACTTTACATGTTGGCTATGTGTCACTGTAGGTCAGCTTAGCTCTGCTTCAGGCACCTTTCTCTGAGACCGAAAGAACATGTCCCATCTGGACATGTCTGTTGTTGATGGCCCAGGAAAAAAAGCAATGGAGGAGCCGCCTATGTAGCTTTTAAAATATTTGCTTGGTCATGGCGTACATCACTTTCACGTATACTCTACTGACCAAAGCAAGTCACGTTGACAGGCCTGGTATAGTGGGGTGGCAAATTACACTCTTCTCACAGGAAGAACTGAAGTATTCTCAGCCCATATGGAGAAAGGCGAGGATGCATAAACTTCTTACAAGGTGGGAGAATGCATAATGGAAACAGTAATATATTCTTCCACATATATATAACACATGCTCAGTAAATGGTAACTATGTTAGGACGAGTTATATTAGGACATGACAGACGTAATTAGTTATGTTAAGACAAAATAAAAAATTTAAAAGATTTTCTCCAGGTTTCAAAACTGTTTCTGATAGTTCCGTATTATACCTGTGGCAATAAAGAACATACCAACATTCAGTGATTTTTGTAAAAGAATCTTGATAGTAGGAGTGGGTTCAACAAGACGGTATATAATTTGGAGTAAATAGAGTACAATGAGTGTGCTTGTGTTCAAACATGTACAGGGACACATAAAACATGAAAAACCTATTTTTAAGAGAGATTAAGAGAAATGTTTCACTACTATTAAGAGAATAAACATATACATATACAAAGTTTTGATCATGCTGTCATTTAACAATCAAAACCAAAGCTCCTAGATGAATTATTTCACAAATATGCTTAGCAACTCTTCTATTCCCTCTTGAAATTTTCTGTTTTTTTCTCAAAATCACCACCAAGAAATAGTTGCTTCAGATATAATCATCCTTTGAGCCATCTTTCCACTACATAATCTCTTTGAACTCATTACCTGTACATTGCCACATATACAGTCTAAATCAACATGGAATAAACACACCTTACTTTGAGGCCAATGAACCTCAATAAATCAAAAATGACCTTTTTAGTCTCTATGACTAATTTCAAATCATAAGTCATACTTTTGGAATTCTAAGAACTATAGCAAGAAACTCCAGTCTACCAAGTCTTTTTAATCCTTTACTCTTGTCTCTTCAATTTAATAATCCCACATGCCTTGATCTATTGACTACATTCCACCTTTGTAAATTGGTTATGTTCTATTCAAGGGATATTTTCTAATATCCAAATATGTAATATCTAATATTCATATTACCACATTATTTATATAACATCATTTGTGATATTCAATTGTTTTACTGTTCTTCTCCATGTTTAATATAAGTGTTTTTATTTCAGCATTTGAAATTTATATACTTAAAAGTAGATTTCAGCTACATCCTGTATTACTTATATGAGACTTCAAGGGCATGAAGTGAATAATGGCACTCAATCGTGCATTTGAGTGCACCTGTGTGCCCATGCCTATTCTTTATTTTTTATTCATTGTTGGGTCCAGTAAGTACATATTGAATGAAAAAAAAAAAAAGACAAATTAAGACAAACACTAAATCTGAACCATCTTCTGAAAGTACAAAATAAGACTGAGACTTTTCTGAAATTTTTTCCAAAAAGAAATGTAAATATACCTCCTGTCCTTCGGCATTTTCACATCTTGTCTCAGCCTTCCAGTATTATTCTTTATCTCATTCTTATCAACTACATTCAATCCACATTTACTCTGAATTCTACTTCTTAATTACAAACAATTGTTTGAAGCTCTAGCTATGGCTGATGTATTTTTACCTTACAAACGCTATTCTCTTGAACTTCCTGCTGGAAGAATGTTAGTAACAGATGGTGGAGCTTCTTGAGATATAAAATGAGACTTTGCATATCAATGCAAATCTGACAAGTGACTTAATCACAGAAGACACTCTCCTTCAAAAAAACAATCATCTAGGCAGCAGTGATGAACCCAAAGAAAAAAGTCATCTTAGATATAGACTTTTCTGTATTTTTCTATTTTCTTTAATTACGCAGACTAACGTTGAAGCAGCTTGCTATTTACAGTATTTAACTTGATTTTAGCTTCAGTTTTCATGGGGAACCTAAAGAAAGAATGTTGCATTTATTCCTCAATTTTTTTAAGGAGTATGTGGGCATCAGTGCACTTAAGTATGGTGTAAAAAATTAATACAAGGCAGAATTACATCAAAATCATCTAGGCATGTCAAAGTGCATGAAATATTCACAGTGATGAGAGTAAAGGGATACAGAGAAGGAAAAGTATCTTTGGAAAAAAAATAATTAAGCGATTCTGCCTAGAAGACAGATTTCTATAATCTTTGGATAATATTTTAAGAACATAATTGATACATTGTAAAAATTGCCTTTTCTTTTCCAATAGCAAAGCCTGATCACAAATCTTTATCTGTGAGTATCTATTATATTTGTTGTTTTGGTTCAGACTAAGGTTCTTTGGGCTCCCCTGGTAGCTCAGCTGGTAAGGAATCCACGTGCAATGCAGGAGACCCCAGTTCAAATCCTGGGTCGGGAAGATCCCCTGAAGAAGAGATAGGCTACCTGTTCCAGTATTTTAAGGCTTCCCTGGTGGCTCAGACAATAAAGAATCCATTTGCAATGCAGGAGACCCCAGTTCAAATCCTGGGTCGGGAAGATCCCCTGAAGAAGGGATAGGCTACCCGTTCCAGTATTTTAAGGCTTCCCTGGTGGCTCAGACAATAAAGAATCCATTTGCAATGCAGGAGACCTAGGTTTCATCCTTGGGTTAGAAAGATCCCCTGGAGGAGGGCACGGCAACCCACTCAGGATTCTTGACTGGAGAATCCCCGTGGACAGGGGAGCCTGGTGGGCTACAGTCCAGGGGGTCACAAAGAGTTGGCCATGCCTGAGCAACTAAGCACAGTAAGGCTCTTTGCTATCATTGTACTTTGGGTAATTTCTTATTGGGTTAAAGAGAATAAAAGATGAAAACCATTTTTTTTTTCCCACAGAAAGGGGAATAGAGGTGAGCACAGCTTTAAGGGTCATATAAGTATCTGGAAGATGAGAGCAAGGATTAAAACAACACAAAGGCAGTGATTGGAGAATATTCAAACTCTAAAGGAGGGACAGAGAGAAGGAAACTGTCTGACCCACAGAGCAGAGAGTGGCGTGTTCCAGCCACTCAGAGACAATGGGGTCTTCCTTTGTCACCTGAGCTCTCCCATGGGTGCTCTGCCCTCTAACACCCCATCTCCTTATTCTTATCTCTTCTTATTCAGAGTCTTAACCATCCTTCCTAAAATAAAACTTGCCAACCTCAAAGATTACTCTATGCTGAGAAAAATATTAATGAAGTATCAATACATTATTTTTTTCAGGGATACCGACACTTGACTGAGGGTTTCCCAGAGACAAAAGCCTTAAATCTAAAGGAATGAATCACAAATCTTGGGCATTTCACGTCTATCATTTGGTTCCTGGGAGCTTCCAGTGTTCCCTAAATCAAATCACACATGTGACTGCTGGTTTTCCTGTACACTGGCCATGAGGTATTTTATAAAATGTTCAAAGGACTCAAAATGAATGAAAAGAACCTCAGTCTACAATTACCAATTGCAAATACAATGATACAGTATCATGTACCAAAAAAATTACACTCCTGTGTACACTATTGGTTAAGGGCAATTTTATGTCAATGAGATTATTTTATTCACACCTCCTAAGCAGAAACCTGGGCTTTCCTGGAGGCTTAATGGTAAAGAACCCATCTGCCAATGCAGGAGACACAGGTTCGATCCCTGGGGCAGGAGGATCCCCTGGAGGAGTGCATGGCAACCCACTCTAGCATTCTTGTCTAGGAAATCCAATGGAGAGAGAGGAGTCTGGCAGGCTACAGTCCATGAGGTCGCAGAGTCAAACACAACTTAGCAGCTAAACAACAACAGTAAACCAATAATCTATTCCTATTGTAATTATTTATTATCATAGGAGTGCATCAGTCTGCTTAGGCTGCCATAACAAAATACACAGAGTGGGTGACTTCAACAACTGACATGTGTTTTCTCACAGTTTTGGAGGCCGGAAGTCAGAGTTGCCATCCTGGTCAGGTTCTAATGAGAGATCTCTTCCTGGCTTGCAGAAGGCTGCTTTCTTTCAGTGTCCTCACATGGCAGAGAGGGTGCTGGTGTGTCTTCCTCTGCTTAGAAGGGAACTAATCCACTCATGAGGCTCTGACTCCCACATGTGCTAAGTCATATCAGTCATGTCCTACTCTTTGTGACCCTGTGGACTGTAGCCTTCCAGGCTCTTCTGTCCAAGGGATCTCCAGGCAAGAATACTGGAGTGGGTTGCCATTCCCTTCTCCAGCCAACTCTCATAAATGTCATCTAAAGCTAATTACACACTGAAGGCTCTATTTCTAAATATAATCATATTAGGGGCTAGAGCTTTAACACATGGATTTTGGGAAGACACAATTTAGTCCATGGCAGTGAGAGAACACTCCTTGAAATTGTAAAAATAAGTATGAACAATAAAATTATGTATATGTGGGGAGATTTTTATTATCCCAAATCTTACCATGTTTTTTTAATAAGAACTTTCTGAGAGTTTAACTATCTCTGAGTATCTTTTCTTTGGCCTCATCTCTAGATTTCACTTCAGATCAAGTTGAATGGCAAGGCCATTCCTATGCACATGAAAATAACCACCACTCCAGGTTCCTCCAGGCTTTTGTTTGAAAGCTCTTTAATTTAGTAGGTGGGCCTCAGGCTCTTAAATTTCAAAAATAAGCAGGATTCCACACAAATGCCTTTCTCAGAAACTGGTTGGTTTCTGAAATGCCCAAACTCATTATCCTCATGTTGAGGTCTGCAAGGCAGACATTTCTCAGTCCCTCACCAGCACGCCTCAGTCAAGCGGATGTCACCCTGGGAGCTCCTCAGGGGTCTTTAGGGCTGCAGATGAAAATAATCAACATTCCAAGCCAGAAAACACAGCAATTAATTAAAGGCAGCTGACCTTCAAAGAGACACAAACTTAAAGCAAAAAGTTTCTAACCCAAGATCTTTTTATTCTGACTACAAGATTCTTGTGAGTTTTAAAAAAAAAGTGCAACTTACATTATTTTTTTAATTAATTTTTATTTTTTAGTTTGTTTTGCTTTACAAACTGTATTTGTTTTGCTATACATTGACATGAATCAGCCACGAGTGTACATGCCCTCCCAATCCCGACCCCCACCTCCCCGCTCCCACCCCACACCATCTCTCTGGATTATCCCCGTGCATCAGTCCCAAGCATCCTGCATCCCTCATCGAACCTAGACTGGTGATTCGTTTCACTATGATATCATACATGTTACACTGCCACTCTCCCAAATCATCCCACCCTCTCCCTCTCCCACAGAGTCCAAAGGACTGTTCTATACATCTGTGTCTCTTTTGCTATCTCGCATACAGGTTTATCATTACCATCTTTCTAAATTCCATATATATGTGTAAGTATACTGTATTGGTGTTTTTCTTTCTGGGTTACTTCACTCTGTATAATCGGCTCCAGCTTCATCCACCTCATTAGAACTGATTCAAATGTATTCTTTTTAATGGCTGAGTAATACTCCATTGTGTATATGTACCACAACTTTCTTATCCATTCATCTGCTGAAGGACATCTAGGTTGCTTCCATGTCTTGGCTATTATAAATAGTGCTGCGATGAACACTGGGGTACATGTGGCTCTTTCAATTCTGGTTTCCTCAGTGTGTATGCCCAGCAGTGGGATTGCTGGGTCATAAGGCAGTTCTATTTGCAATTTTTTAAGGACTTTAAAATTCAGTGATAGAGAGAAACATGAGGTATTGGATGAGCAAGACTAAGTCAAGCTGAGAAAAAGAACACCTGGCTTATATTATGTTGCTGAAGGATTTCTTTGTTTTTTATATGCCTCCAGCCCATTTTTCTGATTGCAACAAGAGGCATGAAATTTGTCTATTCAGTCATTATAGCAAGAGTAGCTATGTTGGATCAAGACAACCCTCAGAGCTAGTTTATCCACATGAACCCAAATCAATCACCCCAAGTGGAACTATAGCCCAGTAGGTTATATCATTACAATTTTGATCATTAAAAGGATGAAGGGGTGTGAATCATAGTACTATGATTGCATATTGTATTTTAAACTGCACTAGTCTAATCCAGACATGGATTAACCCTGTGATTGTTAGGATTTGGGCTAGGCAAAGAGGACAGATACAAAGGTTACACATTTACCTTCAGAAAATCTCTAACAGTAGAGAACATGACATATATATGGCATAGGGTAGGCACTGCTCTGTTTATGTAAGTAGTCAGTCATCCCTTGTCTTAAATTAATAACTGTAATGCACAGAATACCCCCACTAAACTCTGTATTTAGTACTTATTACATATATAATTTTCCTTGAATCAACTAGTCTATCTCCATTATTCTTTCTACACTCTAATCAATTTTTTGTTTTGGAAAATAGCCAAGTTTTAAGAGTTTCTGAACTAAATATAAAAAGAAAGTGCAAAACAAAATGAAACAATTTCTGGAAATCATTTTTATAAAAAAAGAAAAATTCCAATTAGCTTAAATATTCTCTTGAAAGGGAAGCTTTAAGTTTTTTCTAAGAATATTTTTCTCTAGGTAATGCAACCAAGCCAGACTTCAGCAATATGTGAACCGTGAACTCCCTGATGTTCAAGCTGGTTTTAGAAAAGGTAGAGGAAACAGAGATCAAATTGCCAACATCCGCTGGATCATGGAAAAAGCAAGAGAGTTCCAGATAAACATCTATTTCTGCTTTATTGACGGTGCCAAAGCCTTTGACTGTGTGGATCACAAGAAACTGGAAAATTCTGAAAGAGATGGGAATACCAGACCACCTGACCTGCCTCTTGAGAAATCTGTATGCAGGTCAGGAAGCAACAGTTCGAACTGGACATGGAACAACAGACTGGTTCCAAATAGGAAAAGGAGTACGGCAAGGCTGTATATTGTCACTCTGCTTATTTAACTTATATGCAGAGTAGTACATCATGAGAAACGCTGGGCTGGAAGAAACACAAGCTGGAATCAAGATTGCCGGGAGAAATATCAATAACCTCAGATATGCAGATGACACCACCCTTATGGCAGAAAGTGAAGAGGAGCTAAAAAGCCTCTTGATGAAAGTAAAAGAGAAGAGTGAAAAAGTTGGCTTAAAGCTCAACGTTCAGAAAACAAAGTCATGGCATCTGGCCCCATCACTTCATGGGAAATAGATGGGGAAACAGTGGAAACAGTGTCAGACTTTATTTTTCTGGGCTCCAAAACCACTGCAGATGGTGATTGCAGCCATGAAATTAAAAGACACTTACTCCTTGGAGAAAAGTTATGACCAATCTAGATAGCATATTCAAAAGCAGAGACATTACTTTGCCGACTAAGGTCCGTCTAGTCAAGGCTATGGTTTTTCCTGTGGTCATGTATGGGTATGAGAGTTGGACTGTGAAGAGAGCTGAGTGCCAAAGAATTGATGCTTTTGTACTGTGGTGTTGGAGAAGACTCTTGAGAGTCCCTTGGACTGCAAGGAGATCCAACCAGTCCATTCTGAGGGAGATCAACCCTGGGATTTCTTTGGAAGGAATGATGCTAAAGCTGAAACTCCAGTACTTTGGCCACCTCATGCTAAGAGTTGACTCATTGGAAAAGACTCTGATGCTGGGACGGATTGGGGGCAGGAGGAGAAGGGGACGACCGAGGATGAGATGGCTGGATGGCATCACAGACTCGATGGGCGTGAGTCTGAGTGAACTCCGGGAGTTGGTGATGGACAGGGAGGCCTGGAGTGCTGCGATTCATGGGGTCACAAAGAGTTGGACACGACTGAGCAACTGAACTGAACTGAACTGAATGCAATGTTTACAATTTAAATAGTTTCTTTAGGTTTTTTGGTCATACACGAACTGCTTACACAAATAACAGTGGAATTTCTATTCCCAGAGTTCAGAAATATCACATAGGTAGAAGCAATTGTGGAGTAGGCAACCCACTCCAATATTCTTGCCTGGAGAATCCCATGGTCAGAGGAACCTGGTGGGCTACAGTCCATGGGGTTGCAAAGAGTTGGACAGGTCTGAAGTAACTTGGCAGGCACACATACAGAAGCAATTGTGTATGAGGCTACTAAAACTAATAAGACAAAATACATACTTAATTAACATACTTTCTCATTTTTCCCATCTAATGTTATAATTTAAGGTCAGATCCTATAAATTCAAATAATGTATAAGTTATCTGAAACTCATATTTTTCAAGACTCAACCAAAAAAGAAAAAGTAGAGTATGCATAACTGTAATAATTAAAACACCCAATTCTTAGAAAGAGGCATGTATAGTTTCATTATTCTAAATAACCAACAATTAAATACCAAGCAGAACTTCAAGCACTCAAAACAATACTGAACTTTGTCTAAATGCTATGTGAGAATAGGTAAAACTGTGGGTTCTTCTAAACCACTGTTTATCAAGTCATGACTGACTGAACTTGCACAAGGATGGTATTAGTTTGATTTGGGGAATACTTGCTAAAATAGAGTCTGCCAAAACCCATACAAGTACTACCAAATCAGTATCTCACAGAGGATGGGAAAGCTCTATTTTCAATCAAGCATCCCAGTTGATTCTGACCCACTCTAAACTTTGTAAAACAGCGCTCTAAGATTTTAGTTATGGATGACAAAGAATCAGATTAGAGAGCTTCCAAATGGAATCAGAAGCTTTGGCTCTATTGCTCTTTTTATCTTCTCAGGGAGATTTTTTTAATGCCTACATTTTATATGATTCTGTACTAAATAAGACTCTATGGTCTTAACATCCCACTAATACCTTGAGAGAACCAATATCTTAGAGTCCTACTCTGGCTCTCTACATGTGGAAGGTAAGTTTTGATTGTCACCAAAGATTCCTACCATCCCTGTATATACACTCTTCCATTTTTCCAGGTTTCAGTCAGCCTGGTCCACTCACTTGTCACAAAAGCCCCATGCTCTATCTGTAAGAAATCTTGGTTGTCTCTTCTTATTTTATTTGTTTTGGTTGAATCACCTTATTTACTTATTTTTTGACCAATTTGTTTTATTGTTAGTATTAGAGTCTGAATGTTTTAGAGCAAAAACCTACTTAGTTGAACCTTATTTTCCCTATAATCTTTTTAATTAAAAATTATTTTTAGCTTTGAGGTATAGTTGACAATTAAAATTGTAATATATTTTAAGTGTACAATGTGATGACTTGAAATCCATACATATTGTGAAAGGATTCTACTCATCTACTTATTAACACATCTGTCTATATATAGAGAGTTTGGGGGGTGGTTGGTGAGAACATTTAAGTTCTCTTCTTTTAGCAAATTTCAGTTATACATACATGTTGTTAGCTGTATTCACCAGGTTATACATTAGTTCTTGAGAGCCTATCCATCTTACATGTAAAGATGTGTACCCTTCTACCAACATCTCCCTATTTACTCAATCCTTCACCCCATGGCAACCACTTTACAACTCTCTGTTTCTATGAATTCTTTTTTCTTTAAATTCCTCACGTAAGAGACACTGTACAATATTTGTCTTTCTTTGGCTTATTTCACTTAGCACAATGCCCTCAAGGTCCATCACGTTGCAGCAAATGGTAACATTTCCTTTTTTCTCACAGCTGAATAATAAATATACTTTTGTGTGTGTATGCATATATATACATGCACATAATGAATGAAGAAATTATGGTGTGCACATATATGTACATGTTTGTATGTACAATATTTCGTACATCTGTATGTACAACATGTATGTACAATACTTCTTTATTCATTTATCCTCTCATGGACACTTAGGATGTCTTATGCTGCTGCTAAGTCACTTCAGTCGTGTCCGACTCTGTGCGACCCCATAGACGGAAGCCCACCAGGCTCCCCCATCACTGGGATTCTCCAGGCAAGAACACTGGAGTGGGCGGCCATTTCCCTCTCCAATTAGGATGTCTTCATATCTGGTCTACTATAAATAATGCTGCAATGAACATGTACATTCATGTACAGGAAAAGATACCTCTTCAAGATAATGGCTTTATTTCCTTTGGATATACACCCAGAAGTGAGATTGCTGGATCATCATTTTGTTTTTAAGGTGAAATCCACATCACTCTCTAGAGTTATCCAGTGCTTCCTGGAAAGTACACCATGCCATGAGCTCTTTTCCACCTCCACTGGCCTCTACAAACAGACAGTCTCTTTTTTTGAAAGATGTCCTTGGATACGTTTCACTAACTTATTTCTAAACCAGGAGGCACCATTAGAGCTAAGCTCATTCACAGATCAGAAAACCACTTATCCATTAAAAAAAAATGTATTAAGTGCTTGTGATGAGCCAGGTACAGTTTTATATTAGTGAACTTTATATCAGTTTTATATTCACTGATATAAAAGACATGGTTCTTGATCTCATGAAGCTTAATTTTTATTAATGGGGATTTAAAAAAGAAAGTAAATAAAGAAGTGAAATAAGATAGTGGTAAGTTATGAAAAAAATAGCACAGTAATAATAGTGATGGCAGAAGTGTGTGTGTGTGTGTGTGTGTGTTTCACTTTAATCTGGTACACAGCAAAATCTTCTCCAAACTGGGGAAAATAGGGAACCAGCTACAGAATGACCTAAGGGAAGAGAATTTCAGAAAGAGGATTGGCTAGTGCAGAAGACCTATGGCCTGTTCAAGTAACTGAAAGACCGGAGTGGTGCAGAGCATAGGGAAGACTGAGATGCGGGAGCCTCCTGATGCGAGACCCCTGAAGCCGACGGTCAAGCGAGCCAGTGAAAACGCTGTGGAGAAGGTTTCTAATTCTAATAGCAACAGGAGGCCACTGAAGTGTTTCTTGTAGGAGAGAGACCTGATTTGTGGCTAAGATGGCCACAGCTGCTATCTGGATATTAGAGGTTAGAAGATGAAGAAGGAAAGCTTGTGGGCCAGTTAAGGAACCTCTCGTGGTGAGACCTCCCAATGACTTGGGTGAGAGAGGCATTAACAGAAGTGAGTGAAATAAGGCAAGTTTAGGATGTGATGGTGGCAGAATCACCAGGCTCTGATGGTGGGGTGCAGACAGGAGTGATAAAAAGGGAGACATTAAGGACTCTGAGCTTTCTGGCTTGAGTGGCTGGGTAGACGGTGATGTCATCTACTAAAATCTGGGAAATCTGAGGAAAGAAGATGGGAGTAGGAAGAAACAAAGAATTTCACTCTAGACATGTTAAATCTGAGATGCTTATTGACTATCCAAGTGTGATAAGATCAATCTGGAGATATAATTCCGAACACCAGTGCATAAAATACATCTTTTAAAGACATTAGATTCATTTTTTTCTCAGGAAGAGCTTTAAATGGGGATGAAAGAATAGGATAGAGCTCAGGGGCAGGCCAAGGGAAGAAAAGTGAAAGTGAAAAGAGGCTGAGAAAAAAATGACTGGTTGTACAGTTTCAAGAAAGCTAAGAGAAAAAAATTCTCAATATGTTTTAAAGAGGAAGTGGTCAACTATATAGAATACTGTTGAAAGGCTAAATAAGAGGAATACATGGGAAAGATCACTGGTTTTGGCCACATGAAGGTAACTCTGACAAACCCTAAGCCAAATGAATGAATCATCTCTTCAAAGCCTAGGCATCTAGCTGGGCTGACAAAGAAAATGATTGAAGAAAGGTACAATGGTGAAAAGGAAGAGGATGCAAAGAAAATCTTAGCTCAGCTTCAAACTCTTAGCAGCTTTTAATCTTAAACTGTCATATAAGAACTAGCAATAAGATTAAAAACAAAATAAATATCACATACTAACTGGAACACATATCAAATCAATCTAAATATGAATCTTAGAATTTATCAGCATAGGATAAAAATTTTATTGCTCCAAGTTCAGGAGACATAAGGAGATTTTTGAAAAGACTTCTAATTAATTATTGAACAAAGAATAGCCAAGCAAAGTCTACTAATACAGCGCATCTGTGGAAGTACTCCTAGGAGGACTTACCACTCCCCACTCTGTTCAGGGTGAAGTTCCAAAAACCTGATGATTAATATCAATCCCTCATTTGTTAAACAGCCCAAATCACCCTTTGTCATTTAAATTGTACTGAATTTGAATCTGCATAGACTGCAAGTAGAGAAGGAATCTTGAAGCTACATAAAATAACCTCACTTCAGTCTTAAAACAGAATACATTAATCTTTTCTGGCACTGCTTCCCCACCAAAACCACAGAACTCAGTGCTATTCTTCGGTGAGTCATGCTGTAAAATTTCCAGTTGACTTATCCACAGAGAGATGGCACCACATGAAATAGAACCCATAGAAACTTGGGAGAGAAGTAAGGCTTCATGTCTTCAACCTTCTGCTTTGGCTCTGACTTCAGATATATTACACCAAAACCAAGGCTGAAATCCAGGGCTCTGAGCTGGCAAGTTGCAAGGATTGAGCCAGGACTCTTTCACACTCAGATCCTAAACTGATTCTCCAGATTGCACCCCAAGATCTGCATTTCTCAAAGCAGGGTTCTCTTGCCACATTCACCTGGTGCTTAAAAAAAAAAGCAAATCTCTAAGCCCCATTTCACATTTATACACCAAAATCTGTAAGGGGCAGGTAAATACATCTGCATTTCTAATAAGTTCCTTTTAGTGTTTTTTGGGTATGAACTCTTGGCCTAATTTGTGTACTATGGATGATTATACAGCATTTTTGCAGGGTAAGGTATTTCACCTTTTGCTTCATTCTCCAACTCATTTTACAGCATACTGTCAGGTTAGTGTTCCTAAATTGCTGTTATTATCATTTCTCTACCCTGCCCAAAAGCCTTCTGAGTGCTTCACAGCCCAAAGGATAACGTTCAGACTTCTTTGTGTGATGTTCAAGGTTCTTAGTCATGGCTTCAGAACTTGCCCTTCCCACAGCTGAGTTTCCATCAAAATATAAAATTGCTCAAATACCCAGTATAGGTTCTATAGGCTTCTACCTCCCTGCTTCTAACTTGCTCTCTACTTCTAGAAAGTTACTTTCTCATTTGCTCAGAAGCCCAAATTCTGTCTTTTCTTTGAACTCATAGAAGCCCATCCATTCCTTTCCTGCCAGAAGCTCTGTGAACATCATAGCGCTTTATCTCTGTCTCTTGCTACGGGGTGTATGCGTTCTACCTTTTACGCTACGACAGTGTGGCCTATTCGCACCCTGCAGAAACTGAGAACTCCTTTCTCTACACTGGAATCAGCAAAATAAGATTTCCATGGGACTGTTAGGGGAAACACACTGACAAACCGCCCACCCTGGCCAGGCACCATAGTAATCATTTGCATGAGTTGTTTTACCACAGGAGGTCCTGGTAAGGAACACGGAACTAATAAGCCACCACTAATTGGAAGAGTTGGGAAAGGTCAAAAGGAGATACCACATGTTCGACCACCTCCCAGAATCCTTCCTGCTGGCTCCATCTTGGCTGAACAAGGTGTGCACCACCAGGAAGGACTCTGAATCAGAATGCTTGACTAAAGACAGCTGGAGACTAATCCCATCACCATAAAACCCTAGACTGCAAGCCACGTGGCAGAGCTCTTCTCCTGGGTTCCCTTAACTTACTGCTCTCTGCCTGGGTGCCCTTTCCCAATAAAATCTCTTGCTTTGTCAGCACGTGACTCCTTGGACAATTCATTTCTGAGTGTTAGACAAGAGCCCAGTTTCAGGTGGAAGAGGTCCCCCTTCCTGCAACAGGACTGCCACAATTTTTGTGTAATACTGCCTTCTGGCCATACTAGTTGATCTAGAAGGAGAAACCTGATGCCAGCTATGGCTCCCATGGCGTTCCACTACTTGACAAAGACTGATTGTTCCAGGATGGGCAACATAGGCCCGTCAGTCCTTTCTCATCTAGATTTTGTTCCACGGGTCATATTTAGCTGGCTCAGGATTGGCACATGACCAACCCTAGGGACTGAGAGTCTGAGGCACCAACCGTGATATGTATTGTAACTTTGGGAAGCAGAGCACAGCTTTGGACATGGGATTGGGCTTCCCTCAGCTTCAGAAGGCCTTGGGGTGGGGCATCAACTCAGGGTAAGGCTGGGTAAGGAGGCCACTTCAAATTGTTATTCACCATTGCTCTCAGGGACAAGCAAGGGAACCTTGTGATACTTTGAGGGAGCCATCACCACACAAATAATTTCTCTGCTGCAACCT
Organism: Aepyceros melampus; assembly: GCA_006408695.1. NCBI lineage: Eukaryota > Metazoa > Chordata > Mammalia > Artiodactyla > Bovidae > Aepyceros > Aepyceros melampus. The sequence goes on along the minus strand of SJXQ01001655.1, from coordinate 160,968 downwards.
TATTTCTACTGCTTTATTAGTTTTTCTTTATATGGGGATGTTGAGTGGAAGAGAAAGTTCATGCTACATTTATAAAAAAAAAAGTTGAAAGTAATACTTGCAAAAGATAGTATTACTCTCCCCACCTTCCCTGATGCCCTCACCCTTTCTCTCTCTCTCTCTCTCTCTCTCTCTCTCTCTCTCTCTCTGTCTTAAAAGATTATTAGATTTCCTCCTTTGGGGAGGGGTGTTTTTTTGTTTAGTTGCTGAAATGTCAGATTCTTTTACAACCTCATGGATTTCCCAGGCAAGAATACTAGAGAGGGTTGCTGTTTCCTTCTCAAGGGGATCTTCCTGACTCAGGGATCAAACCCTCATCTCCTGCTTGTCAGGCAGGTTCTTTATCACTGAGCTATCTGGAAAGAAAAGAATTTTGAGAGCAGGTGAGATCTGGACACTGAAGGCAGAAGGGAAGCTTCTACTGTGTGTTAAAAGAAATAGGGGCTAAGAACATAGAATGTATAATGAGCTTTGAAGACATTATAGTTTACTCTAGGCCAGTTTATTCTCAATCAAGCAAGAAGAATATAGAGCATATATCCCATGCATCTGTAAATGATTCTGTTTGGTATGATTCATGATGTTTTTGATTGGTTTATTTTTAAATTAGATTGAAGTTATAGGAAAGCACATTCAAACAGATATACTCTGCAAAAGATCATGGTAACAGTTCCTATAGCCATATTGAAGATTTTGAGGAATTAAAAACAGAGAATATAGAAAACCACTGCATAAAGAAGGCACTCTTCCTGAACCTAAAGGATAATCATATCTCAACTTAGGATAATATCCTTATACACAGGTATATCCTATTTAAACCCTTTTCAAAAAGGATATCTTATTCATATTCTTCCTTAAAACCAAATAGCAATTCCCCTTTGCTAAAACAAATAAACAAAAAGGTGCTATAGATAATGAACTCCAAAAGAATGACTGAGACAGGGGTAGTGATAGGGTGAAGAAGCACAGAATAAAAATTCACATGGATACAATATGTTATGTGAAATACATAAAGGCTGTACAGAGACCTCTCTGAAATCAAATAGTAGTTTTATCTAAAGAGAAAAATACTTTAGCTAAAGCGTAGTAGGATATTTTTCCCCTCCCAAATTAAAATATAAAGTATTAGGTGACTGAAATAAAATCAAATGAAAACTTACTCTTGAAAATGTATTTAAATTTTTTATAAAGTATACTTTTGTGACTCAACAGTAACTATTACTTGAAAAGATATAACAGTTAACTAGCAATGTCCATCGGGCAAAAAGGTAATTTAAATACCACGCACTTTGATGAATGACTTTTTAAATGGCCTTGCCCATTTTGTACCATTAGTTTTCAGTCATTTCAGGGTAATGCATGGAATATGAAGACAGCAGTCCATTGAAATCATGTCTTTAAATTTAAAGAGTAATTCATTCCTTTAATGGTATTACCATTCCCTATGCAGTACATAAATTTTATTTGTTTGAAAGACTGAGCAAATACTTTTATTTTTTGGTTTGCTTTTTGCTTTAATGTCAAAAGAAGCATAAAATTAAGTAATTTTGTTTTAAAAGCCTCTGGACCAAATATTTTAAGGTTAGAACTTTTCCTAGACCAGAGATTATATAATTCCATAATGGCTTGGAGAAATTACATAATTTATAATCTTATTAGGGTGTTTTTTTTGAAGTGAAACTTAATTTATATGAACAACCTAAATATAATCATGGCTCATTTGAGAAGAATCTTTCATTTGACTGCAGCTTCTCAGTAAATACTAGGCAGATAGAGTTTAAAGCCTCTGTAGGGAATAGACAAATACATTTCACAACAAGGGAGATTTAAGTAGCTTTGAAAATGTTCAGTTAAAGCTCTTCAACTATAAATAAAATCACTGGGGGTCTACATAAAACTTTAGCCTAATGTAGTTGTTAGTCTAAAGTAAATTCTAGTTAATAATTATTATCTTTATGAAAACCAGGTTTAGTGATTTAGAAAAAAGCAAGGCCCCAAATTCTACAAATTGATGAAACCATACAATTTCCCCTTTCCTTCCACTGAACAGAATACCATTATATTAATACTGAAATTTTATTTAAAGGGATGATCAGTTAATGTAAGTGCAAAATTAGTGCAAATACTCTATATCATTCCTTCATCAAAACTAATGATTTTTTCTTGCTTCCTAAAACTACTGAAATGAAGTATATCCTATATACTTACATTTCAAATAATAATATTAAATAACAACAGTGAAAAGAAAATTTTAAACCTGCTTTTCTGTTGGCCAGCAATAAAATATTTATTGTACATAATATGTTTCCTTCTCATTAGCCTCTTCATTCTTGGATTCACCTTCTCACCTTTTGAAATAGGCGAGAACTTTAGAAAAAGAGCAGAGAAGGCCTGTGAAATGGATGAGTAGTTGATCAGCTGACATGGATGCTAAACATAAAAGAACAGAAATGGTTTTTTTGGGGGGAGAGGAGGGAGCACTCTGAGTGGCAGGTAGGATCTTACTTCCCTGACCAGGAGTGGAAATTGCATCTCTAGAGTAAAAGCCTGGAGTCTTAACCACTAGACCAGCAGGAAAGTCCTCACAACAGAATTTTGATGAAATACTTATCTTCAAGTGCTAATGACTTATAAGCAAAACTCAATTATCCTTCCTAAGGTCAGAATAGCAAGTCTAATCAGTATGAGCACAATTCTCACCAGGTAGCCAAGACTGCCACAATATCTCTACATACATTTTGCTAACCAAAGAAGCTTGGAGACATTACCTTGTCACTTCCATCTTTTGTTCTTCCATATAAAGATCATCACAAAACTATCATTATGATTAAAGCTCATCATGTTCAATTTTAAGATTTGATCCATCATAGGTGACCATGAAGGTAACTGAGTATTTGAGCTGGGAACTTCCCTAACAGATATGGTGAGTCAGTTCTAGTCAAAGGAATCTAACAAAAATCCAATCAATTCTTGTTTCCTAAGGACTCAGATCAACCCACTTCTTCATATTTTTATTATTGCCACTTCATTTTTTGAATTATGATACGATATAAGGGTTTTTAGGAGAAGGCAATGGCACCCCACTCCAGTACACTTGCCTGCCAAATCCCATGGACAGAGGAGCCTGGTAGGCTGCAGTACATGGAGTCGCTGGGAGTTGGACACAACTGAGCAACTTCACTTTGACTTTTCACTTTCATGCATTGGAGAAGGAAACGGCAATCCACTCCAGTGTTCTTGCTTGGAGAATCCCAGGGACGGGGGAGCCTGGTGGGCTGCCATCTCTGGGGTCACACAGAGTTGGACACGACTGAAGCGACTTAGCAGTAGCAGCATCATCTCCCACTTCAACCAATAATATCACTGAGTAATTGCATTCTCTGCTGCTGCTAAGTCGCTTCAGTCTTGTCCGACTCTGTGCAACCCCATAGACGGCAGCCCACCAGGCTCCCCCGTCCCTGGGATTCTCCAAGCAAGAACACTGGAGTGGGTTGCCATTTCCTTCTCCAATGCGTGAAAGTGAAAAGTGAAAGTGAAGTCGCTCAGTCGTGTCCAACTCCCAGTGACCCCATGGACTGCAGCCTACCAGGCTCCTCCGTCCCTGGGATTTTCCAGGCAAGAGCACTGGAGAGGGGTGCCACTGCCTTCTCCAAATTGCATTCTCTACCTGTGGTCTATTTCCAATCTATCTCTCATTATTTTCCCAGATCAGTCTTGCTGTCATGGCTCTTCTTACTCATTACCCTCCTGAGCAAAAAATTTAAATGCTTAAGTGCTTCTTAAATTTCCATATATGTAGTTCAGGATATGATATGCATAAAGGGTAATATAGACTCTTTTCATGGACAAATATATCGACCTCAAACCCTCAAACTGTAGATAGATATATTTTTATAAAAATATTTAAAAAGATTAAATTCTTTCAATACCTAAAAATTCAATAATGCTTACATTATTTTTATGTTCATTAGTAGTCACTTTGCCTTTTGACTTTTAAGAGGTATTTTTGATATTTTCAGTTCAGTTCAGTCACTCAGTTGTTTCCAACTCTTTGCAACCCCATGGACTGCAGCACATCAGGCTTCCCTGTCTATCACCACTCCCAGTTTTTTGATGTTTTACAAAAAACTTTTAGAAAAATTTGAAAAAATTACTTTTCCATTTTTAATTTACATTTTGATAAATATATATTCATAGATTAAATTCTTTCAATACCTAAAAATTCAATAATGCTTACATTATTTTTATGTTCATTAGTAGTCACTTTGCCTTTTGACTTTTAAGAGGTATTTTTGATATTTTCAGTTCAGTTCAGTCACTCAGTTGTTTCCAACTCTTTGCAACCCCATGGACTGCAGCACATCAGGCTTCCCTGTCTATCACCACTCCCAGTTTTTTGATGTTTTACAAAAAACTTTTAGAAAAATTTGAAAAAATTACTTTTCCATTTTTAATTTACATTTTGATAAATATATATTCAAATTTTCTATACTCTAATGCAATTAAATATTTTAATCCTTTATATAATTATTGTTTAAGCAAAATGCAAATTATATGAAAATATTATAACAATATCATGATTTTGCTAAACTGGAGGTCAGAAAAATTTTATGAATAAACATATAATAATTTATGAATTATATGTTTTACATTACTTTTTCAAACATCCCAAGCCTTTCAGTAGAATATATAGACTTATAATAATTAAATTCCATCATCTTTCATATGTTTGCTGGTTTTAGCCATATGCAGGTATAATTTTCAAGTTAAGAGAAAAGATCAACTTGATTTATAACTATAAAATATTTAGATATGTGGTATGTGGACCTCCATACCCTATGACCCAAACATATTAGAAAGATCTGCCATGAGTTTAGTGTGGCCACTGAAACCAACTTTTAATATTTATATAGTTATTAAAAATATTCCACTTCAGAAATACAAAGTATAACACATAATATAATGAACAGCTACATCATTATCAGTCTGTTTAAGGATTAAGACAGTACTGGTAATTTGGTGTCCCTGTTCACCCATCTCCACCTACGTTCACTCCATGCCTTCCAAAGCTAACCACTATCCTGCATTTTTTATTGCTATTTCAAATGGCAAGTTCTTTAAAGGTGTTTTCTATTTGTTGATGAAGTCTAGACCTGTTTGTCATTGTATATGATAGCTCTAACACAAAAAACTTGCGTACTTGTCTGAATAATTCTGCAGATTTCTCTTAGGTTTTCTGCTGCTGCTGCTGCTGCTAAGTTGCTTCAGTCATGTCCGACTCTGTGCGACCCCATAGACGGCAGCCCACGAGGCTCCCCCGTCCCTGGGATTCTCCAGGCAAGAACACTGGAGTGGGTTGCCATTTCCTTCTCCAATGCATGAAAGTGAAAAGTGAAAGGGAAGTCGCTGAGTCTTGTCCAACTCTTAGCAACACCATGGACTGCAGCCCACCAGGCTCCTCTGTCCATGGGATTTTCCAGGCAAGAGTGCTAGAATGGGGTCCCATTGCCTTCTCCAACTAGACAATAATGCATTTGAGAACAAAAAAAACTTTGGAATTTTCCTTTCCAATTGCCACATTTTCTATTTTTTATTGCCTTAATCTGCACTAGCAATGACCTTTAGCACAGTATTGAACAGAGGTGGTAAGCTAACCCTCTTGTCTTATTTCTGATTTAAGAGGGAAAGCTTCTAACATTTCTTCATTAAGCATGATAGGTGCTGTCAGCTGATGATATTATTTCAAGAAGTGAAATGATGTGATCAGAGTTCTTTTAAGAAAAACTCTTGCTGACAGGAGGATGAGTTGGAGCAGAAATACCTAGGAACTGTTATTATAGGAATCAACGTTATTTTGTGAAAAAGTGATGGGGCCTGTGATGCCCCATCAGTAGAACGCACCTCATGATTCTGACTCTGACACTGTAATAAAGAATTCCATTTTCACTTGTTTGATTCATCAAGTTAGACAAATGTTAGTATAACACAAACCCATATGAGTCTTCCAATGGATAATATCTAAAACTATGGTTATTTTACTTCATTACAGACTCCATATATGGCACCATTACACAGAAAAGAATTGTCTTAAGTCTTTGACAATCAAACTGATCTTTTAATTCTCTTGCAAATGTTTCAGGAAATAGCCCAATAAGATGCTGACACAAAGCAAAGCCATTTTTTAGGACTCAATGGACATGGGTTTGGGTGACTCTGGGAGTTGGTGATGGACAGGGAGGCCTGGTGTGCTGCGGTTCATGGGGTTGCAAAGAGTCGGACACAACTGAGCGACTGAGCTGAACTGACTGAAGAAAAGCTTTAAGAAAATTAAAAATTTCTAAAGAAAGTCATCTCTCAGAAGCTCAGTAGAAAGACAGAGTCATTTACATTGTTTTGCACTTGCATATTGGTAGACAGGAAATAGTACATATTTTATAAGTAAATATCTATTGAAATGAGGAAATTCAATCTCAAACCTTAAACTGCAAAGTATCCAAGGGCTGATTTTTTTTCTCCTTATATTTTTTAGGCTAGTCAGTAGATTTTTCTTCTCTTTTGAGCTCCTTATATTTTTCATTTTATTTTTCTATGTAGATATGTAATATAGACACTGATTATGTCTTATAAATAATAAGGATTTCAATCCAACTTAAAAATTTTGAGAATTTGTAAAACTGCTAAATTAATAATACTGCATATATTTCACTAATTTTTGTCTCCTGACCCACTGTCAATAAATGTAACATTTCTAGTGTAATGGACATGTTTAATTCTAACTAAATGGCCCTAAGGGACAGCATTAAACTCCATAGCAATGAAGTTTAATGACAATTCTGCTGACATTTCTCCTATCTGAAAATGAAATCATGTGGAAAATGATTTCTATGTAGCAGAATAATTAAAACAAACAAAATTTGATTTGGTAGAAATGGAAGCTCAGTTTGTCTCTGTTCTCATGGGGAGGAAGATGTACTTCACTACTAGCTCTAGTTGGGATTACGTTTCCATGCTCTTTAAAACAATCATATATATACATATACAGATATAATTTATATAGATGTTCTAATTGTATTATAACTAAATCCAACTAACGGTGATGCTGATCCTAAGGGATTTTTGTGGGGTTTTTTGTTTGTTTCTTTTTGCTGCCTGAACATTTCTCTGTTTTGAATATTGCTCCAGAGAATTGATTTTTTTCTGAGATTTAGCACTTTGGATATACAGATATTTTCTTATTATGGTATTTCTTCTCATTGGCTTTGGCCTTTTTATGAAATACATGCTTTTGTCTATACCACTCAAGTAGAATTATACCTAAGTGAAATATGTGAGGTTGCTAGGTTTTGGCACTGTTTAAAAGAAATTGTGAAAAACAATTGAAGGAAAACACCAAAGTAAGCTTTTATGATTTTAGGAACCAAGGGACTTCTATCATAAATATTCTTCTACAAAGAGAGATTGTTTTAGTTCCTAACAAAAATTTTAATGAACAATAGCATGTACTACAAGGAAACTGGAAAATACAACCAATTAAAGTCTAAGCAACGTATTTCAAAGAAAGTGTGAACAGAACACTTTACTTGAATTCTGTCAACATGGTCTAATGATCTTTTTCTTTATTTGAAGATGGCTGATTTTAAATAAAAGTTATTCTATCTGCAGAAGAGAATTTACACAAGGAAAATGCTACACTTCAACAATACATAAAATGAAATGTCAATTCATTCTCATAAGTCCACAAGAATATTCTGTACTGTTCAAACAAAGTTTTCAATGCAGCTGAAACATATTAACCACTCCAAGCATAAACCACTTCATTCACAAAACATGCAGCATTCAGAGTGTTTTTTTGCAGTATGAGATTATACCAAATAATTATTATTTTCATGGATTCAGAACACTCTGTTTTACCAAACCCTCTCAGAAGATTTTGTAGGTTTTTCTTATGGGTTTTCAGTACACAAATGTCTACTCTTCTAAGATGATCTGTCTCACACCTCTGCTGAGATGCTGTGTTGTTTTCTGCCCTATTATTTGTCTGCCTCCTTCCAGGCTGGGCTTATACCTCAGTCGTTTTATCTATTGACACACTTATGCTCTTTCTAGGCATTAAGGCATCTCTTGATGATAGTGGTGAAAGCACTGGGGAGACTCCCAGGTTCAGTGCACTCCTATTATCCACAACTTGAATCTCTGTCCTTACACTCTGAATCTTTCAATCATGTCCCCAGACTCCATTCCAATGCTTCCCTCTTCAGTTGGTCTATAAAATATAACATTCCTTCCCTTACTCTTCCTTTTAGCCTCATTGTATATCCAAGAATCTTATTTTGTTGCCCTAATCACATATTGTATTTCTTCTTCTTTTTTTTTTACCAAAAATCCATAACATAGGGAGAAAATTCAAAATAGGAACGACTAATAAACCTCTTTCAATGTTCATTTCCCACATTACCTAACCTAGTACTTTCTTTGTAGTTGGTACAATCCTCATCTCTCCTGATGCATTCCAGCCAGTGCAATCCATGCTAAAATCAACGTGGATAACTTAAAGATGTTCAAAAATTTGTCTTGAAGACAGAATGAAAGACTTACATGATAGGAAAACATATACTTTACTTTTCCTCTCCTTTACTTTTTTGGTACTTTTGTAAAAAGTAAAAAATGTTTTGAATTTTGCTAAGTTCAAAGGAGTTTAATCGAATTTTTGTCATTTCAATGCTTTCTTATAGATTATCATTTTTATATCATCAATTATTTAATTAAGAAAGAATATTTCTAATAATTATTTAAAAACTATTATCTATTAGATATATTTCCTTCAAGAAAACATTTTAGGGGGCTAGTATTTTATTTAATTAGGCATCTATGAAATAAGTGATTGGGTTAGCTCTTTTCCAAATGACTTGGAACTAAAAAGAATTCATATTTAGTATAATTCCCTGGTTTCCTCTCTCAGATAGAGGCAGTATATCATACATAGTTTCTGCACCAAATTGTTCAGTTCTGCTTCATGGTTCCTACATAGAAATTGTTCACAAGGTGACATTATGACCACAAATCTAAAAGTCAGAACACTTTTATAGAGATTAGAAAGGTCATGCCACCTGAAATGTTTTTTTTTTTCCTTCTTAATATCCTTTGGTGAATGAAATTAAAAATATTATTTATTTTAGATACTATAACCCACGAATTTCAATTATGACATACATTCTGACAACAAATCTTTATACAGCAAGTAATGAATGAATTTCAGTGCCTCGTGACTTAAAACTAATTAAACTAACTGAAAGAAATTCAAAGATAGGGAATGCACAAGCTAAATGGAGGCCATAGAAAGGGTCAATCTATGTTTTCATCAAAAAAAATGGGTGTCTATGAAACCATTTCAAATATAAGTAATAAAATGAATATTTATAATAAATCAGAAAAAGAACTGCTGCCTGTCTTTTTAATTTACGAACAGTCTGCTAATCCAAAATAGTTAAGAAATCACTATTTGAAAATTCATAGCTATGTGCACACACATACAAAAAAAAGCTTGACTTTTATGTGCTTTCCTTCTAAAGCAAGCAGAAAATTCAACAATATCTATTGTAATCAGTTACTTTTGGGTGGTGGCAAAGAACATACCTCAATAGAAATTATATTAATTCCATCTACACAGAAGTAGGGACGGTAAAGGGAAAGGCTATAATGTCTTTTACAGAGCAAAAAATTATTAAGAGAAGTGCTTTCTGAATTTTCTAAGCAATCATTAGCTATCTTTAATGCATAGTCCAGTGAAATCAAGCAATAATATGTACTGAAAAACATTTTCAGACAATAATTAAGACCTTAAAGGATACTAACAAAGTATATTTTTCACACTGGAAATCTGAGCTAAAGTCATACATTAGTGAATCCATATTATGAGAAGATTGGACACTTTCTATGTACAGAGATCTTCCATAGAGACATTCATAATTGAAACATTTTCTACCCAAGCAGACCTGTGATATCAATATTCTTCCCTTTGGCCATGGCACTATAAACCATTTTTAGAGAATTTAGAATGAAACTTAGAAGTCATTACTTTAATCACCTTTATCTTATTTTTTTGAATATTTAGTTTTATTCTGATTATAAAGATAATAAAAACTTGCTGTAGACCTTTTACAATATAGTGAAGTGCAAAGGTATAAAAAAGAATTGACCATAATCATAACTCCTGGCTCAATTAACATAACATTGCATTCCATCTTTCAGTTTCATGTACTCACTTAAAACAATATCATGAATGTGCTGTCATTAAATTCTCACAAATACAGATTTTTAATGACTACATAATATTTCATCCTATTGATAAAACATACTTAAATTGTATTCCTATTTTAGGTTGCTGAAGATGTTCTTTAAACATTTTATATATATATATTTATATATATATATATATTCAAGAATACATCATTGTTTCTAGTTAACATCCTCAGCAATCTAAAATACAAGTGCATTAAATAAATTATATGTGCTGTGGTTCATGGGATCATGAAGAGTCGGACACGACTGAGCGATTTAACTGAACTGAACTGATGCTCATTATATTAAATATCTATTTAAGATGTATGGATGTGAGAGTTGGACTGTGAAGAAGGCTGAGCACCGAAGAATTGATGCTTTTGAACTGTGATGTTGGAGAAGCCTCTTGAGAGTCCCTTAGACTGCAAGATCTAGCCAGTCCATCCTAAAGGAGATCAGTCCTGGGTGTTCATTGGAAGGACTGATGTTGAAACAAACTCCAATACTTTGGCCACCTGATGCGAAGAGCTGACTCTTTTGAAAAGACCCTGATGCTGGGAAAGATTGAGGGCAGGAGGACAAGGGGATGACAGGGGATGGGATGGTTGGATGGCATCACCGACTCAATAGACATGAGTTTGGGCAAACTCCGGGAGTTGGTGATGGACAGGGAGGCCTGGTGTGCTGTGATTCATAGGGTCGCAAAGACTGAGCTACTAACTGAACTGAAAGATGAATTCAGAGGAGAGGAAATTCTTCCTTTTATACATGAGGAAATGTAGACCATATAAGTTATGTGATTGATAAGGTTCAAAACTAAAGTTATCTGATTTTCCATTTTACTATATCTATGTTCGTAAAGGGAGAAGGCAATGGCACCCGACTCCAGTACTCTTGCCTGGAAAATCCTATGGACGGAGGAGCCTGGTAGGCTGCAGTCCATGGGGTCGCTAAGAGTCGGATACGACTGAGTGACTTAACTTTCATTTTTCACTTTCATGCATTGGAGAAGGAAATGGCAACCCACTCCAGTGTTCTTGCCGGAGAATCTCAGGGACGGGGGAGCCTGGTGGGCTGCCATCCATGGGGTCTCACAGAGTCGGACATGACTGAAGTGACTTAGCAGCGGCAGCAGCAGCATGTTCGTAAAGGAGTCTACTGGATTCTCTCCATAACATCATCCTCTACAAGTTAAAAGTGCAGATTTTGGATCTCATTCTGTTGTAATACATTCTATTACTATAAAAACTTTGCTATCTTTAAATTTATAACCCATTACTCATCTTTCATCCATAAAACTATTTAATTCCCTCTTGAGCCTACATACAGTGGCAATAAACCAAATCAGAAAAGAAAATTCAAATATTAAAAATTAAATAGGAAATTTTAGAACAAATGAGGGAAAAAATAGAGTAAGATATTCTTTTCTTCTTCTTTTCTAGATTACAAATAAAAATTTACTTGAATATGGAAAAAGTCAACTCCAACATGATTACCCATAGACAACAATTAAAATAAATCGAAGAGATTCTATGATAAAGTATAATTCCAATTCAAAAAGTTAAAGCATGTTAAACATAGTTGGCTACAATTCTGAAGTTATTTGGGAGGGAAACAAAGGGTAAAGGCTTCAGTCAATTTCTACAAAGTCAAGATAAGTATCCTAGAGACAATTCTGGCTAATTTTAGATAGGGAGCTTACTTCCAGGAAAAGTGCATTCCCTCTTCCAAGGGGGAGAAATAAATCAACAATACAGAAGGCCTGAAACTTTCTGACCTTCCACACTCTCTAGTATTACTGATGGATAAGTCAAAAAGTTAAACTGAGAATTACTGGAAAAATATAACAGCTTTCAAGTCCATATGCATTTTAAGATTCAAGATTATTTTGCTTTTTTAGAATTGTAAAACTTTAGTTGTTATTTTTTAGAAGTATAAAAATATTAAAATAATTAACATATTCAGATAACCATTAATTGGTCAAAAATGTAATATGAAATCTCTGTACTCAAACATCAGAGTTTAGCTTTAAATAAAAATGGTAGGCCTTTAATTTACTTTTTTCCCTCTATTCTTTTAAACTCATTTAGGAGCATCATTACTAATCACTATTTCTAGGCATAAATGCTATTGGAATGTAAATATGAAATTTACTGTAAGGGTAAAAATATATGTACTAAAAGTCATAAATACAAATAGGTTAGTATTTGATGTGACAAATGTTTTCTTTCATTCTAGTACAGGTTCTTCATCTAATTTTGACAAATAAAAACAATACAAATTAAGTGAATGGAAATTTGTAGTTTATTCCAACTTGTGAACCAAAAGCCATTCTGCATCTATATATTTATCTGCATCTATATATTTATATCCATTATAAAAAGAATAAAATCACTAAATGTAAAAGTGGTTCTATGTCTCTGGCTCATATTACTGGTTCAAGTTGTAAATTCAGGTATATTTACTTTAAAAACGATGCAAATCAATGGCATTAAGGTCCTGCTGCTGTTGCTGCTGTTAAGTCGCTTCAGTTGTGTCTGACTGTGCAACCCCATAGACGGCAGCCCACCAGGCTTCCCGTCCCTGGGATTCTCCAGGCAAGAACACTGGAGTGGGTTGCCATTTCCTTCTCCTACACAAAATATATTTGTCAGTGTTTTGCATATTGTAGTTTCTTATTGTAATAAACCTGATAAGACTGCCCTTCATACATGTCTCTCACTTTTTCTTTCTCTCTTTTTTAAGCATATAAGTGACAGAAGATATTTTCGTTGCTGATATATTTTCAATGTAGATAGGTCTACTTAAAGTTCAATGGTTCACAATACTACTATGAAGTACACAGCAGGAAAGAGAACCCAGAAAGAACTACACAATAGATATGATCTTGAAGGCTGGAATTGCAATTCCCAGTATTCTGGCTATCAACTATTATTTTTCTCTCCCAAATAAGAAAGTTTCTGGAATACAAGTAACTGACAGTAATACTAATTATATAGATAAGATTGTACTGGCTTCATTTAGTAATAAAGAAAAAGCAACTCAATTTCAAGCTTTAGTACTTATTAAATTAGTAATTATTTACCCACATGTGCAACAGATAAGTAAGTAAGTAAAGTCACTCAGTCGTGTCCGACTCTTTGTGACCCCATGGACTGAAGCCCACCAGGCTTCTCAGTCCATGAGATTCTCCAAGCAAGAATACTGGCGTGGGTTGCCATTTCCTTCTCCAGGGGATCTTCCCGACCCAGGGATCGAACCTGGGTCTCCCACATTGGAGGCAGACGCTTTAACCTCTGAGCCACCAGGGAAGTCCATATAACAGAACATTTTTAACACTTCATTTCAGAGTCACCCTCACAATTAAAACCCAAACAAAAACTTACATTTTAATGTGGATTTGGCCAGTATGATACACTTAATAGATTTAATTTTATTGATAAAAAAGAAATAAAACTGCTTTTAGGTGATTTATTTTCACTTTCAAGTTGCTCCTAGGTTTCTTCATGACAGTCACTTTTACGACACTCTTCAAGGGATCCTCTAAAACAATTCCAATCTGGTCACTTCATCTTTGACACACCTTACAATGGTTAAATTTTATTTTTTTAATAATTACTATGCAAAAGCAAGAAAGACCTTAGGTGTTTTTATTATTATCATTGCAGCTAGATAAAGTAGACGTTGTCTCAAGTTCCTTTCCACTTCACACATAAACACTTATCCAATCCCAAGCCTCTTGTACTTTTAGTCAAAGGTGAGTAAAGTGACTTCTCCTGCAGTGATGGTAATAGTGGTTCCTTACAACAGGTGAAGAAAAACATTTTATATAGACCACCAACGATTTAGTTTTAGACAAAAGGATGTGAATAATATTTTTGCAAACCTATGTAACTAACAGCTCAATATTATCTTTTAGATACATACAAGTATGGACATGTCTAGATATAGGAAAATCTAATGGGTTAAAGATCTAGGATTTTAAAGAGACATAGGTAACTAGATAACAGAACAACATTTTTAACACTTCATTTCAGAGACATTTACTCTCTCAATTAAAACTCAAACTAAAGTTTACATTTTAATGTGGACTTGGCCAACATGATACTTTAACAGATTTAATCTTATTAATAAAAGAGAAATAATGCAGTTTCCATTAACTAAAATATTCTTTTTATAATGAGTTATTGCAGGGGTTCATAAATAGAGCACTTCTGTATGCATTCAAAACTGAAAAAAATGTAAAATATGAATTTAGTCACCTATTTTATGGAATATAAACAGGCTATAAGGAACATGAGCATTTCTGTTAGAAATTAAAAGCTGAAAAATATTACTTAACCAATATGATTTCCATTATAAATGCCTTTTAAATTACTGGCTTAGAATATTGATGTCTATAGGTCCTTTAAGACATTATTTCTGTTAAACACTAATTGAAAACATAAGGTACAAAACGTTCATGTGAGAAAAAAACAACCATTTCTATTGAGATCATAGCAGGCTGAAAGCATCACTTGTCTAATATGTATGTCTCACATACACACCTACACACCCACTGACAGCTTACGTTACCCATATGGTATTTAAAAGGAAATTTTCAAACGTAAAGTGTTCCACTATAAAATTTGTGGCCAAGTCTTGACTGGGTTATCTGAGTAATGTCTGTGATGTACTTTTGTTTCTATATTTGAAATCCAGTCATATCAATAATAAGATGACTTACCGGCCCAAATGAATTACTGTCAAAACTATGTCCATGATGATCACCTTCAACCCAGATGTGACCACGAGGGACTTTGACATAGCGATTTTTGTGTCCCATAGTTCTAGAAATTAAAAAAAAAAAAAAAACTATTGAGAAAAGATCAAGAAAGAAAAAGCTCAAATAAGGAAGCATACAAACTCAGGAAGGACAAAACTGCTATTATAAAAATGTAATGGATTAGTATAGGTTAACGGTAAGGCTACTGTAGAATTTTATTTTTAAATAGCATGTGGTTAGGACCCTGTAAACCTACCCACAGTATTTTGTTTTCAGATTTTTGTAGGTAGAATTTTGTGCTTCAACAAGATGCATTAGCACAAGAAAATGGTTTGCTACTTAATTCATAATATCCTGTATTTTTTATAAAACCCAATAAGCCCCAACAAAATACAGATCTATTTCATTTCTGACATTTGCTTTTACCTCATTGGTCATCTTGGCCAGCTGCAGTCTTCACTTTTTTAGTCAAATAAATGTCTCAAACCAAATGACAGGATTTTTAACCTCTTAATGCGTTAAAATTCAAAATATTTAAGAAAGAAAGTTAGATAATCTCTTTTTTTTTTTAGATTTAAATTTTTTTTTAGATTATCATTAAAATGATAATCTCTTTAAAGACTAACAATGGCAACTGAAAATTTTTGATTAGTGCCATTTTATTTTATAAATCATTCTTGAAAATGAGAAACTTTTTAACAATTTTGAAGACAGTATTTGGAGAGCAATGATCAATGACATACACTCAATGAAATATTCTATCTTCTGAAGTGTGACAAGAAAACACATAAGGAAAGGCTCTCTCATACTGTGTTGGTAGCAATGTAAGACGATACAAATTTTTTTCCTATTTTGCCATTTGGGGTAGATGTTTGTCAAATTTATTAATAAACTAAAATATATGTGTCTTTAACCTAGTTATTTACTGTTTGAAATAACAGGGAATAATGAGAAATACTAACAAGGAAATAATGAGAAATACTAACAAATACTTATCACCAGATATGCTCAATATATGGAGAAGGCAATGGCACCCCACTCCATCTGGTACTCTTGCCTGGAAACTACCATGGATGGAGGAGCCTGGTGGGCTGCAGTCCATGGGGTCGCGAAGAGTCGGATACAACTGAGCGACTTCACTTTCACTTTTCATTTTCATGCATTGGAGAAAGAAATGGCAACCCACTCCAGTGTTCTTGCCTGGAGAATCCCAGGGATGGGGGAGCCTGGTGGACTGCTGTCTATGGGGTCGCACAGAGTCGGACATGACTGAAGCTACTTAGCAGCAGCAGCAACAGCAGCGTGCTCAATATAGGCCTTTTACAGCAATAAAAAAGTACCTTTTAAATAATCAATAAGGGATGGGTCACATAAATTATAATATAACAAATAAA
This sequence comes from Aepyceros melampus, assembly GCA_006408695.1. Classification (NCBI taxonomy): domain Eukaryota; kingdom Metazoa; phylum Chordata; class Mammalia; order Artiodactyla; family Bovidae; genus Aepyceros; species Aepyceros melampus. Next base: position 144,492 of record SJXQ01001655.1, on the reverse strand, counting down.
AGGGATGAAATTAGATTAAATATTATCCTAAGCCTATAATAATTCCTTTTCAGAGACTAATTTTTTTCTTCTTTTATTCCCCAGAGAATTCCAGAAAATATCTAGCTTAAAGAAACTTTGCAGTAAATGATAGTTGAATTAGTAGATGTCACTTCCAAGTCTATAGACTTAACCTCAGAGTCTGAGCTTTACACATGGTTCATGGAGGTGGAGTCTCAATCAGACCGTTTTTGTTAGTAAGTTGTATATGTGCATAAGAATACATTAAAAAGGAAAACTATACATAAATTGGTGCTATAGAAATTGAAACTATTCATTATCTAGAATGGTTTTTAATTTTCAAAATAATTTGGGTGTTGAATTACTTTGCTTTAGATCAGTAAATCATTCATGCAAGGAAGCAATGTTGTGGCCATTAGAAGCCCACAGTAAGTAAATGACTGCTATTTATTTTTAATTACTACTGGGAAGAAGAGTTTCAGCTTTTTAAAGAAAAGCAAAACCAAGTTGAATATATCTTACTGTCATACAAATGTTCTTCAATTAAAATCAGTCAATTAGTTCTTGACATCACTACTGCTTTTATTATGAGACTCCTTCTAAGAACTACTATCCCAACATCAAGTGTTAATGATGCGGAAAAGACCCTTTTACTTACTTGTTGGCAAAGTACATTCTCCTGATAAGTCGAAATATTGGTTTACCTTATTAAACTGGCTATTTTGGATAAGGACTTAGAAAAGAAACAATTACCCATTTTGTCTACTTAAATAATCATTCAAGCAGAATTATAAAATAAAATTAATCATCTCTGCAATTATAGGGTAGGTTTTAAGTCAAGCATACTCTTCTGGAAACCGAATCTGATATAAAACTTAGACTCAGTTTCAAAGTCATATAAATCAAGAGGTTAAGATATTTATGATAGAAAATCATAGTATCATAAAATTACCAGTGATAGTTGCACATTTTCTTGCATTGACTATCTTTTTGAAGTGAAGTGAAATGAATTCGCCAGTCGTGTCCAACTCTTTGCGATCCCATGGACTGTAGCTCACCAGGCTCTTCCCTCCATGGGATTCTCCAGGCAAGAGTATTGGAGTGGGTTGCCATTTCCTTCTCCAGGGGATCTTCCCGACCCAGGGATCGAACCCGGGTCTCCTGCATTCCAGGCGGACGCTTTAACCTCTGAGCCACCAGGGAAGCCGACTATCTTTTAAAAAATTTTAAATACATGCAAAAGAATGCATGGTTCAAAGTCCTCAACAAACATTTATTAAATGAATGACCAAAGGAATGTATAAGTGAAGAATGAAAAATACTGTCACAAAGATCGAATAATATAGTACAAAGTACATAGAGTCTTGAAATAGACTAAACCAGTTTTAAACTGGATGCTATTAATATTACTCCAAAGTAATCCTATGCAAGTTACTTAGTTTCTACCTCTATTTTTCCACTTTTAAAATGGGTCAGATTAGACATACCCTAACTTGGAAGGAAAGTTATGATCAACCTAGATAACATTAAAAAGCAGAGATATTACTTTGCCAACAAATGTCTGTCTAGTCAAGGCTATGGTTTTTCCTGTGGTCATGTATGGATGTGAGAGTTGAACTGTGAAGAAAGCTGAGCATTGAAGAATTGATGCTTTTGAACTGTGGTGTTGGAGAAGACTCTTGAGAGTCCCTTGGACTGCAAGGAGCTCCAACCAGTCCATCCTAAAGGAGATCAGTCCTGGAGGTTCATTGGAAGGACTGATGCTGAGGCTGAAACTCCAATACTTTGGCCACCTCATGCGAAGAGTTGACTCATTGGAAAAGACTCTGATGCTGGGAGGGATTGGGGGCAGGAGGAGAAGGGGACGATAGAGGATGAGATGGCTGAATGGCATCACTGACTCGATGGACGTGAGTCTGAGTGAACTCCGGGAGTTGGTGATGGACAGGGAGGCCTGGCATGCTGCAATTCATGGAGTCACAAAGAGTTGGACATGATTGGGTGACTGAACAACAACAATGGGGTTGAGAGAAGGCTAAGTAGTTAGATGACAATGTAACAGAGAGGGTGCTATAGAGTATAGTTTCTGTAGACAGCCTATCTTGGAGTTGATATCTGACTTAACACTTTAAAGTTTATGTAACCTTGGGCAAGTCAATAAAGGTCTTAAATGTCAGTTACCATATTTGCAGAATGGGGCAAATAATAGTACCTAACTCAAAAACTGTTCTATGGATAAAAGTGGCATGTATTAAACACTTGATAAATGGATTCTCTTAGAGTTGAGACTTTCTAACTAAAGCACTCAATGTATTTCTAATGTATAGTAAGAACTTGGTAAGCTCAGTAGCAGTAGTTATTATTGCTATCATCCTCTTTGTCCACTATTTTCTTTCATTTTATAATTCAGAATGTGTTCAGTTTCTACTGCTTATTAGCATCAGTCTTTTAAAATTACCTGAGCTATGCTTCAATAATTCCTTTTCCCTACATTTGCACTGGCCTTGTAGACTATTTTTAATGGTACAGTGAATCTTATTTTTTCTTTCATTCTTATGCCCTTCTGGGACATTCTAAAACTTATATGTGAAAACACAATATATATGCTTGTGCATATTCAAACACTCAGAGTAGTAGGTGAAAGCACATTATGCTACCTATTTATGCTTTTACTTACTAACCACTTGCATATTTGAATGTTGCTATGCTAAAGAGAATGGTTTACCTAGACACTGGACAGGGTGTGAAAGATCTGAGTTATAGAACCCTGCTGAATTTCATCCCATATACAGAGTGTATATTTTTCCCCCTCAGGTTTCTATCTAACTTTTTAAAAAATAACCCAAAGTGGCTTTGAAAAAATATGATGTTAAAATATTGAGCTGGTTCACTTTAGGATGGCCAAAGAAATATAATACTCCTAATAGAATATCTCTAGAGAAGGAATTTTAAATAGCTTTGTGCTCTTGAATTCACATAAAAGAAAGACAAGATAATCTTTTAGGTGATTTAACAGTTAAGTGAGGTGTCAGCCTACAAAGTTGTATGTATCTATGGGTGCAAATAATTTTGGTTTTGACAGACAAAAATGAATTCTGTATGGTATTCTAACTCTCTATCTACAAAAAGGCATTTTTTGGTACTAATTTTACCAAGACAAGTTACCTAGGTCTTAGAAATGGAATAAAGAATGATTGCTTCCAATTTGATTTGACTTTGAAAACAATGATTTTTTTAAGTCTCTGAATATTTTGAGTCATCAGTTGAACACAAAATTGTCTATGTAATCCCTGATGTCACAAGAAGGAAAACAAATTCATATTTAAAGTATCTCATAAGCATACATACACATATATTCTTAATGTAGGTAATCAGTATTAATAAATCATGATTGTTTAAGGTATTTTTAATTATTCATTTTTCAAAGAAATCTGTTCATGTATTTTCATTGTGCAAAGTAGATGCTGCCCTGAGGGTGTTCACTGGACACTCTTAGGATCCTAGACCCCTGAGTTTTCATGGTCAAGAAGGGATTAGGAGTACAGAGTTCAGGACTGTGTAAGATCAAGAGCTAGAACCAGATTGCTTTTATTATCATTAATAGACTGGATTAGAAAAAAAGATACCTATCATCAAGAAAAGAAAATGAAAAGAATATTGCCTATTTAAGACAAGGGTCCTCAAACTCTAGGATCTAATGCCTGATAATCTGAGGTGGAAGAGAAGTGATAATGCTCAATAAATGTAATGCACTTGAATCATCCTGAAGCCAATCCCGCTCCCAGTCCATGGAAAAACTGTCTTCCACGAAACTGGTCCCTGGTGTCAAAAAGGCTGGGGGCTGATGATCTAGGGTGATTTCTGGAAGGGAAAAGATTCTCCCTTGAAAATCCACATACCACTCTCAACGTGTGATTGGGGTTAAGATTCACACTGCTTATGGTTTGGAACAATTAAGAATTAATTTTAATTGACTCCAAGAATCTGGTAGAAGGAACTATAAATCTTTTCAGGGATAATCTGTCAACTCAGAGTTCAAGTTTTCAAGTTTTCTATAAATAAGTTCCTACCAATAGGCACTACTATCCAAAGACAGAACTCACAAGAAGTAGCCAGCATTAATGAGTAAAAAAGTGTGTTAGTCATTCAGTTATGTCCAACCCCGTGGACTGTAGCCCTCCAGCTTCCTCTGTCCATGAAATTCTCCAGGCAAGAATACTGGAGTAGGTAGGCTTTCCTTTCTCTAGGAGATCTTCCTGACCCAGGGATAGGATGACTATAAATGAAAGAAAGAAGAACTGGCATCTTTATCTAAAAGATTGCTTAGACTTTGGCACAGAGAGATAAGGAAATGAAACGTAGCAGAGATGGAGAATGTTATTAGAAAATGTAATGTCAGTGTAATTAGAGTCCCAAAGGAAGAGAATAAAAAAGGACCAAGGAAGAGGTAACATTTGAGAGATAGTAACAGAATTTTCTACAACTGATAAAAGCATGACCTACAGCTTCTGTAATCAAAGTAAATCACAAGTAAAATAAATAAATAGAAAGAAATCACACTGTGATATACCGTAATAAAACTGCAGAACACTAAGAAACTCCTCTTCCCTAAAAATTTTACAACAGCTACCAGACAAAAAAGAAAAGACTACTTTCAAAGGAATAATGACCTGCCAACAGAGTTTCCTTGTTAAGGTAGAAACATCATTCAGCAATTTTAAGTATAAAATTCAATGAGTTTTCAAAATCTATCCAAGCACATAATCACTAGATCAATATACAAAACACCTGAATCACCCAAAAATGTTTCGTCATGCCCTTCCCCAAGCAAATCTGCCTCCATCTCCATCCTTGGCTCCCAGTTGAGCTTTCTGTCACTGTGTTGTTCAGTTACTCAGTCGTGTCCAACTCTTTACAATCCCATGGACTGCAGCACACCAGGCTTCCCTGTTCTTCACCATCTCCTGGAGCTTGCTCAAACTCATGGCCATTGAGTCAGTGACGCCATACAACCATTTTGTCCTGTTGTCTCCTTTCTAGAATTTTATATAAATGGAATCATTCCATATGCATTCCTTTATTTGCATTCCTTTATTTGTTTTCAAATGTACTCTATTTGCTTTTGAGATTAATCCATGTTGCTGCATACATATATTAGTCATTTGTTACTTGTTTCTTAATACTATACTATTATAGAGGTATGTCAGTAACACAATTAGTTTATCATTAAGTAGTTCATGGACACTTGGGTTGCTTCCAGTTTCTGGCTATTATCAATAAAGCAGCAATGAACATAAAAATCAAAGAATTGATGCTTTTGAACTGTGGTGTTGGAGAGGACTCTTGAGAGTCCCTTGGACTGCAAGGAGATCCAACCAGTCCATTCTGAAGGAGATCAGCCCTGGGATTTCTTTGGAAGGAATGACGCTAAAGCTGAAACTCCAGCACTTTGGCCACCTCATGCGAAGAGTTGACTCATTGGAAAAGACCCTGATGCTGGGAGGGATTGAGGGCAGGAGGAGAAGGGGTTGAAAGAGGATGAGATGGCTGGATGGCATCACTGACTCGATGGACATGAGTCTGAGTGAACTCCGGGAATTGGTGATGGACAGAGAGGCCTGGCGTGCTGCGATGCATGGGGTCGCAGAGTCGGACACGACTGAGTGACTGAACTGAACATAAAAATATCTGTGTGGGTACATGTTTTAATTTCTCCTGGGTAAATATCTACAAGTGAAATAGCTGAGCCATATAGTAACTGAATGTTTAACCTTATGTCAAATTTGTCAAACTGACTTTCAAAGGAGCTCTACCAATAGTATGTGAGTTCCAGTTGTTCCACAAACACTTATGATGTTGTTGTTCAGCCACTAAGTTGTGTCCTACTCTGCAACTCCATGGACTGCAGAACACAAAGCTTCCCTGTCCTTCAGGATCTCCTGGAGTTTGCTTAAATTCATGTCCATTGAGTTGGTGATGCTATCTAACCATCTTATCCTCTGTCACCTCCTTCTCCTCCTTGACTCAATCTTTCCCACTATCAGGGTCTTTTCCAATGTGTCAGCTTTTTGCATTGGGTGGCTAAAGTACTGGAGCTTCAGCTTTGGCATCAGTTCTACCAATGAATACTCAGGGTTGATTTCCTTTAGGATTGACTGGTTTGATCTCCCTGCAGTCCAAGGGACTCTCAAGACTCTTCTCTAGCACCTCAGTTCAAAAGCATCAATTTTTTGGTGCTCAGTCTTCTTTATGGTCCAACTGTCACATCTGTCCATGACTATTAGAAAAATCATAACTTTAAATACAGGGACCTTTGTTGAGAAAATGATGCCTCTGCTTTTTGATTATGTTGTCTAGGTTTGTCATAGCTTTCCTCCCAAAGAGCAAGAGTTTTTTTTAATTTCATAGCTGCAGTCACCATCCACAGTGATTTTGGAGCCCACAAAAAGGAAAAGGAAATGTGTTACTGCTTCCACCTTTTCTACTTTTATTTGCCATGAAACCAGATGCCATGATCCTAGTTTTTTCAATGTTTTATTTTAAGCCAGCTTTTTCACTTTCCTCTTTCACTCTCATCAACAGGCTCTTTAGTTTCTCTTTACTTTTTGCCATTAGACTGGTATCATCTGCATACCTGAGATTGATATTTCTCACCACACACTAACACTTGATAAATATCATTCTTTTAGCTTTCGGTGGCTGTGGTTTAGTTGTTAAGTCACGTCCCAGGGACTGCAGCTTGCTAAGCTCTTTAGTCCATGGGATTTCCTAAGCTAGAACACTGGAGTGGGTTGCCATTTTCTTCTCCAGGGGATCTTCCCCACTCAGGGAGCAAGCTCATATCTCCTGTTTGGCAGGTGGTTTCCTACACTGAAGGTTGATATTTTACTGACTGAGCTAGCAAGGGGCGTACAGTGGTTGTAATGTGCATTTCCCTAGTGATTAATGATTTGGAGTGCTTATTTATCCTTTGTTTTCTTCATGGGTGAAATATCTTAAATTTCTTAAAAATTAAATTTTTGGTTTTTTTGTTTGCCTTTTTATTATTTAGTTGTATGATTTCTTTATACATTCTTTATAAAACTTACCAAGTTTTGGTATTTCCTCCTAATATGTATTTTTTTTTTTCATTTTCTTAACAGTGTTTTTCTTCAAAGAACAAATATAGTAAATATTGATGAAGTTCACTTAGCCAATTCTTTTCTTTCACAGTATTTGCCTTTTATACTTTAAGAAATCTTTGCCTAAACCAAAATCACAAAGATTCTCTCCTTTTTATTCCTTTGTTTTATAGTTTTAGTACTTACAAAAACTACAGTAAGAAAGTTCAAATTTATTTTTCTTTATTTCATCTTACTTTTCTTTTTGCATGTGGAAATCCAAACTTTCTAGCACTCTTCTTTGAAAGCATTATCCTTTATTTATTAAATTATCTTGTGCTTTAGACTGAGTTACGTGCCCTCAGAATTCATATATTGAACTCTACCTTCCAGTGTGATGACATTTGGAGATGGAGGCTATGAGGAGGTTTATTATGTTTAAATGAGGTCTTAAGGCTAGGCTCCTTATGATGGGATTAGTGCTTTTATTAGAAGAGACCACAGAGGTTGCTCATCCCCTGCCTCCTTCTCTACTACATGAACACTTATACTAATAACATGTAGGAAAGGAGAAACATATTTATAAATAAATTTTCCCTGGTGGTTCAGACAGTAAAGAGTCTTCATGCAATGTGGGAGACCCAGGTTCAATCTCTGGGTTGGAAAGATCCCCTGAAGAAGGAATGGCAATGGCACTCCAGTATCCTTGCCTGGGAAATCCCATGGACATAGGAGCCTGGCAGGCTACAGTCCTTGGGGTCCCAAAGAGTCAGACATGACTAAGTGACTAATACTCAACTCAAGGGAAGAGTAGGCATATTTATTACCTTTACACTTTGTTAACTACATATTTTAGAAGTTTTAAGAGTAATAATATAGTATATAACTTCCAAGTCAAATAAGAAATAGTATTTAAAAATATCCATTAATGCAAAAGAATGCAGGAGAAGATGAGAAAAATGGGGAAAGTAAGATCAATAGAAAGCACAGAAATCAGATGGCATATAAATATTCAGTGATTATAATAAAAGTAAATGAACTAATCTAGCTGTCCAGGAAAAAAAAAGGACTGTGCAACTAAGGAAAAATTCTAGTTATGTGCTGCTTATAAGAGAGATACACAAAGCAAAAGGACATAGATACATAAAGAAGTTGACAATATAATAATATACTATAATTAATATCAGGCAAAATGCAAACAGATTTCTGAGATAAGACAAGTTGCAATAGAACCTGATCATGGAACACTATTGATGTCTATTTTACCTTATAGAAGGATTTTAAGCAGGAAAGTAAGCCTAGAAGTCTTTAATGAATAAAGTTAAATTTTGATTCTAAAGTCCATGGTTGGGGTACTGTTCTAAAAACTACAAATAATTCTGTTACCACAATGAGACAAGCTTTTTGCTATTCAATTCTCTCTTGTCAGTATACATGTTGCCAATCATTATGTTGTTTAGCAATTAAATGCTGAAATATGGAGACTCAATGCTCCTTTCTGTGGAGCTTGACTTGAATTGGAAATGAAATATATGTAATTAATAGAGGCTGAATTTAAGCAAATTAAGTGATAAAATTTCTAGGAAGTTTAATCGCCTATAGCTAACTATAAGGATTATGTCTTTTAGGCTCACAGTTGGAAAGACCCTAGCAGTGATCTAACATAACTCCTTTTTGCATAGACAAAATGGATACAAAAAGCATGCAGGTGAAATCACCTAATTAGTTAGTGGCAGGGCAAATGCAGGCAATGAAAACCAGATTCCATAATTTCCTTTCCATTGCATGGATCACAAGTACTTGAGATTTCAAAGAATATGTCAACATATTTTGCTGAAAAAAATGAAATGTCCTTTTCTAAATAAACTATAGCCTGTTGCTAGGTAATCAGAGAAAGTCTATTTAGCTCATTTAAATTCAAAATTAGATTTATACATCTTCACAATAAAGTTACAGAATTAATTTTATACATTTAATGTGAATGCTCCTACTACAGCTAAGAATTTTTTGAGTGATGAATATTCTTGATATATTTTTCTAAATTTGAATTATAGGAGTGTGTGACAAAAATGAACTGTGACAATTTCCTTAATATATAGAATGTTTTCTCCTGTTAAGCATGCATTCTGAAAATACTGCGTACATAAAAACCAATGCAACTGTTAGAGAACTGGAGAAAGATATCAACAATCAGATTCCACCCATGCTGTATCAGGCATGTATTTAACCCATACTGAGGCCATGTCGATTGATCCAGAAATGGGGTGGCAGTTTATGCTATGTTATTTTGTTTATTATGGTTAGTTTGTGAGGATAAGGTTATGAACAGCATAAAGGTGTGGGCCAGAGCATGGAGAAGAATAAGATCCTGTCCCTTCTACCAAGACTGTAAATTATACCATGATTCAAAACATAAGGTACAAAGTGAAAGTGAAGTTGCTCAGTCGTTTACTCTTTGGAACCCCATGGACTGTAGCCTACCAAGTTCCTCTGTCCATCAGATTTTCCAGGCAAGAGTACTGGAGTGGGTTGCCATTTCCTTCTCCAGGAGGTCTTCCTGACCCAGGGATTGGACCCTGGTCTCCGCATTGCAGACAGACGCTGTACCATCTGAGCCACCAGGGAAATCATAAGCCACAAAGCAGTCTATAAATAAATAAATATAAATACACATATACAGTCTAAACTACCACAACAAAATTTCACAAGTTGGAAGCATCTGCCAGAAAATAATTGGTGAGTGGAGGAATATATAAGTGAAGAAACGTCAAATGTTGCTAACTGCATAGGTATTCAAAGTATGGTGTTGTTTTAGCCTCAAATAGTCGGAGAAGGCAATGGCACCCCACTCCAGTACTCTTGCCTGGAAAATCCCATGGATGGAGGAGCCTGGTAGGCTCCAGTTCATGGGATTGCTAAGAGTCGGACACCACTGAGCGACTTCACTTTGACTTTTCACTTTCATGCATTGGAGAAGGAAATGGCAACCCACTCCAGTGTTCTTGCCTGGATTATCCCAGGGACAGGGGAGCCTGGCAAGCTGCCGTCCATGGGGTGCACAGAGTCAGACATAACTGAAAAGACTTAGCAGCAGCAGCAGCAGCAGTCAGAAAAAGCATTGTGTCTCTTTGAATCAAGATGTGAAGAACAGATAAACATGAAAAGGTAAAGAAAGTATTGTGCATTTCAAATCTCACTCACTTACAAGACAAAAACAAAAAAATGGATTTCTTTTTTCTTTTTACATTATTTTCTGAAGATATGCCACTATAAAATAAGGGAGATATTTTATAAATCAGTTCAGTTCAGTTCAGTCGCTCAGTCGTGTACGACTCTTTGCGACCACTTTCTCATTGAGACATTCAGTTGTCATATAGAAAAATAAAATGCATTTAAATTATTTTATTCTAAAAGCATATTATTGATTTCTCTCTTAAATATTCTATCTGTTATTATAGTATGCCCTAACTTAGATCATATGAGTCAAAAATTTTAAGGTAAATATATTATTGAATTATAGCATAATTATAAACATTATATAAGCTATATGAATATATAAATGATAAATCCATAAAGAAAATAATGTATCTAACACACATATATTTAAAATTAATTTTTTTGCTAAAACGATCAATTACATGAAATGTCAAAGGTATATATACCATAATCAGTGGATCTTACCACATAATAAAAATAGTGACTTATATTGTTATTCCATGCATAGCTTCCTAGCAAACCAATTTAAATAGAACAGTGAACTTGTAATGCATAATTTTATTTTTCAGAAAAATCAATATGTATTATAAATGGCATTGCTACACTTGTTTACAAAGTTCTCTTTTGAAATAATTTCCTGGGTGTCCACTTCATTTATCATTTAGTTTCAAAGGTTTTTCCCACATGCTAGTTTTAAAGGGGGTAAGGACACATTTCAGCGCTTTTTTAATGTAAGGTCCAATAACACCTAGATATTAGAGAAACTAGGAACAATTTTCGTTCTGTTTGCTCTAATCTCAGTTTTATAACTTTAACTTTTTAGTGTTAAAATAAATGGTTACTATTTATTCCCTACAAACAATTAATGACCGTTTGGATTAATTACCAGTAAAACAAAATATAAATGCCTCAGAGCTAAGGAGATCATAAAACAAGGGGTCTTCTTTAAAAGTATCTCTTTAGAATAGGAACAATAGATAATTTGGAAGCTGGAAGGCAGTGTGGCAGAAGGCAAATTAATGTGGGCTCCCCAGCTAGACAGACTTTAGGTTGAACTCCAGGTGTGCCACCTTCTACTTGCACAGCCTTGAGTTCACCTGTTGTAACAGAGGATAATACTATCTGCTTCACAGAGGCATGATGAGAGATCAGATAATGCATGTAGCATTTTTTAGAATAGTATCTGGCAGAATAAACTCCAATAAATGGTCACCTTTATCATCAGAATTAAGGAATAAGCTTAGCTGTTCTTATGATATAGTAATTAACACAGCTAGGAAAACAAAAAAGCTTTTCTAAATCAAATTAATTCCACAAATATTTATTAAGTACTCAGTGGTATCTGGAGAAGGGAATGGCAACCCACTCCAGTATTCTTGCCTGGAGAATTCCATGGATAGTGGAGCCTGGTGGGCTACAGTCCATGGGATCACAAAGAGTCAAATACGACTTAGGGACTAACACACACACCCTCCAGTGATTTCAAGAAACTGTTAAGCACTAGAAATGTAAACATAAATATGACCCAGTCCTTCCCTGGAACAATTTATAGCTCAGCCAGGTAAATAGACAACTTTTTAAAACATACAGTTTCAACTCAAAGTGGTAAGTCAATGTTATAGGGGCAGAGAGGGCAAAATAAGGGGCTGGGTAAGAGATATCCAAGTCAGCTAGGATTACTGAGTAGTTTTTCAGGAAAAGGTGATACTTTTCATACATTATACCCATAATTCTGAAATTAATTATCAACATCTATGAATCACACGATGAATATAATTTATCACCATACCTAAACCACAAAATGTAAGCCAAGGAATGATTTTGCCACTGTGGATGAAGAATATCACCTGCCACATCAGTAAACAAAGGATTTCAGGCCATCAGCACTAAGGCAGCCCCCTCCTCGACCCTGACTGTGTGCCCTGAGAGGGTTCAGTATAGGAAGGCAGGATACTGGCCCTAAACAGTTAAAGTATAAATCAAAGAAGTGATTTCAATGAGCCCTGACAGGCTCTGGTAATCTTCCTATATATAGAAAAGCACTAAATTCATTAACTTGAGATGTCTGGTTTTCTTTAATTAACAGTAATCTTTTGATGTCCTGAATATCTGGGTTTTGTTGTGAAACCTCTGTGTATTGACTCCTCCCTTACCTCTTGGGAGCAGTCGCTCAGCATTACCTGAGAGGCTGCCTCCCAGACTTGGGTCTTCAGAAAATCTTTGAATAAAACATAATTCTCAACTTTCAGGTTGTGCATTTTTTTCCCAACTTATACAACCATTAATAAACCAGTATTTTAAATCAATTTAAAAAACAATTTGAAAGCTATATGTAAAAGCTAGAATTGAGGAAAGCTTTTTAAAGCAAGACTAAACCCAAAATTATAAAATAAAATATACAAATATTTGAATATTTAAGGATTAAAAACTTTTTGTATCATAAGGTTTAAAATCAACAGATTAACACTACTTTGAAAGGAAACTGCACAAATGACATACAAAGGGATAACACCTATACCATAAAGGAGCCCTCACAAAGTCACTCACATTTAAAAAAAAAAAAGGGTAAAACATTCCAAAAGAAAATGGGTACAAGATATAAATAGGCAAGTTACTGATGAGACATATGAAAAATTCACTAGCAGTGAGAAAATACAAATTAGAGTAAACACAAAACAATACAATCAACAGCTGAAAAATTAAAAAAGAGCTTTAACATCTGTGGGTAGCTGAGGTACAGGAAAAGAATACTCTTTTACTGGCAACAATATGAAGATTTATAATCTTTTTGGAAAGCAATCTGGCAACACCTATAAAATTCTAAAACTTCATTTGTCTTATGACCTAGCAATTCCAGTACTGGGATTCAATGCCATAAAAATACTTGTATAAGGACACAGGTGCAAAATGGTTATTACAACATTGCTCATGATGGCAAAAAAATTGGAAGCAAAGATGATAACTACAAACAGAGGAATTATTTAAGAAATGATGCCAGACCTCATGTCACATAATGCTATTCAACCCAGAAAAAGAACAAAAATAAATCTATTAATTGACTTGAGAGATTTTTTCCAAAAGGACTGTTGAATGACAAAAGTAGAAAAGCACATGTGCTATTTTTACTTTTGTGAAAAAACGATGACAAAATATCACCATGTATGTAAAAATGTGAATATAGGAATTGTTTTGTCAGAATAAAGAAAACCATATTCAGAAGAGGCTGTAGATCTGAGAGGCAGGTGAGGAAAACAATACAAAGGAGAAAGAAGGAAGAGTAAAGACAAAACACACATGCACAAAAAATCAAAGAGTATTGCTAAATAAAGCAGTAGGGTATTACCACATTTATGCCTTCCTGAAAACTTTAAGTAGATTCATATAAAAAATAACAAAAATAGACAAAATGCAAATATATGTGTATGTGTGTGTGTATATATATAAATGCAAAACATATACATTTAGAGATGAGCTAAAAAGCATCATTTCATAGCAAGGAAACTAGACAAAAAATAACAATAAGGAGTAAAACAGACACTAATTTATAAAAGCCAGAAATGTTAATGGAGTATAATATTTCGAGAGGTCCTCCCACTTGAGGTCTCTCTTTTTAGGCTGAATGCATCAGCAGATAAATGTTGCAAGGTGGCAGGGACAAAGGGCATACCAGTTTACAGAAACATCTTTTATTTTGCTATACCTAAAGTTATGACCAACCTAGAGAGCATATTCAAAAGCAGAAACATTACTTTGCCGACTAAGATCCGTCTAGTCAAGGCTATGGTTTTTCCTGTGGTCATGTATGGATGTCAGAGTGGGACTGTGAAGAAGGCTGAGCGCAGAAGAATTGATGCTTTTGAACTATGGTGTTGGAGAAGACTCTTGAGAGTCCCTTGGACTGCAAGGAGATCCAACCAGTCCATTCTGAGGAGATCAACCCTGGGGATTTCTTTGGAAGGAATGATGCTAAAGCTGAAGCTCCAGTACTTTGGGCACCTCATGTGAAGAGTTGATCCATTGGGAAAGACTCTGATGCTGGGAGGGATTGGGGGCAGGAAGAGAAGGGGATGACAGAGGATGAGATGGCTGGATGGCATCACAGACTCGATGGACATGAGTCTGAGTGAACTCGGGGAGATGGTGATGGACAGGGAGGCCTGGCATGCTGTGATTCATGCAGTCACAAGGAGTCGGACACGACTGAGCGACTGAACTGAACTGAACTGAAGGGTCTTTAAGTAGCCACTCACCATACTAAGCAAAGGATCTGTCAGATGTTAGTTCCAGTAAGATAAGTCATTTCTACTCAAGTTGTGATTATGAAATGTCATTGTATTTAGAAATCAAAAAATTTAGATTCATCCACAGATACTGAAGGTTAGGAAAGGCAAATTTTCATCTCTGCCCTCTTAGACTGTTCAGCAAGGCCTGTGAAGTAAACTGACTTGAGCATCCCTGGGTTTGGGTATTTGAGGAGAGTCCTGGAACCAATTCCCCTCTGATACTAAGGGACAACTAACTGGATACAATTTATGTAAGTTTTATCGTACATAGGAACTCTCATAAGCAATGAAGACCCAAAGAAAGGCAGAACCTACCCACACATTTTTTATAGTTGGCTAAACAAAGAGAGGCAATTATGGAGAAGTAACTGAATTATGTGCAGAGGCTAAAGGAAGATGACTTATTTTAGAAGGTCCATTTTTGTAGAAATCTCTGGGTCTCAGTTTCTTGTCCTTGATATTAAGAATGTTACTTTGCTCCTATTACAGCAAAGTCATCATTGACATGAGAAGTCCATCTCCTTATTTTAAGAAAAAGGGAACAGGATTTGTTATTTTTCAAGTCTTTTAAACTCAAAATAATCCTTTTGCCAAGATGGCATATTTTGGAGTGACATATTCTACCACCCCTCACAGACAAAAGTAAAACACAAAAATAAAGAAAAACGAAACAACAAAAAATCAAACCAAATGAGAGCAACAACAAAAGAATATATTTCTACTTCCTGAGAAATTGCTCCTCATCTGTGATTAAAATTAAGAGAGAAAGATACAAGAGAGGGGATACCTACTAATGGGCTGAGTCTGCTCTGGGTCTTCTGGCAGAAAATTCATAATCAAAAGAGATCCTCCAGCTGCAAAATCAGTTATTATTCCTAAGTTCATTTTAGTGAAAAAACTTAGCCACAATTCAACATAGTCATTAGATTCAAACTTACTATCCTCTTTGGGGTAGAAAGCTCTGGAAAACTTCTGCCTCTGTACTCCTGTTCAGATGTGATGATTTAATGTTTTTAAGCCATTTTAAGGCCTTCTGGGATACAAAAACAACTTTTTAATTGAGGCATGTGAACTGACCGATTTTGTTTTCCTTTTCCTCTGATCTTCATGGAAGCCTACAATTTTATGTTTTGAGAATGGGTTTCTCTGTTGACTCTACTCATTATTTATTGCTTACAACAGTTATGAAACTATTTGATCTTCAAAATGTAGCCTGATGCAGTATCTTTTGAAATAATTTTTCATTTATTTTTTAATCAGTGTTTCTTTTTAAGTTTTAATTACCTAATAATAACATTTTGATACATAACTATATTACAAAGACCAACTGGACTTCAGTTAAATTCAAATTGAGATTATTCTTTATACATGATCAATATTGTGAAATAGTAGAAGTAACTAATCAAAGTCAGCAGGGATTAGTTTAATCATCAATCATTTTCCAACCAAATATTCCTTAATATGTCTCTATTTAATAGTTTCATTCAAACAAAGTACTACAGAGAGAGAATATAATGACTTCTTAAAAGAATTACCATACTAGATTACACATTTGACAGCAATAGATTTGTCTTTATAAAGTATAAATATGAATAAAACAGGTATTGTAAAGTACCAAATAAGCAAATTGCTAATTTAAGTCCAAATTGCTTCAGCCTACAAGAAACTGTATTATAAATCCACATTATATGCTTAGATGCCAGTGTTATATAAATAAGTGAGAGAATTGTTTGTAGGTGACAAAGGATGATGTTTTTTCCTGCTCTAGTCATAGGACTATTACACGGTGGCAGGGCCTTGACCTGGGAATTTTCTGGGCTACAAAACATGGATGAAGTTATGGATCTAGTACCTGGAGGCAAAGTGGTTTGCTGTAAACATAAAGTTCACTAAAGGCTTCCTAGGCTACTTTGCTTCATAATTATGTTTGGATATTTGCTACCAATGATGTAAATTTCAAGTAAGTAGCAAGCAATTTTATCCTCTTCCAAGAAATGTGCCCTGGAGTGTATGTCTGACTTTTCCATTATGGAGGAGAAAATACACAGTATGTTCAATTCACATAGAAAGAATAGGAAATCACTTCTAATGAGGTCTTATTAAACTTCTAATGTAACCCAGAATAATATTAAGCAGCATAAAATTGACTTCTGTCTCCACTGAGTCCATATGGTGAAGACTGACCTGTAAGAAACTGAATTCAAGTGGGTAAAGTGGGTAAGAAGATATAATTTCTCATATTTTTGTGAAGATATAAATTGAAGTGTAAATTCTCCCTCCATAGACACATCCTCTTCATATTTTGCCATTTAGGCCAATTGCTGTCCTAAAATAAATTTTTAAATGGTATAAATCACCTTGTGAGACTTTGAAACCAGGTGGAAAAACTACAGTTAAAAAGAAAAAAAAAATTCATTTCTATTTATACTTGGGGAGTCCAACAACTACTTCCTTCCTCCTCAGCTCCCATGCTGGTCCAACCCACCAGCATCTCCTTCCTGGACTCCCAGTTGCCTCCTCATTGGTTTCCATGTCTCTACCCACCTCTGTCTCTAGTTATTCTCTACGTAAGTCCACTCACGGCATATGTCTGCCCTGTAGAAAAATGTCCAGTGGCTTCCTCTCACACTTAGAATAAAATGCAAATTTCTTACTGTAACCTATAAGACCTTACATCTGAGATTCTAGGTCTTGGAACTACAGATATTATGACAAGACATGAGAGGCTGTCCTATGCAATTTGGGATGTTTAGTAGTATTCCTGGCTTCCAGCCACTAGAGGCCAGTCACATCCCTTTCACAGCTGTGACAACCAAAAATGTCACCAGGCATTGCCAAATGTGCCTCAGGGGCAAAGTCACCCCTTCCGGGAATCACTTCTCTGTGTGATGTGGCCCCTTGTGACACCCCCGTCCTCATCTTCTCTGGCTTACTGGACTTCAGTTCCACTAGCCTCATCCATGTTCCTCCCACAAACCAAAAGCTCTCTTGACTCTGGCCTTTTTCTGTACTTGTTGTTCTCTGAATAGAATGCTCTATGTGTTCTAATGTCCCTGCTTAAATGTCCTCTCTATCTAAAATAGCTCCTTCTGCCAGCCTCTATCCCTTAGCATACTTGTCTTCATGGCACTTATCTGCTCCTTAGCTTTATAGTCTATCTCACAGTTGAGATAATTTTTGTCTATCTTCCTGACTTGATGAAATTCCACAATGCCAGAGACTTGAGCTGTTTTGTTCAACACTGTCTTTCTGATTTCTAAAACAGTGTCTGTCTATATTTTCAACAGTTGCTCAATATGTTGGCTAAACGGATGAATAAGTATGCATTCTGATAATAGTCCTATTTATTTATTTATTGCTGCACCAAACAGCACGTGGAGCTTCCGTGACCCGGAAATGAACCTGAAACTCCTGCACTGGAAGCATGGAGTCTTAACCACTGGATCACCAGAGAAGTCTAGTAGTCCTCTTTAGATTACTATAAACATTTAGAGGTTGTTGTTTCTCCTATTTCTATAACAGTTTCATATCATGTCTTTAACCAAAGATGTTTTTAGAAATCTTCAGGTAACACAGTCATTTTACAACTAAGAAATTCGAGGTCTGGAGAGATTACTTTGTCAACAATGACACAATTTATCATTAATTGTTTATCTTAGTTGACTTTTAAAAATCAAAAAGATGAAAACTAAATTTCAGGGCTTCTCCTACAGTCTTCCTTGTGGGCATTTTATGAGATTATTGGACATTTTATTTACAAACTACATTTTTAGAAATTTTTAATTGAGGTTATCGGTATTGAGTACAAGATCATTATTTAAGGAGGTTATTATTTGAAACACACACCATAGTTCATGATAATTTTTAACATAAGTAGTGAGATTACTATCAATTCAACTCAATTTACATTTATTAAAGTGAGCACCTAAAATGTACATTATTTTGGAGAGTTCAGGGGAATTAAAAAGTTAAGTACCGCAAAGCCTCTGACCTCAAAAACCTTATAGCATAATACAGTACAAGAGATGAAGTAAGTACATAGAAACCACAGCCCAAGCATATTCTGATAAATGCTGGATTAGAGATATAATCATGATAATTGCTTACTATCTGCTGAGTAGCTATTGTAGTAGTAACAAGCAGTGTACTAAATGATAGTAATTTAGGCTTTGTCAAGCAAAGAAAATAGTAAAGACTTTGAATACAGACACAGAAAGTGCATACTTAATTACTTATTCCACACTCCTTTAAGAAAAGGATTGATTCTGACCAGATTAATGCAGATCTGGGAAATTAGAAAAAATACAAATATGATCATGAGTGGTACAACATGTGACAAAGGGTAGGTAGATGGTAAAGTGCATCAAGTGTTCATGTTAGAAAAACTCTGAATTCTTTGGTTTGGCTGGAGTGTATTGATAGATTAATGGAAGCCAGCAAATGTAAGCTTAGGTAGCAAATGCAATGTGAGTATGGACTGACCATATAGAAACCTAAATATCATTCTAATGATATCTAAGCCTAAATATCATATATATATATACATACATATATAATATATATATGTTCTGTTTTCTGGGCAAAGAGGAATATCTGAAGGGTGTTAATCAAAAAAGTTGGAAGATTATATGGAATTATTCACCCAGGACTACCTGAATGGTCAGCTGCCAATGAAAACCATCCTTCCAGATACATTCAACTAATCTCCAGAGTGGAGCCCTTGTTACCTACATACACCAAGCTTCCACTGATTATGGGACAATAAATCAGTGCATATGTAGTGAGTCCACTTCACTTGATGGTTGATGGTTCTGAGAGCTAACTGCATTCAACTCATCCCCCTGATATGGGGACTTGCTATAGAAAGGCATCAGGGAAGCAAATTATCTGAGCACGGCAACAATTTTTGCACCTTTTAGGTTAAATGGCTTTTTGCCGGTGAAAGTGAGTTCAGAAAAAAGCAAGTGTTCTCTCTTAAGCATCAGAACCACATAATTGACACAATCTCTGTATCTGGAGAAGGGAATAGCAACCCACTGTAGTATCCTTGCCTAGAGAATCCCATGGACAGAGGAGCCTGGCAAGCTATAGTCCATAGGGTTGCACAGAGTTGGGCACGACTGAAGTGACTTAAGAGGTGGCAAGAATACACAGAACTTTACAAAAAAGATCTTCATGACCCAGATAATCATGATGCTGTGATCACTCACCTAGAGCCAGACATCCAGGAATATGAAGTCAAGTGGGCCATAGAAGCATTATACAAAGCTAGTGGAGGTGATGGCATTCCAGTCGAGCTATTTCAAATCCTGAAAGATGATGCTGTGAAAGTGCTGCACTCAATATGCCAGCAAATTTGGAAAACTCAGCAGTAGCCATGGGACTGGAAAAGGTCAGTTTTCATTCCAATCCCAAAGAAAGGCAATGCCAAAGAATGCTCAAACTACTGCACAATTGCACTCATCTCACACTCTAGTTAAATAATGCTCAAAATTCTCCAAGCCAGGCTTCAACAATACATGAACCGTGAATTTCCAGATGTTCAAGCTGGTTTTAGAAAAGGCAGAGGAACCAGAGATCAAATTGCCAACATCTGCTGGATCATGGAAAAAGCAAGAGAGTTCCAGAAAAACATCTATTTCTGCTTTATTGACTATGCCAAAGCCTTTGACTGTGTGGATCACAATAAACTGTGGAAAATTCTGAGAGAGATGGGAATACCAGACCACCTGACCTGCCTCTTGAGAAATCTGTATGCAGGTCAGGAAGCAACAGTTTAATATGCCAGCAAATTTGGAAAACTCAGCAGTAGCCATGGGACTGGAAAAGGTCAGTTTTCATTCCAATCCCAAAGAAAGGCAATGCCAAAGAATGCTCAAACTACTGCACAATTGCACTCATCTCACACTCTAGTTAAATAATGCTCAAAATTCTCCAAGCCAGGCTTCAACAATACATGAACCGTGAATTTCCAGATGTTCAAGCTGGTTTTAGAAAAGGCAGAGGAACCAGAGATCAAATTGCCAACATCTGCTGGATCATGGAAAAAGCAAGAGAGTTCCAGAAAAACATCTATTTCTGCTTTATTGACTATGCCAAAGCCTTTGACTGTGTGGATCACAATAAACTGTGGAAAATTCTGAGAGAGATGGGAATACCAGACCACCTGACCTGCATCTTGAGAAATCTGTATGCAGGTCAGGAAGCAACAGTTCGAACTGAACATGGAAAAACAGACTGGTTCCAAATAGGAAAAGGAGTACATCAAGGCTGTATATTGTCACCCTACTATTTAACTTCTATGCAGAGTACATCATGAGAAACCCTGGGCTGGATGAAGCACAAACTGGAATCAAGATTGCTGGGAGAAATATCAATAAACACAGATATGCAGATGACACCACCGTTATGGCAGAAAATGAAGAACTAAAGAGCCTCTTGATGAAAGTGAAAGAGGAGAGTGAAAAAGTTGGCTTAAAGCTCAACATTCAGAAACAATTCATGGCATCTGGTCCCATCACTTCATGGGAAATAGATGGAGAAACAGTGGCAGGCTTTATTTTTGGGGGCTCCAAAATCACTGTCGATGGTGACTGCAGCCATTGAATGAAAAGATGGTTACTCCTTGGAAGGAAAGTTATGACCAATCTAGATAGCATATTAAAAAGCAGAGACATTTCTTTGCCAACAAAGGTCTGTCTAGCCAAGGCTAGATGTTTTTCTAGTAGTCATATATGGATGTGAGAGTTAGACTATAAAAAAGCAGAGTGCCAAAGAATTGATGCTTTTGATCTGTGGTATTGAAGAAGACTCTTGAGAGTCCCTTGGACTACAAGGAGATCCAACCAGTCCATCCTAAAGGAGATCAGTCCTGGGTGTTCATTGGAAGGACTGATGTTGAAGCTGAAACTCCATTACTTTGGCCACCTGATGCGAAGAGCTGACTCATTGGAAAAGACCCTGATGCTGGGAAAGATTGAAGGTGGGAGGAGAAAGGGATGACAGAGGATGAGATGGTTGGAATGGACATGAGTTTAGTAAACTCTGGGAGTTGGTGATGGACAGGGAGGCCTGGCATGCTATAGTCCATGGGGTGGCAAAGAGTCGGACATGACTGAGTGACTGAACTGAACTGAAGTGACTTACCACGTGTGTGCGTGTGCACACACCCACACATAGCACTGTATGTTCGGATTGGATATCTGTCTCAACCTAATAAAAACAACTCTGTATCACCCTTATCAAAAATCATTTCACTTAGATAATAAATGCTTGTAATTATATTCTCTTCAAAATTACAAAATACCACTTTGATTAGATAAAATAGGCTTACCAGGGAAAACTCTACAGCCACCTAAACCCTACTTTGCTATTTACTGTCTCAGTTATGGGTTGTATTTCGTAACCTGCCTTGAACTACTAACAGTTTTCCCTCCCACAAATGATTGACCTAATCATAATAACTAAAAAAATAAAATCAAACAAACAAATTTTTCTAGCTGAATTCTCAAATCAGTATTTTACAGGATTCCCTTTCACACGAATTCTATTATTGGCACAATATTTTAATCCTTAAGTCATGCGCAAGTCGGTGATTGCCCTGTAGATTCTGGATAGGATATTAGGATTAGAAATATTAGTAAATTTATTTCTTATCCTTATATTCATTAAAACTATACTATTACTTCTTTCTCATAAAAGAAACAAATGCAAAAAGGATGAATGCATTCATCATTTCCTCTAAAGTTTTAATTACAATATTTTCTTCAGGTGGTTGTTTCAATTTTAGAGGAGAATATAGCCAGTTTGGGGAGATCTATAAAGATACTGCAGAGCAAGTAATACCTAAAACGAAGAGACAAATCAAAGATAGCAAAGAAGATTAAGAAAAGGCATTTCAAGCAAAAGGAAAGCATGTTCAAAGACAGAAAATGAGAGATCAGAAAGTGCCTTATAGGTTAATATTAGAACTCTGAGTTCCTGCTTTGGTGGTGCTTGGATATGATGGTACATATGGTACCATATTTCAAAGAGATTAGAAATCCTCTCATCCAACACAGTCCTGACTGACAACTTTTCAGTTAATTCTTTTTAAGTTGGCAAGGCACAGATAATACCAATATACCATATATTCATTTCATTAATCATATCATTGTATTATACAAAATATAATGCCCAATTAATTCACCATCATTTGAGATGTCATTCTCTTTGGGTATAAGTCCACAAATTGAAATTCTCCAGAAGTGTTTTACAAACCATACTCATGCTACACTGTTTAAATCCCCAGTTTTAGCTTCTTTATGTTGGAGTGAAAACGTAAAGATTATTTGTGACAAAATCTGAATACGGAATCCTTCTAGACATTTACAAATTTTCCCCAGGCTTTCACAGTTGTCTCGCCACATTTGACAACCATTTAAAAAAGAAAACTCATTATAAGTTAGTCTTTCAAAACATTTGACTTTTTTTTTCCTTTCTGGTTCACATTTCATCAATCTGTATAACATTTCATTAAATTAGATGTTTATGATAATAGGTATAGCTGACACAAACATGCATGTTAATAACCACAACTGATGTTTTTTTAGGGACACAGTTCGGCTAATGGGAACGAAAGTACCTAGGATTGTAGAGTGTAAGCTTTTAGTGGTGAGTATCCTGGGTCACAGAGCTCAGACAACTTTTACAGAAGGAACAAGAGAGCGCGAATGAATTAAGCTTGTTCAGGTGATACTTCATTTCAGAGGGCACTCGTTTAGGTCAGTGTGGCAGATCAGCCAGACAGGAGAATGAAACGTCAAGAAAATGGAGGTTGGAAAAAAGACCCAGGTGAGTGCTGTGAGCTAGGCTCTAGAGCTTATTAGGAACGGCAGTGGAGTAGTGCTTCAGAACATGGATGCCAGGGCGAATGCTCTCTATTCATTAGCCATGTATCTTTGGACAAGCTCTTTATACTATACTACCCTTATATGATCATTAAAGTCCCACAATTTTAAAAGAGTCCTTATTCTTGGGATGTTGTGAGGATTACATGAGTTAATATTGCAATTATGTGTTTAAAATATAGGGGCTCAATTAACATCAATTTTATTATTACATACCAAAGTGATGACTGGTAAGTTTCTAGATATGCTGTTCCAGGGCATAATCATGACTGAATATATGTAAAGCACTTTGAATATGACCTGGCATGTAATAAAAATTTTTGTATTAATTTGCTGTTGTTACAAGTCATTTAAATGTTTTAAATGAAAGAGTGATCAGGTTTGCACTTTAGAAGGAACCATATCAACAGTGAGAGAGCGAGGTATTAAGGAGTGAGGTGGGTGTCAAACCAGGAGAAAAATGCTTGGTCGATTATGGGTGCTGAGCTAACACAGCCCCAGGATGGACAGAGAGAGGACACGCAGGAGTCAGGACTTACTCACGTGGCAGAACTGGGAGTGCCTGCCGCTTGACTGGACAGAGCTCAGGAGCAAGAGGGCGGAGCGGAAGGCATTTACCATGGATGCCTTTTTCCATGCTGCTGCACTCAAATACTACATCTGTTTTGGTTTGGGGGTGAACTCAGAGAAGTAGTAAGGAAGTCAAAGCAGGTATTTCTAAGAAATTCACAAAATCAGCTACAAAAGGAGCAAAAGCCTTATCTTCATAAGCAGTCTCTCTGCATCTAGCAACCTCAGTGACCAGAATTAACTGACCCCTTTCTTATTAAGCCATCAAACTTCTCTCTCCCCTTCAAAACTATTTATAGTTTAGTAGCACTAAACCAGGCAGGCAGTCTTTTAAGATCCAAACATGAGAAGTCTTGTGGAATAATTCTTGAACATCTTTCTTTTAATATGAACTTGCTGGATAACTGATTCAGTGTTTATTCTGCTGAGAAAACTCTATACAACAAAGTCAAGTAGTAAAATCATTATGCTCCCTCTATTGAAACATGAAAGCCTTTGAGGATGTTTCAGATTTTTCGGTGTATAATCTTCCCTGGAATTGGGCAAATATTTATTCTTAAAATGTATTTGTGTTTTCCAAAATCCACACAGAGGGAGAAATATACTCTAAAGAACTGCCACCATGTCCTCTTTATTATGTAAAGGACAAAAATTAATATTTGTCTAAAATAGATAACCATGTAACTACAGAAACTCTGTTTTCATCTGCTTAGGATTAAAAGCCTTTTCATATCTATTCAAGTTCCTTCATGTTTTAGAGGGTTTAGATAATAGGGTAACAATTTACACAATAAATCTGGGTTAATGGAGTAGTAAAATAACTAGATTTACAGGTGAAAATTAAGTCCTCGGTTCACTTAATTTAATAGACATGTATTGAATATCTTGTAGGTGCCATGCACTGGGATATAAAAACAACAAAGGCAAATACAGTCTATTTTTTTAAGGAACTTAAGTCTGGTGGGAGATAAATATTAATCAAGTAATCATTTAAAATGTAATATCAGGTACAACTGACAAGGGTTTAATTTCCAAAATATACAAATAGTTGATATAGCTCAAAATAAAAATATATCAAAAATGGGAAAAGACATAGATATTTCTTCAAGGATACATAGCTGGCCAACAGACACACAAAAAGATGCTCAACATTGTTAATTAATAGAGAAATGCAAATCAAAACCACAATGAGGAATCACCTTATACCACTCAGAAAGACCATCATCAAAAAGTCTACAAATAATAAATGCTGGAGAGGATGTGGAGAAAAAGGAATCCTCCAACGCTATTGTTGGGAATGTAAATTGGTGCAACCACTATGGAGAACAGAATTGAGGTTCTTTTAAAAAAACTAAAAACAGGAGTTACCATATGATCCAGCAATCCCACCCTAAGCATATACCTGGAGAAAACTCTAATCAGAAAAGTTACATACACCTCATTGTCAACAGCAGCACTATTTACAATAACCAAGACATAGAAGCAACCTCGACAGATGAAAAGATAAAGATGATACAGTGTGGTGTGAGTGTGTATAATGGAATATTACTAAGACATCAAAAACAATGAAACAATGGCATTTGCAGCTACATGGATAGATTTAGAGATTATCATGCTAGAACAGTCTGTCTTTAGATAAGGGTCAGAGCAGCTGACCCTGCATGACTCTGCTTCTTACATTTATCTCTATGTACAACTTAAAGTATAAAAGCTTCCCTGAAAAATAAAGAGACGGACCAGTACCAAGACCAATTCCACGAAAGCCTGGTTTCCCCGTGTCGTCTTTTCTTTCTTACTCTCCTTTTCAGGCTAATTCCCATCTGGAGCACAGAGGTCCGCCGTGTTTACTTATTTGCCTGGGCTAAGTGAAGTAAGTCAGACAGAGAAAGACAAATGTATTACTTATATATGTTAAATCGCTTCAGTCATATCTGACTCTCCAACCCTATGGACTGTAGTCCACCAGGCTCCTCTTTCCATGGGATTCTCCAGGAAATATTACTGGAATAGATTGCCATGGCCTCATGCAGGGGATCTTCCCAACCTAGGGACTGAATCTGAATCTCTAGGTCTCCTGTATTGTCAAGCAAGTTCTTTATCACTAGAGGCACCTGGGGAGCCCGTATTACTTATATGCAGAATCTTAAAAAAAAAAGGATACAAATGAAATTACAAGACAGACATTGACTCACAGACATAGAAAACAAACTTATGGTTACCAAAGGTGATGGGGTGGGGCTACAGATACACACTGCTACATCTAGTACAGATGAGCAACCAGGGCCTGCTGTATAGCACAGGGAAAGATATTCGGTCTCGTGTAATGACCTATGCTGCAGAGAGTCTGAAAAAGAATTACTATGCTGTACACCTAAAACTAACATAAACTTGTAAATCAACAATATTTCCATTAAAAAAATGTAATAGCATAGCTATGCTAAGAATTATGAAAGAAGGGAACTTGTAGCCACAAATAATAGAGGAATCTGACCTAGTCTGGGGGAATAAAGGGGACAGTGAAGAGAAGCTTTCACACAGATTGAGAGCATATGTAGAAGACCTAGGTCCAAAGGAAATCTGGGACATCTGGGAGCTGGAGAGAAGGCCAGAGGAGCAGGAAGGCCAAAGGAATGGCAAAGCAGAAGAAAATGATGGAAGAGTGATGAGCGGGAATCAAATCGTGCTGTATTCTACCAGGAGAGTTAAGAATTACAGTTCAATGATTGTGTTTATTCAGTTGATTAGGTACCCAAATAAATAGTTTATTCATGGTAGATGAAAAAATTGCATACTTAATCACAAGGAAATGAGTTCATGTTTCATAGACATGCAGTAACTGATGACCCTAAAAGAAGTACCTGTGGAGACAGGACTGTGCAGCAGGATAGGGTGTAACGAGGTCACAGGACTTGCACCTAAAGGCACCAGCGGAGGTTTCTAATGCATTGACACCCAGAGAACAAGGCCATGAAATTATTTCTACTAACCAGGACATACCACGTGAGAGTCTGTTAAGGTAAAATCTTGAAGAAAGAAACATTCATCTCTCCAGCCTTTTTTGAGTGAACTTTCTTCTCTTTTACAAAATACTCTCTGGGTTTAGCATGAACTAATTCCACCTCCAGGCCCTCTTCAGCACATCTCTGTCCTCCAAAAACAAACTCCCACTCCATTCATCCAGGCATTTCACCCTTCTCCATCCTTCACCTGCAGGCACCCAGGGCTTACAGACTGTATCTACCACTTGCTGTATTCAATCAACTATAGCTGTATTCTCCAAGGAAAGGAACGGATGGGTTCTCACTCTCATAAGTTGGAAGAAGCCGCCTTACCTTCAGGAAAAGTAGCCATGTTAATAAAGAGTGATACATTCAATCAACGAGAATGAAGAAATACTAGTATGGGCCAAAGCTGAGAGAACTTTTAAGTATGATACTTGAGTTAAGTATTGGGGTGAGAGAGAGACTGGATGGGCTGGGGCACTAGAGTAAGCAATTCAGACATGAAAACATTGACCAAAGGAAAGAGGCATGTCAGGCTTGGGATAAAGCATGAAATACTAGGGAAAATATAAAAACTACCATGAGTGCAATAGAGCGTTTATAGGGAGAATAGGGATAACAATAAAATAAGGAGAGCAAGATCTTAATGAACCCCAAAGATGACAGTGAGGAGTTTGGTCTTTTTCTCTGTTGTTTATCTGAGATTCACAGGGAGTAACTTGCTGAGAAATGTATTTTAATAAATTCCTACAATGAACCTTGTAGTGTTTATCTACTCATTCACCATATATTGATTTAATTCCTATAATGCGACCAAACACAGAAATAGGTGCTAGGAGGATACACAATAAACCAGTAAGGAGGATGTTCATTAAAATAAGTGCTGAAAAGGCTGAAATAGTGATAGAAATGAGGTATCACAAGACTGTGAAAATTTTATCACAGATTAAATCATTGAGTCAAAAGGAGGGAATTAAAGGTGACTCCACTGCTTGAACTTTGAGATGATAAGACTATTGCATCAAGCAGAAAATTAGGTCATATTTGGGGGGAAATTGATTAATCTCATCTATGAAATTTGAGTTTCAGGTGATGAGTGATTTCATCAAGTGGGGAGGTCCCATTGACACATGGGATAAGGCCTGATAACCCTCACTTTTCACTCATTATTTTTGGTTGACAATGCATAATGCTGGGATGTGGGACACATATTATTACACTAATCACTGCAGGAGATACTTTTGATTTAGAGGAAGCCTTTACATCCATATTCTGCCTGCATGTTCATGTTAATGAGATTTAATAGAAGGTGCCTAGTGAGAGGATTGCAGAATGTGTGAAAATCAAAGATATTTAGGGAAGAACATTTTAAATTACCCTTAATAAATGTTAAGGATGCTTATGTGTTTGTGAGTATGTATGTGCATATGCATAAACGTGTCTATATACACAGCACAGAATATATGTATATTTTTGTTTGTACAAATTTTCTTCAACAGAGATGTGGATAGTAGAGTTTTTCAGAATCAAGCAGTGGAAGAGAATCAAACATCTATTCAGGACCCCATTCAAATAAATCATCAATAATTCCACATACACAATTCAAACAGTATTTTTGAATATGTTTTACTATTTAAGACAAGTCATAAATGTGGGTTTTTATGACCAACTAGAAATTAAAATGATAATATATACAAAGCCACAGAGGAAATGACTCAAACAAGAATTGCAGGCTTTCTAACCATCATTTACCTAAACTATCCTGCATAGCAAGAAATTTAAATCTAAAAGAAGTTATAAAGATGAATGAATTCGAATTCAGCCTTACAAGTCAAATTAAAAATACATTACAAAATGTAAATCAAATGGCATTAATTTATGCTAAAATTGCCTTTTTCCCTAAAGGTTTCATGCACTCAAAACCTTGATTTTAGCAGTCATGCTCTAATTTATTTAGGAATTACTCTATCTTCATGAACATGAAAACAAAGGAATAAAGAATAAATGACTTGTTACTGATTGAAACACTATATCAGAAACTGTACAAATAAAGGAATTCATACTTGTAAATACTAAGTACTCTTAATAAACCAAATTGGCTAAAAGATGTTGAAAGGACAGTTTTGAAAAATCTTCTTGGGGTCAGATATGAAATGGATGCTATGGAACAGAACTGCATATGTTTTTACTTCTCCATCTTGACAGCAATATCCCTATTTTGTCTTCTGGCAATACAAATTAAATATTTTCTCTAGCTCTACCCATATTTATTAAGGAATAATGTGACAACTGTTTTGCTATCTACTGTAACCTGTCTAATTCTTCAATTTCTACTCAGAGCTTTCTGGAAAATTCATGTACTTATTTTCAGGCACTTAATGGAATAGTAAATATGTATCAAAATAATTTCCTCTACTGAAATCACAGTAAATGAAATGAGAAATTTCTCTTGGAAGGCACAAAATGTTCCTAGAAAAGGTGGCTTTGTATAGTACGGATCACTACAGTGTAACAAATATTGGTTAGGTACCCGCATTGCAAATGTAGGTCTAGCCTTTCCTGAAATCCAGTTAAAATGCAAAAGAAGAAACAAATACACAAACAAATCAAAGAAAACACTCTCAAGTAAACAGAAAATGAAAGAAGGCTGAATCATTTATTTCTCTCCACTTTTTAAAAAAATATGTTATTTGGCTGCACCTATCAGATTTTAACATGTGTGAATTTTTTGACCTAATAAATTTGAAATTCTATCTGGCAGAAGACACATGTAGGAACATGATTACTGCAACATTCTACTACATAAGGACACAGGTAGGAACATGATCATTGAAAAATTATTTGTAAGAGCAAAAATTAACAAACAATATAAGTGTTCAACAATAAATAAATGGCTTAGAAATTATAATGCATTTAAACTGACAAATGCTGTGTATAGATTACAAATGAGTTAGATTTGTGATAATATGAAGTTCATGATGCATCTGAGATTGAAAATATGGAGTTACAGAAAACCAAAGTTCTGGATTAAAGAAATATATATACCCAGATACATACATATGTTTCTATGAGAATTAAAAATTATAGATGGAAATATATTTAAATGTTAAGATTGTTCACTTCATGGAAGTAGGATAATGGGACCTTATTTTAGGGAGAAAACTTCTTACATATTTTTTAACTCTAGGAGCAAGAAAGTTTGGAAGTTGTAGCTTTTCATGTTCTGTCACCAAGGAATATCTCAAGTCTGATTTAGGATTGCTATGTCTAGTTTTCCTCACAGTCAGAATGAAATTGGAGCAGATATCTCACTCCTGCCTAGAAAGATCCTGGTAGATGAATAAACACTGGGTATTAGGCAACAGGTGAGAGGCTGTGAATTTACACTGTCTTTCAGTTTAAAATCTGACACTAAGATTCAATGAGCAGTGGTGGGCCCAGAACAAACTACATATCTTGCTGGCTAGCAAATTCCAAATAGAGCTGAGTTACACCTTCCCAAAAATCCACAAAACAAGTTTCCATCAGTGAAAATACTGTTACATAAAAGCGTAACTTAGAATAGGATTTAGACAAGCTTTAAGGGTGAAAAGTTTAATAATACACTGGAAACTATTTACTAGTGAAAACTATATCATCTTTTAAATCATTCTTATCATATGGGCTGAGTGAATTTAAAATACTAGTAAGACATTTTTAGCCAGTACGAGGTTAACTGCTTGTGATGGCCAATATTTTTTAATTCTGACAATTAATAAAATGTTTATTGAAAGGATAACATTATATACAATGCCTCTAGCATACTACTAACTTTATGGATGTATGGAGTTATTGTAAGTTAATCAAATGTAAAAAATATTATAATTAGAATAGGATATCAGTGCAGTTGTCATATTATTTGGTCATACACGAATTAAAGAATACTGCAGTCACTATGCAGAGAAGGCAATGGCACCCCACTCCAGTACTCTTGCCTGGAGAATCCCATGGATGGAGGAGCGTGGTGGGCTGCAGTCCATGAGGTAGCGAAGAGTCAGACATGACTGAGAGACTTCACTTTCACTTTTCACTTTCATGCATTGGAGAAGGAAATGGCAACCCACTCCAGTGTTCTTGCCTGGAGAATCCCAGGGATGGTGGAGCCTGGTGGGCCACCATCTATGGGTTCGCACAGAGTTGGACATGACTGAAGTGACTTAGCAGCAGCAGTAGTCACTATGATGATACTGGTAGATGAACTGAAATTTTTATAGCATAAGTAACTCTGTTTGTTTGAATGCTTGTAATGCAAAAGTCCATTTAGTCAAAGCTATGGTTTTTCCAGTAGTCATATATGGATGTGAGAGCTGGACTATAAAGAAAGCTGAGCACCGAAGAATTGATGCTTTTTAACTGTGGTGTTGGAGAAGTGTCTTGAGAGTCCCTTGGACCGCAAGCAGATCCAACCAGTCCATCCTAAAGGAGATCCCTGGGTGTTCATTGGAAGGACTGATGCTAAAGCTGAAACTCCAATACTTTGCCACCTGATGCAAAGAACAGACTCATTTGAAAAGACCCTGATGCTAGGAAAGATTGAAGGCTTGAGGAGAAGGGGACGACAGAGGATGGGATGGTTGGATGGTATCGCCGACTCAGTGGACGTGAGTTTGAGTAAACTCTAGAAGTTGGCACTGGACAGGGAGGCCTGGCATGCTGCAGCCCATGGGATTGCAAAGAGTCAGACATGACTGAGCAACTGAACTTAACTGAATGCAGTAAAGAATTTTTCCCTTAGAAATGGTTATTTTTTGAAGCAGAGTGATATGGATTTCAAACAAAAAAATTAACATTTTCGCTACTCTTTTTGTTTCAACAGACAGAAAAAGTACATCTGGTGCCTCAATGACTTCCACCTCTTTTGCGCCACTCAGTTCAGTTCAGGTCAGTCGCTCAGTCGTGTCCAACTCTTTGCGACCCCATGAATTGAAGCACGCCAGGCCTCCCTGTCCATCACCATAAGAATTAATAAGCCATTCTACTAGTATATAAAGGAGGTGATCACCATTGGGACAAGAAATTTACAACAGAGAGTAAAAGTGACTTTTTGAATATGTGATAAGCTAATTTAAGTTTCTGTTGTCAAGTGGGATTAAAACCCATCAAACTTTTTTTTAAATTTCTATTTCCTTCCCTTTTCCCCACACAAATATATCTAAAGAATTAGAGGGTGGCAGGGAAACCAAATAATGGTACTATCAAAAAAGAATTCATATTTTTGTTTGGGCCTGTTTTATTACCATAAATTTAATAATTTTATATTTCATAGGTTATCAATAAATTTTAACTAGGTATAATATTGACATAATTGTTCAGTCACTAAGTCATGCTCGACTCTTTGTGATCCCATGGATTGTAGTCCACCAGGTTACTCTGTCTGTGGAATTCTCAAAGCAAGAATACTCGAGTGGAATGCCACTTCCTACTCCAAAGGATCTTCCTGATCCAGGGATCGAACCCCAGTCTTCCACACTGCAGGCAGATTCTTTACTGTCTGAGCCACCTAGAAGCTCCCGTTATCTCCCAGAGTTTGCTCAAATTCATATCCATTGAGTCAGTGATGCTATTTAACCATCTCATCCTCTGCCGCCTCCTCCTCCTTTTGCCTTCAATCTTTCCCAGCATCAGGGTCTTTTCCAATGGGTCAGCCCTTCACATCAGGTGGCCAGGGTTTTAGAGCTTTATCTTAAGCATCAGTCCTTTCGATGAATATTCAGGGTTGATTTCCTTTAAGATTCACTGGCTTGATCTCCTTGCGGTCCAAGTACATGACTACTAGAAAAACCATAGCTTTGATCATACACACCTTTGTCTGCAAAATGATGTCTCTGCCTTTTAATACAATGTATAGGTTTGTCATCCCTTTCACCCAGGACCAAGCATCTTTTAATTTCAAGTCTACAATCACCATCCTCCGTGATTATGCTATCCAGGAAAATAAAACCTTTCATTGCTTTCACTTTCCTCCATTTATTTGCCATTTAGTGATGGGACCAGATACCATGATCTTTGCCTTTTTTTTTGCCAAGGCTTCCCTGGTGGCTCAGAGGTTAAAGTGTCTGCCTGCAAGGCGGGAGACCCAGGTTCAACCCCTGGGTCAGGAAGATCCCCTGGAGAAGGAAATGGCAACCCACTTCAGTATTCCTGCCTGGAGAATCCCATGGACAGAGGAGCTTGGTAGGTTACAGTCTATGGGGTTGCAAAGAGTTGGATACGACTGAGCGACTTCACTTTCACTTTCTTTCACTTTGCCTTTTTTAATGTTGAGTTTCAAGCCAGGTTTTTCCACTCTCCTTTTACCATAATCAAGACGCTCTTTAGTTCCTCTTTACTATCCCACTATTAGTGTGGTATTGTTTGCATATCTGATATTGTTGATATTTCTCCCAGCAA
Source organism: Aepyceros melampus (assembly GCA_006408695.1). Lineage (NCBI taxonomy): Eukaryota > Metazoa > Chordata > Mammalia > Artiodactyla > Bovidae > Aepyceros > Aepyceros melampus. Next base: position 111,004 of record SJXQ01001655.1, on the reverse strand, counting down.
TCTTGATTGCAGCTTGATATTATAGTGACATAAGACTGACAAAAAACAAATGCTAATTGATACTTCCATATTTGCCTTATAATTTATAAGACATTAATGGTCCTTGAGAATACACTTTGTATTAATAAATTAAAATCACAAAATAAATTTAAAAAGATATTTGTAGTGTGTGATTGATGTGCCCTCAAAAGATATGTCCACATTCTAATCCCGAGAACCTGTGAATGGAGCCTTATTTGGAAAGGGGTCTTTACAGATACACACAAGTTAGGAATCTCCATTATCTAGGCAGCCCTAAATCTAGATAAGTCCTGATAAGAGACACAAGAAAAAGAACACATAAAGAAGAGAGAAAACCATGCAGAGGCAGTGGGAGAGACAAGAGTAATAAAGCCACAAGCTCAGGAATGCTGACAACCAGCTCTCCAGGTGGCACTAGTGGTAAAGAACCTGCCTGCCAGTGCAGGAGACACAGAGATGTGGGTCCGATCCCTGGGTCAGGAAGATTCCTGGGAGGAGGACATGGCAACTCTTAGCACAGCCCTCTAGCAGAGGCTGGTGGAGGCAAACATAGAATGTCCTTTCAGGTCTCTAAAGAGAGCACAGTGCTCTAAACACCTTGATTTCAGATTTCTGGCTCCAAAATTGTGAGATGCCATTCCCGCTGTTTTATGCCACCAAGCTTATGGTAATTTGTACTGGCAGCCCTAGGGAAATAATACATTTTTTCTTTTCATGTCCCTCCTTTCATTCAAGATTATGACTAAGGATAATCATGCTTGCTGAGTATTATCTGCATGTCAGAGATAGTGATAACTTTTTCTTTAACAGTTTTTTTTTTTTTTTTAAATCATTTGACCTTCTTAACAGCCCTGTGAGGATTGTGCTAAATCACTTCAGTCGTGTCCAACTTTTTGCGACCCTATGGACCATAACCCACCAGGTTCCTCTGTCCATGGGATTCTCCAGGCAAGAATCCTGGAGTGGTTGCCATTTCCTTCTCCAGCTTTGAGGTTGACATTATTATTAACTCATCATAGAGGAAGAAACTGACAGCTAGAATTCAGACCCAAGTCAGTCTGACTTTAGTCTACCATCCTCCACTAAAGATACTAAAAGAGAAGGGACAGTATAAAGCACATGAAAATCTTCCTTACTACATGTGCATTAATAAAGTCTCTGGAAGGAGGGGAGGAAGTGAGAGATGAAAGTCAGGGTAGGAGAGTATCTTTCATTCCACTGCATTTTTAAAAAAAAATTTCTGAACTCTCTTAATCTGTTATGTATTAAAATAATAAATAAAGAAAACAGAAATTGCCTAGTGAAAGAAAAATGGTAAAATCCAAAATGAAACACAAATTTAAAAAAATTATAAATTTATGAGCAAAGAATACAATTTTGAGAATAGAAGTAAAATCATATCAGACTTAGAAAATAAGAAGACAGCTCAAGAAAGTATTAGGTGACTACTGGAGTTTGCTGATTGTAATTATTTAAATAAAAGTCAACCCTTCCTACAATATGTCCTACTCCCCACCTTCGGTTCCACTTAGAAGCATCCACAGGCAATAGGACAAGAGCGGACAATGATAACCATATATCTCAAGGTTCAGTATATAAGTCTCTCCCTCAGGCATTTCTCTCCCTTCCTTTAGTTGTAATTCTTAAAAGTTTAACAATGTAACCCAAGAGAGTATTAAACTAGGGGTCTCAAAATATATATTGTGAAATTATTATCAAGGGACTTATAAATCTAGTCTCTGGATGTTAGTTAAGAAAACTGAACATTTCTGTCTTAAGTGATTTACATTTATACTTAGAAGGGAATATTTATGATCTCTAATAACTATTCCTGAACCTACAATTATATCATTTTAGTGCCTTTCACCATAATCCTTCTATCTAAACTGGGTGAGCTACAAAAATACCAATACAAATGGGATTCTTATTATTATATTCTTCCTCCCAGGAGTCTTCTTTATTAAGCATGCCTCTTTGCATTAAAAATAATTTCTCAAATAATTTACAAAAGAACAGGAAAATAAATTTTATCAAAATAGTGACTCATTTTTTAATTATTAATCAGCATTTTATCAAATCTTTACAACTACTCAATATGCCAATCGAAGCCAGTGCTTCATCTTTCCCAGAGACACATGCAAACCCCCAAAGATAACTAGTAGATTAGAGTGAACACCAATAAAATCTAGGTCAAACTTAATAACCTTCAAAGAGCAGCAGCCACAGTGCATACTAAACACACCAACCATGAACAAGATGGTTTGATAAAGCTGAAATCAATTCAGGGATTTCTGCTACTGCTGCTGCTAAGTCGCTTCAGTCGTGTTCAACTCTGTGTGACCCCATAGACAGCAGCCCACCAAGCTCCTCCGTCCCTGTGATTCTCCAGGCAAGAACACTGGAGTGAGTTGCCATGTCCTTCTCCAATGCAGGAAAGTGAAGAGTGAAAGTGAAGTCACTCAGTCATGTCCGACTCTTAGTGACCCCATGGACTGCAGCCTATCAGGCTCCTCCACCCATGGGATTCTCCAGGCAAGAGTACTGGAGTGGGTTGCCATTGCCTTCTGAGAGCGATGTATTTCCATATGGTGCCTTTGCATGACTTTCCTTTTTCAGTATATTTACTTGCAAATATAACTCTTATTTTGCTACTATGAATATAGTAATTAAGATGGTAAACTGGTTACTGAGTATTAATCTTTGATTGACTCACTGAAACGAACTATTAGATACAGAAACTGGCTGGGATAGAAAATTATGCCCATGGTACATTCAACTCACCTAAACTTTCAAGTTAGCAGTATTTTACTGTTAGGAATCAAGATGGAACTGAGAAAGAACAGAATCAACAAATATTAATAATAAACTGAGCTGATACTACTGCTGCTGCTGTTGCTACTAAGTCGCTTTAGTCGTGTCCAACTCTGTGCAACCCCATAGACGGCAGCCCACTAGGCTCCTCTCTCCCTGGGATTCTCCAGGCAAGAATACTGGAGTGGGTTGCCATTTCCTTCTCCAATGCATGAAAGTGAAAAGTGAAAGTGAAGTCGCTCAGTCATGCCCGACTCTTAGCGACCCCATGGACTGCAGCCTACTAGCCTCCTCCATCCATGGCATTTTCCAGGCAAGAGTACTGGACTGGGGTGCCATTGCCTTCTCCTTCTCTTGAGCTGACACTAGCAAGGCTTTTCTCATAGCAGCACCACTTGTTTTCAGGATCAGTGACACCTAATTCTATGGAGCAGTGAAGGGGTGTCTTCAGCATCCTCAGGATAGCAAGGGCTTCAGTGAAATGTTTATCTCTTGGCTATTCTTCCCTTGAACTCCAGGGAGGTCCCTGAAACAAAGGAGCTTTTAAAAAAAAAAAAAAAAATGCTTTGCAATATATATTCTTCCCACAAATTCACTGATCCTTTGGAAAAAAAATTCTACAAATGCTTATGGACTAAGGTATTAGTGAAGATACACAATAATTAGGTTCTGATCTGGAGAGCGGTCCCCCAGTTATGGCTGTGCTAAGTGGTGGGAATATGTGAAGCCCAAGGCTCCACAGAGCACAGGGCAGCTGATTTGTTCCGGAGAGTTCAGAAACTTTTCACATATGTCTTTGAGACAGAAAGGCCATGGAGGAGCTGTTCTTTTAAAGATAAACTATTTCCAAAAACTATTCTAAATAAATTGTCCCTCAACTAAAGAAAAGATTTTAGAAGTAATTTGGTTCTTTGCTCCTTTCAGATGAAGTATCTCATAATTTACCCTATCATTGAAGTAGTCGGCAGATAACAGGTAAATTTGAAAGTTGGAAGCTGGGAATTAATCCTATGCATTTCTGTACTTTTGAAATAATATTTTTATATTTGACATGCTTTCCTAAGCTTCCCTCTCTCATTGTACTTGTAGATTTTAAAAAATAAATCATCACTGTGGGGTTTATCCCATTAATTATCATAGTTCTTACTCATGCCACACCTTTCCCCTAGTAAATGGTCTAAACTTTTGTTAAAGTATTTTCACCTAATTATAGACTTGGAGTTAGAAAACTAGTAGAGAGAGTGCCCATATACCTCTCACTCCAAATTCTCTAATTTTAATAGCTTGCATAACCAAGACATAATCAGCAACATAATTGGTTTAATACTATTAACTGCAAAATTGATTCAGATTGCAAAAGTTCTTCCACAGTTGTCTTTTTTTTCCTCTTCAGCTTGGCATTTTTTTTTAATAATTTAGTGAGTGACTAGTTATTTGAGAAAGAAAAAAAGAACAGGAATTAGAATTGCCATTTCTTAAATGAGACATTCATGATTAAGAATATTTTGTTTTGGACTTGCCTTGTGGCACCCTGGATAAGAATCTGCCTGTTAATGTGGAGGACATAGCTTTGATTCCTGATGCAAGAAGATCCCTGAGCCCAGGTGCTGCAGCTACTGAAGCTCGCTCGCCTAGAGCCTGTGCTCCACAACAAAAGAAGACACTGCAGTCAGAAGCCCACACACTGCAGAGAAGGGTAGCTCCCACTCGCTGTAACTGGAAAAAGCCAGCATATAGGAACAAAGACCCAGCACAGCCAAAAATAAGAAATCAATAAAAAAGGCTATTTTTATTTTATGCTTGAAATATCGATATAATTGTTCAAGCTCTGTCCACTGTTATTTTATGCATTACTTATTATATAACCCTGGCTGTACTCTGACATGTAACAAATAGATGCACAAAAACACATTTTCACAATTTCAGTCTCTACTCTCCCCTGTTATTTAAAACTAAAGGTAGTTCGCCACACTGGGGGTGGAAGGCTCAGCGCTGTCTGGTGAGGTTTCACAAGAGAGTAGCTTCTAGAAGTGCCCTGTCCTAGTGGGAGAGGGGTAGCTGCAGGCAGTCACACTGAGATCCACATCTGCTAAAAGCACCAGCGCCTCCACTGTCTAATGCCAAAGCAAGAGGTGATTTGCTACCAGCACCTATGCACACTCCTCTATTAACTCTGCATTAGCTCTTCATCCAATTAAACAGTGAACTCTGCTTCAAATTAGTCTCCCTTTGAGGAATGGCAATGTAAAGGGCACATAAGAATTCTAGAAGACCAGGCCTGGAGAGAAAGGCCTGGGATGACAGTCCCTGCTTGTTTCTTTTCTGTTCCCCTTCTCAGACCAGCAGCACTAGCTGAGATCACATTATATTTTCATGTATTCCGTAATGTGAAAGCTTGGATCTTGGAATAACAATGCGCTTAACTACCCATGGCGCACCACCAGGAACATTATTTTGACACATATATGAAAACTGGAAGTATAAATTGCTCTGGCACGAGGAGGATACTCCATCTCTCCTAGAAGTTAACAGCAGACAACTTCAGTACAACTAGTTGGGGAGTCGCCTTTTAGTAATTCTTGAGTCCTCGGCACTAGTCAGAAATTATCTTTTTTTGCAGTGTCATTTCTAAGGGTACTGCAAAGCACTTGCAGTTCGGCTGAGACCTGGAGTCTTATTATAGCTTAGGTTCATTAAGTAGAAAAAAAAAAAATTAACAGCGACACTATTTCCTTCGGTTAAATAAGAATAAACTTGAGTCCGTTAGTATTTTCCACCACTCCCATACAGCATTCACATTGCCCAGATGCTATGAAAATAAGAATTCCACTCTGCTCTGGAAATAGAAGCATTTATAAAATTGTGGAAATAATTGTTACTTACTTAAGAAGTGTGTTGGGAGGTCCAGAGCTTGGGAGAGAATGTATGTGCTGATGTTTACGAACTATACAAAAGTATGCAAACTTTAGGCTTAAACACAACGTTACTCCTCCCACAGACAGTTGCATATAAAAATTCTAAAATGTTTTGTCACTTGCCTACTGTATTTGGCCCAAAAGACCTTGGTAGGATGCCAAAGTTATAAATTATATTTAAATAAACACACTAAAAATATACATATATATATGATATAAAATCCCCAATCAACTTAGAGCTTCCTATAATTTGATACCAAATTTAGAAGGTTTTTTATATAATTTATGTATACCATTTAAATCCATCTGACATATTCATATCCTTAAGAGAAGGTTTTAAAAATTAAATGACTCAAAACTTATAATTAATGTTTGAAGTTATAAAATGTCATTTTTCTACTTTTCACTTACTCTATTGCTTGGGTTAGGCTGAGGGAATAACAGAAATTAAAAAAAAAAAACAACTGTGATCTGAAACTGTGTCCTGTTGTATACACTTCAAGCAGGATTTAGAATTATGAAAATTCTATGACCAATTGAAAGAATACGAGGTGGCCCTGGTACTTCAGACGTATAGTATGAGTAAGACATGTGATTTCTCATTAAATTCTGGATGGAATGTATTTCTCATCAGATTGATAGTCAAGACTTTCATTTAATGTGTAACAAGGGAGAAGCTGGAAGCTGGTAGTTTGGATTGATTTTCTGGTTTGGCCCACTGCATGGCACAGTCAATAATTAGATTAGTTGAATCAAAGAGTTTCACCATTCCAAATCTTCACCTGGGAAGAGGAAAGCCTAGGGCAGTTGCTATGGCTAGGCCCTCAGGCATAAACACACTGCCCCACCAGTACAACCATCTCTTGAATTTTAGTTATTGGACAACAATAAAGACAAAAACTTGGAGGAGGAAATGGTTACCCACTCCATTATTCTTGCCTGGGAAATCCCAGAGATAGAGGAGTCTGGCAGGCTACAGTCCATGGGGTTGCAAAGAGCTGGACATGACTGAAGTGATTAAACAGCAACAGCAGCAAGGACAAAGAATACGTAAACAGTGAATCATTTATTGATCATGAATCAACTTTTCCTGATGAAGAAACAATGAATATCATTATTCTTTATAATAGATCTTAATGACCCAGATATAAAAGATCTTAATGACCCAGATCTTCACCTAGAGCCAGATATCCTGGAATGCAAGGTCAAGCGGGGCTTAGGATACATCACTATGAACAAATCTAGTGGAGATGATGGAATTCCAGCTGAACTACTTCAAATCTGAAAAGATGATATTAAAGTGCTGTTAAAGTGCTACACTCAATATGCCAGCAAATCTGTAAAACTCAGCAGAGGCCATCGGACTGGAAAAGACCAGTTTTCATTCCAATCCCAAAGAAAGGCAATGCCAAAGAAGGTTCAAAATACTGCGTAGTTGCACTCATCTCACACACTAGCAAAGTAATGCTCAAAATTCTCCAAGCTTGGCTTTAGTATTATGTGAACTGAGAATTTCCAGATGTTCAAGCTGGACTTAGAAAGGCAGATGAACCAGCAATGAAATTGCTAACATCCACTGGATCATAGAAAAAGCAAGAAAATTCCAGAAAAAACATCTACTTCTGCTTCATTGACTATGCTAAAGCCTTTGACTGTGTGGATCACAACAAACTGTGGAAATTCTTCAAGAGATAGGAATACCAGACCCCCTTACCTGCCTCCTGAGAAACCTGTATGACAGTCAAGAAGCAATAGTTAAAATAGGACAGGGAACAATGGACTGGTTTCAAATTGGGAAAGAGGTATATCAAGGCTGTCTATTGTCACCCTTATTTAATTTATATGCAGAGTACATCATGCAAAATGCTGGATTGGATGAAGTATAAGCTGGAATCAAGATTGCCAGGAGAAATATCAATAACTTCAGCTATTTGGATGACACCACCCTTATGGCAGAAAGTGAAGAGAAACTGAAGAACCTCTTGATGAAAGTGAAAGAAGAGAGTGAAAAAACTGGCTTAAAACTCAACATTCAGAAAAACTAAGATCATGGCATCCAGTCACATTCAGTTCAGTTCATTCGCTCAGTTGTGTCCGACTCTTTGCGACCCCATGAATCGCAGCACACCAAGCCTCCCTGTCCATCACCAACTCCCAGAGTTCACTCAGACTCATGGCCATCAAGTCAGTGATGCCATCCAGCCATCTCATCCTCTGTCGTCCCCTTCTCCTCTTGCCCCCAATCCCTCCCAGCATCAGAGTCTTTTCCAATGAGTCAACTCTTCACATGAGGTGGCCAAAGTACTGGAGTTCCAGCTTTAGCATCATTCCTTCCAAAGAAATCACTTCATGGAAAATAGACGGGGAAAAAATGGAAAGAGTGACAGACTTTATTTTCTTGGGCTCCAAAATCACTGCAGATGGTGACTGCAGCCGTGAAATTAAAAGATGCTTGCTTCTTGAAAGAAAAACTCTGACAAACTTAGACGGCATATTAAAAAGTAGAGTTTGCTGACAAAGGTCTGTCTAGTCAAAGCTATGGTTTTTCCAGTAGTCACATATGATGTGAGAGTTGAACCATAAAGAAAACTGAGTGCCATAGAATTGATGTTTTTGAACTGTGGTTTGAAGAAGACTCTTGAGAGTCCCTTGGACAGCAAGGAGATCAAACCAGTCAATCCTAAGGAAATCAGTCCTGAATATTCATTGCAAAGACTGATGTTGAAACTCCAAAACTTGGGCCACCTGATGTGAAGAACTGACTCATTGGAAAAGACCCTGATGCCTGGAAAGATTGAAAGCAGGAGAAGAAGGGGATGACAGAGGATGAGATGGTTGGATGGTATCACCGACTTGATGGACGTGAGTTTGAGTAAGCTCCAGGAGATGGTGAAGGGCAGGGAAGCCTGGCATGCTGCAGTCCAAGGGGTTGCAAAGAGTTGGACATGACTGAGCAACTGAACTGACTGACTAATTGTATTCTCAAACATAAGTAATTCTTGTACTAACAGAGAATTTTTTAAAAAATCATTTTTACTGGAGTATAGTTGCTTTACAATGTTGTGTTTGGAGAGAAAATGTTTATTCCTAAGTATAAATACAAGAAAAAGATAAGTTCCTGTTATAAAGTACCATTTTAAAGGACTTTCTTGGTGGTCCCATGGTTAAAATTCCAGCCTTCTAATGTAGGGGCCTGGGTTCTATCCCTGTTCAGGGAATGAAGATCCAAATGCCTCACAACCTGCCCCCACTAAAAAAAAACAAGTATTATTTTGACAATAAAAGAAAGTATTTGATAGGGTCACTTACTCAGCAAATTACTTTTCTATATGAAGACAAACTACATATGCATTTGGTGTCATTATTATCATGAAAAAAGAAAAAGAAATAAATAGAAGGTAACTTTCAAAAGAAAATAGAAAGTGAGTTCATAAAATATCACCCCTTAAATATAGATTTTATCTGAAAGTAGGCTTTACTATCACTGCACTCTTAAAGAAAATTCTATACTTTTATTACCAGTGCAACCAAATAGGACCCTATAGGGCCTTCCTGGGACAGACCCTCGCCCCCCATGTCCTCTGCATATTCCTTCTCCAAAGTATCTAGGTGACAGTATCTGATACACATTTCCTGAGCTGTCTTATGGATGCTAAAACCTCTACCAAATGGAAGATGTTAACTGCTTGATGACAGTGAGCACATAGCCCCCAGGCCTTTGCAGCTTAAGGACTGATAATGTTACCCCCTATGACACCGCCCTGTTACCTCACTGTCAACAAGTCAGGGAAGTGTGCACAAGCTGGTCACACAGCCTGGGTCTTCCCTCCCTCACCTGACCTTTAAAAATGCTCCGCCGAAACCCACAGGGAGTTCAGGTCATTTGAGTACTAGCTGCTCAGGATTTCTTGTATGTGTGCGCGCATGCAAAGTTACTTCAGTTGTGTCTGACTCTGTGTGACCCTAGGGACTGCGGCCGGCCAGGCTCCTCTGTCCTTGGGATTCTCCAGGCAAGAATATTGGACTGGGTTGCTGTACCTTCCTCCAGACTTCTTGTATAGGACCTTATAATAAACGCTGCACTTTCCTTCACCACAACCCGGCTCAGTAGATTAGCTTTACCGCACATGGCGAGTAAATCCAAGTTTAGTTCTGTAACACTGGGACATTTAATAATAATTCATCAAACCCACTCTATATTTAAGCATTACTTTTTCATTAAGTCTATCAAGTCAACTTCACGCAAACATTTTGGCCACAGTCAATTTGGAATTCATAATTGAAATACACTGCTAACACACTGTTAATTTGATCTAAATTATGACTCAAAAGATCTCACTTTTAAGTTAGAACACTATTTCTTATCACTTGTAGTGTTGCAGTCTTTATTTAAGCTATCCTTTGAGGTAGACTGAAACTGATTTCCCAGAACTAAGGTTAATGCGAGTGCAATATCCCAAAGTACTGTGGAGTATTTCACACTGTAGCCTTATTTCTGCTGATGGAAAACAGAAATTCAGGTCCACATTTGCCCAGGAATAGTCCCCTATGTATGCATGTACAAAGGAGGTAAAACCTACCCTTCTCTGTGGTTTTAAGGGAGCATCAGCTCACCTTGTCACTTGGTGGCAAGTTTACCTAATTGAGTCTTGTGTGTGACAGTTCACAGGATTATTTTGAATTCTGCCTTCTATCTAAAACTTTCTCCCCTCACTTTGTGATCTCACATGGAACAATGCTTTATTTGAACAGTCAGCCTTTATCAGCCCGAAGCCAGGTTTGGGCTGATGAAGACAGGAACAGAACTGTTTCTCTTTCTCCCCAGTGCTTCTACAATCCACTTTATTTACACAAAAATTGAGAAGAGGCTTCTGGTGACAACATCTGTAGTTCCTCAGGCAGATAAAATCGCATAGGTAGGGATCAGGATTTATGTATTTTTATTTTTCCCCAAATAATTCAGAATCAATATCCAATCTCAGGGAAAAAGATCACTGGGATGTTAGAAGGCCTCTGGAGGTTCCAATCTGGCAGAATCTTTGCCAGAGGAGGCCTGCAGAAGATGTGTCAGAGCACCATCCGCCTTGCGTCACAGGGCCCGCTGGCTGCAGGCATCACATTTATGTTTTTGAAACCGTGGGAAACTGAACATGGTTGTTGGATGTTTCACTTTTTATCCCATCTCTATATTATAATTATTACTTCATAGTAGAACTGCTATATAGTTAACCAATTTGGAGAAATGCTCTTTTTCTCTTCTTCTGCCCCTACACTGCCCTAGAGTCTTTCATATATCATTCAACAAAAGATTGTCTTCTTAAGAGAAAGAAAGCAAAAGGAACAGTTGAAAAGATTTAACTCTTATCTGCCCATTTACGGCTATACATCATAATGAAGGCAAAGAACAGGACTTGGCAGGGAAAAGTTCTTGTTAAAAATTGTATTCCTGGGTTAACAATCAAGAGTAAAAAAAGATCAGGTTTTCTTTTCTGTACAGAGCTATTCAAGCATGTAAACCATGCTGTTTTTAGTAGGTTGAATGAACAGAGAATAAGGAGTTATACATAATTTTTTATATTTGGCCTTGATCAGCAACTCTCACTTCAGGGGCATAGCTTCACACATAGACACAGTCTTTCTAGGCATAAAGAGTATATGAGAAGCTATCTTTAAAAATGAAAAACTCCAAAGGGTCCAGCCTCCAAACACTCCCATAGCTCCAGTTTGCTATAGATTTTTAGCTTAGATGCTATATTCAATTTCCATGTAGATCTACTGACATTATGTCTGAGATAGAAATAGTTTAGGTTACTTGACAGCATTCAGAAGTTCTTTGTAATTTCCTGTTTTACTAGGTAGCACTAGGGGAAAAAAACACAATAATTTAGTATGGATACTTAAATGAAAGAACATTAAAAAGCTGGTGAACTTGGCTCTCTATTAAGTATGCCATGTAATTACCTTTTATTCACTCATTCATTTCACAGTCTGTGTCCTATATTACTTAATTGCAAAGAAAAGAGTAGACCGCTCCTGTGTATACTAACTGCTAAATGTATAAGTGATTGAGTGATCCTGTTCTCAATTCTTGAGAGAAAAAAGTATATATTAATGAATACAATGTAAAGGAGACAAAAATCATCCACAAAAATTTTTACTGCCTTCTTAGAAAAACGTGAATTAAGAACAGATCGTCTAAGAACTAAGTTGATTAACTTCCACACTTTATCTTACTCATTTTATTCATAAATCTTACTCTAAATTTAAAAAATATATTTCACATCAGATTCAAACATTTGCAAAGAAATATTAATGATGAAAAGCAATTACTATAACCATTTTATGTGCAAGGAAGGGAGCTGAAGAGTAGCAAACGGACATCTGCTAAAAGGCTGTTCCACTGAAATTTGAAAATAACCATGTTCAAGTTGATATGTATTTATCTTCCAGGGCTTCCCTGGTGGCTCAGATGTTAAAGCATCTGCCTCCAATGCGGGAGCCCCGGGTTTGATCCCTGGGTCGGGAAGATCCTCTGGAGAAGGAAATGGCAATCCACTCCAGTATTCTTGCCTGGAGAATCCTATGGACGGAGAAGCCTAGTAGGTTATAGTCCACGGAGTCGCAAAGAGTCGGACACGACTGAGCGACTTCCCTTCACCTTCACCTTCCAGACATTAAAAATGGTCTGGGTTGATTTCTGTCTGAAATTGGTGATTACACGAGGAGGAGCACAATTTATTGATTTCATCTAAGAACTCAACACCAAACTAACTTAAAAACCTAAAAACCTGCTGTGAACTGGCCACAAAGATTATTTTTACTTCTGGTTCTTGTCAAGAAATATAATCATGATCTCTTTTCTGCCTAAGCCTTTTAAATGTTTTATCATAAAATATAATATTCACAGAAGATCAGCTGAAGGATAGTCCATTAATTTTTCTATAGTCTTTAAGTTTTTGATTGGATTCTTTTTAGTCCATTAGAGACTTTGGAATAAAGGCTTTAGAAACTTGTACAATTTTTTTCCTCAAAAATGTACTTTGGTACTAGCACCCAGAAATGCTATAATAAATTTCTCTATGAATTTTATCATTTTTTGTGCGTGCAGACATTTATGAGGTCATCAATTTTTACATCACACATAGTGTCCTTTTATGAGACCCATGAAAAAAAAATATTTACTTGTTATCCCCCAGAAAAGTTGTTCAGGGGACACTGTAAATATTTTAAGGGGCTGTGGTAGTTTTAAAACATGTGTGAAAATTCTTTGACATTCCTTCAATCTAATTCCCATCTCTTAAATTTGGCCTTGCTTCGGTGTCTCAGTTCTAGTTAACAGAAATGATGTTCCTTGATTTAGGAGGCTAGGATAGGAAAGGCAACACAGCTTCTACCATTTTCTTTCTCCTCATCTCTCTTCCTCGCTCCTTCCTTCTTCACCTCCTTCCCTCCTTGTCTCCTCCTCTCCCACCCCCATGCCTTGGAGACCTTAGTCAACATACAGAAGTTCAGCTACCTGGGCCTCTATGCTGCAGAAGCCACATGGAAGGATAATATGGACAGATAGAGAATCAAGGCATGCCAACTGTCCCATCCTCTGCTCTTTGAGTCTTCCCAGCATCAAGTGCCAACCATTTGAGTGAGAAAACACAGAGATGATTCCAGCCCCAACTTCCACACAAACTGGCTAATGCCAGGTCGTACAGAAATGAAGTGACCCTGCCTCCATTAAACTGTCCACCCTGCAAATGCATGAACAAAATAAATGTTGTTATTCTTAAGTGATAGGCATGGAAATGTGCCCTGCTGTTGCCCAAAGATTGCCATATCCTGCCCCCTTGAGTCTACAGGTATGGTAGGTTATATAGGAAAGCGGGAATTAAGGTTGCAGATGGTTTTAAATTTGCTTGGAATTAGCTGCCCTCAAGATAGGGAGATTATTCCTATGGTTAGTGTAATTACAAGGTCTTTAAAAAGGGAGGAGAGAAGCAGAAGAGAGTCAGAGGGAGAGTACAGAAGTATGATCAGTGAAATGCAACATCATTCCTTTGAAAATAAAGGTAAGAAACCATAACTCAAGGAACAGGGTAACCTATAGAAACTGGAAAAGACAAAGAAACAGACTCTCTCCCAGAACTCTGCATAAAGAAATAGGGTCTGACTTAATTTTAACTTGGTAAGATCTATGTGAGACTTCTTATATCCAGAACTTTAAAACAATAAATTTTTGTTAAGAAATTGTTTGCTATAATTTATAACTTTAGCAACGGAATGAAGTGGAGTGAAAGTCACTCAGTTGTGTCTGACTCTTTGCGACCCCATGGACTATAGCCCACCAGGCTCCTCTATCCATGTCAGCAATAAAAAACTATATACTCTTATTTTAATCCTCTAAGTTTGGGGGTAGGGGGCTTTTTTATCTATTAATTCTATAACTGGAATAGAGACCATGCTTAATTCTTAGTTTTGACCTATAGGAAGCTCAACCCAATCAATGAGCCATCTTGGACAACTCTGCAGGACCTCATATCTCCACTCTAATTTTCCCTTTCTTCTGCTCTATTTTCTCTCTGGCACTGTGCTTATATTTTATATATTACCTCACATCCTTTTGGAACCAGGCCAGAAATAAATAAGATCGACTAAAATGATATATTGATATTTATCATAACCTATCAGAAGTAGTGAGACAGACGCATGAAAAGCATCCTCTTCTTGTCTCTAGCAAAAACCAAACCAAATCTCTAAAGCAGATCAACAGTTTTGGAGATCATCAACCCAAGACAGACACAAACATCTCATTTCATTTAATATTTCCTAAAATTAGGGAAGTATTCAACTCTTCTGTTTTTCAATTTAAGACCATGAAATAAAACTTATCTAAAATACAATTAAAAACTATATATGTGTATAGACACATTTCAGCTTTGTATTGTCTGTTAAGAGAGAATGAAAAAGAGAAAGATATCAGGAGTTGACAGAGAAAAACACAGAAATAAAAAGGAGATGTTAAAAACAAAAAGAATGGTGGGGAGAGAGAGATCCTCACAGAGACACACAGGAGACAGTCAAACAGACATGCAACAAAGAGAGGTCCACTCAGAGGAGAAAGGCACTTTCATGGCATAAATTACACTCCCAGCACATGCCTTGTTACTGAGTATTTCTGGTATTGCACTGGGTTTTAACATGATATCTCTCTCAGCAGTTACTCTCTAAACCCAGTGTACCTGGCCTTTCTCAGGTCTTCTCAACCTCAGCAATCACATTCCCTGAAGGCAGCTCAGCCTCTCCCAGTCCTGAGCCAGAGGTAACCAGGGCAGAGAGTGCAGAGCAGAAGCCAATGGGGTCCTTCCAGTTGCTTTAGGCGACTCTTCTGTACCTGCCACCTGGCTGCAACCATCTCCATGTAGATCACATTCTTGTCACTAGGCTTCTGCCTCCCTCAGTTGTCCTTACCTCCCTTACCCTTACCTGCATATGTGGTCTGGACAGCCTTTTAAATGTGTACCTCTGTCTCTCCTATCTACTTAATGCTACTTGCGGGAGTCCTGCTCCAAAACATATGCAGAAGGCGAAGCCGCTGCATGAGATGACCGTCATAAACTCCCACTGGAGGCAATTTTCTACTCCCTTTCTATGTTATAATTTATAATTTTGGACACCTTCTTGAGATCTCTACAATTTTGCCCAAAAAAGAAATGGCAGACGATTCCCTCACATGGAGGCAGATGTGGTTATGCTGCTTGTCAACTAAAAGCCAGAAAAAAAAACGAAACAAAAACACTGCTGAGGTGTATTTATAGTCCCATCTCTGCAGAGTCCGCTGATGGAGCAAAACTATTTGCCTATTGAGAATCAATCTGAAAAAAGAAAAATATCTTGGAAATTCTTAACGATTGTACCTTTGACTTTCTTGTAACTCTGCCATGGTTGGTACTGAATGCCCACAGGATTTAATGGCAACTGAAATTGCTCTCATTACCAAAATCCACAAAACACGGAAACTGGTGAAACAGTGTATTGGATTAACACTAAGACATTTACCTCCACTGAAGAAAGTAATATGTGATCTGGACAACTTTTTAAATGTGTACCTCTGTCTCGCCTATCTATTTAATGCTACTGGCTGGATTCCTGCTCCAAAACGTATGCAAAAGACAAAGCCACTGCATGAGATGACTGAGAAATAGACTCCCCTGGAGGAGAGAAAGTAAGGTCCACTTGAGAAGGCAGTGAAGTCGTTCAGTCATGTCTGACTCTTTTGCAACCCCATGGACTGTAGCCTACCAGGCTCCTCCATCCATGGAATTTCCAGGCAAGAGTACTGGAGTGGGCTGCCATTTCCTTCTTCAGGGGATCTTCCCGGCACGGGGATCAAATCCTGGTCTCCTGCCTTGCAGGCAGATGCTTTACCATCTTAGCCACCAGGGAAGCCTTTGAGAAGGTAAGGTCCCCTTTAATCTTGTATATCAGTAGGAACTCCTCATTTTCCTTGAGATAGGTTCACCAATGGTTACAGAAATGCTGCCTATAAATTCTATTTTGTATCAGTAGAGTGCTTCCCAGTTTACAAAGCACCTGTACATTAATCATATAGAATGAAGCCTCTTTCTGCTCAGGCTGCTTCTATACAAGTAGAGAGCATTATGTGTAGATAGACGATGTGCTTCACTGAGCCTGCACTGACTTGTTCATGCAACAGCTGTAAATCAAGATTGACTTTTTGAACCTAACTTGCATAATTCAACAAGTTCCTCAACATATTTTGCCTAAGCAGGCTCATGACTTGCAAGAATCTGCAGAGCTAAAAAGCTACCCATGACTGTCTCAAAACGTTTCAATATAAAAGGTTTTGCATTAACAAATCAGGGATTAGTCACTTACTATCTGATTCTTCACTGATCAAGAAGTAACAGAGAAGGTGCCATGCACAAAGATAAATGTCATAGAATGATTGAACTATGGATTTCTTCTAGTTCTCAATGATAAGAATATGACCACAAAAAAGGAGGTGGTAGACGGTAGAAGATAACTGCTATTAAACACTAGTTTTGCAAGAGACATATTTATCAGAATCTTCCTGGGAGATTTAGTCTTAGCTCAGGAGAAGTCATCAGATCTGCAGCTAATGAGTATATTGTGTTTTATCATTTCATTCTATTTAGGACTGAGCAGTGTAAAACAGAAACCCCATTAAGTGAATACATAGTAAATAGGTGTTTCAACATTGCAGAACAATAAAACTTCATTATCATGCTAAAATCTTTACTTCCTTTTCCTGTGTGGTAAATTACTTGGAAAGACAGTGACCAACTCCTGTACCAATGAGATTCCTTCACTGTGTCCTGCTTCTTTTCCCTTCTTCTGAAAGTGTAAGTGTTAGTCGCTCAGTCCTGTCCAACTCTTTGCAAGCTCATGGACTGTAGCCTCCTAGGCTCCTCTAATCATGAGATTTCCCAGGCAAGAATACTGGAGTGGGTTGCCAGTTCCTTCTTCAGGGGATCTTCCTGACCCAGGGATGGAACCTGGGTCTCCTGCATCACACAGATTCTACCGCCTGAACCACCAGAGCAGCCCTACCTTCTTCTACCAAGGTCATTATCCTTCCACTGTGACCTGCCCTTGGAAGAGAGAAAACGTTTTGCTGTTATCTTTTTCCCCCAGCTCCAGGAATTGGCCCATCCTCAGGCAGCTGGTACCTGAAAACACTTTTTCTGACAAGACTCATGTCATCAAAGGATTGTTATGATATCATCAGAGGAGAAGAACAAATGGGATGAAGGAGAAGAACAAACGTGAATGGTAGATTGACTTAACTGCACCTGGGTGAGCGGACCCAAGATTGGTTTGTTAACACTTACACCACAGTTCATAGAGACTCATGAGAGTAGAGCCACATTGCTTAGAACACCAGTTACATAGCAAGACTCAATAACTATTTCCAGAATAATAAAACACACACACACACACGCGCGCGCGCGCACACACACACACACACACACACACAGACAGGAAAAGTCTTCTGTGTTTAAGCCCTCTCTGAAACTGCTGCTTAAGAATTTACTATTTGAGTGTGCTAAATACTTTTTTACACTCACTGATGATAGTAGAGAAAATATTTGGTATGTTTACTGTAGCAAAAAAGGGAGGATATGTCACCTACATTTTTCTTATACACATTTTTGAGTACTGTGGTCCTCCCTATGGGAATTTAACCTCAGAATTATAATGTGAGGATGAAAGAGATAATTGAAATAGTGTAAAAAATTTCATGTTGCCTTTCTGGAGAATGTAACAGCATTTTCTAAAATGATGTATTATGACACATGCCCTTGGTAATAAGGGGAACCTGCAAAAATGTTACTTCAGAATATTACATCAGGGAAGAGCTCTAACTCTCCACTTTCGCCACAGGGTTTTTAAGATTGCTGTTACTGTGCTTACTTGAAACATAATCACAAATAAGAAGTGTGTTGAAACGACAGCTCTATTAACTTTATCATGTACAGTTAAGTATTCAACACACTTGAAAGTACTGCTCCCTCGTTTTCATGGTGTGCTCCCTAAAGAAACAGACTTGGAGCAAGGGCCTGGTGGAGGAGACAGAGCTGCAGTGAACTTGAACAGCCCAGCCAGATACCCACAGACCGGAGGCGGGCAACGAGGCACTGATCAAACACTGGGTTCTCTGGCCCACACGATGGGGAGCAGAGATGAAATAGCTAGAAGCGCCCCAGGCAGATGACCCAAGGGAAGGCACAGTTCCGACCACAAGGCTTGCTTTGCATAATCTCCACCTCATTTAAAGCCACCCCTCACCCCACCTATTCCGCTCTCTACTCCCCAGTACTTTTCTTTGACAGCGGTAGACACAAAGGGAAGAATTCACTGAATTAAGCCTTCTTGTGATATCAGAAAGGAGAAATTATATGATGCTTTTGTAAAAAGAATGTGCTCTTTTAACACAGGATCTTGAAGATTTTTAAAAAGCTTTCAGTCTTGCTCTATGCTTTTCATCTTTGATGCTAAAATTCCAGGCTCTATGATTATTGGTTCAGGAGATATTTTCAGTCTTTCCTCAAATCTTTCTCTATGGGGTAGGGCCTTGGGCTTTGACTAGATGTAAGGTCAGCCCTGGCTCCAGAGGCTCTTTTTCAATAAGGAGAAAGTACAGATTCTCCCTCCTAAGATTTCTGTTCCTAATTAATGATAAAAACAAATGAAAAAGGAAAAGACAGAACTTAATGGCGTATTGGTCTGAATAGCAGTATTGAGCAGAGTGGGCTACTGTGCTCATGTGCACCCAGTCTGCAGGATGGGGTGAAGAGACTCATACGGCAGAGGAGTCCAGCTAAGTTTACATATCTGAGGACAGGTCCAGAGTACCCTAAATTCCAGGAGTGACTTATAGCCCTGAGATTTAATGGCAAGAGTCTCTGTTGATTGATGCTATTCATTCTAACCCTGATTTCAGACAACTGCTCATACCGGACCTACAAAATGGCAGTATTATTTGGTTCAGCCACATACAACGGAAGGTAAGAATGAGAGTGGAAAGAAAAGGTTCACTTTCAGACTCCTTACCCTTTGCAAAGTCAGTTTTGCTCCTATCACCAGTCTCTCATTTGTGGACATACAAGTCCATATTTACTTATTATTTTATTTTTGGCTGTGCTGGGGTTTAGTTGCTGTGTGGGTTTCTCTAGTTGCGGGGGGCAGTGGGGGGTAATCTTTAGTTGCAGTGTGTGGGCTTCTCATTGCGGTGGCTTCTCTTGTCATGGAGCATGAGCTCTAGGCCTTCAACTTCAGCAGGTGCAACATTTGGGCTCAGTAGTTGCAGCTACCCAGCCCACAGACAATCGTTGTGGCACACGGGCTTAGTTCCTCTGAGGCATGTGGGATCTTCCTGGACCAGGGATCGAACTCATGTCTCCTGGGTTGGCAGGAAGATTCTTTACCACTGAGTCACCAGGGAAGCCCAATACAGAGCCATTTTATACTTTGCTCCATGTCTCAACAGGAAAGAACTTTGATGCTCTCAGAATAACTGGGCCTCTGGCTCCTCCTTCAGTGACTGTGTCTAAGTGTCAGTTTTACCAACAAGGATGCATACAAAACCCTGGATGGTTTCTATAAGAAATCCACAAACACCAAGCATCTGAATTAGGATTTAAAAAGCACTATTGAGAAGCTTGGGAACCTTAGGGAGCAGCCTTCTGCCACCTGAATGGTCTTCTTTATCTCACTACCCCCACCCCCACCATTTCCTGTTCCTTTTCCTGCTCCTGTGGTCTCCCTTGCAAGCCTGCTCCACACCTATCTCCTTGAATGGTATCAGTTCAACTCGTCCTGGCTTCTCATCTCCCAATGTCCATGTTTTCATCTATTAGGTAGGTGGCAAAACAATGCAGCAGGATCTACTCTTTCAAAATGCAGTTTGGGTTATCAATACATGGTTCAGCACACCTTTATAGACTATTCATAGGTGCTAGCAGCGGGGGTGCGGGGGGGGGTGCGGGAATCACATTAAGCAATGGATCCAAAATGCCTCATGACTGAGAAATTCAGTCTGGTTGAATGGGTAGACATTTCATCAAAAAAGCAACTTGGTCAAGGGACAGAGAATAAGTGCTCTGTGATAACAGTTTACTGAGCCAGACTGAGAAAAAAATAAGACAGGAAATATGTATTTTACTGAAAAGATGCATAGAATAAACTCCTTACTTTAAATGAAACAACAGGAAATCCAAATAGCCCCTCTAAAATGAATTCATATACATATATATATGCTAATTATGGCTTACACATTTGAATAAAGTAAATGTGATAGAATTTTGGTTGAAAAAATTATCTTTTTTCCTAATGGACACCTAAGACGAAAAATATCTTTAAAATGCAATACTCAGTTCCCACTAGAAGATGAGGTAGCAGAGAGTGATACAGCAAATGGAGACCTAAATGTTAGATGATTTTAAATGTGAATCACTTTCCTTAAAGCTATCAGGAAGTCTAAATATACCACTAAATTTAAGCTTCCGATGATACAGATCCTGCAACTGGCACAGAGGTTAACCAAACCACTTCACTCAGGAACATACAAATGACAGGGATTCTTTTATTTGCTCCTGAAGAGCAAAGCTTATACTGCTAGATCCTCTAAGCAAAAGAAATGCTTACAGAAGGAAGAAAGCTTAGAGGTTTGTTTTTTTGTGTTTGTTTTTTTTTTTTCCCCAACCCTGGGTACACGTGAGAATCCCCTGGGGAGTTTTTAAAATGCTGGATGCCAGGGCATCACCTCTATCAGTTTGGATCTAAATGCTTTGACATAGAATCCAGCATTTTTTTTTTTTTTTAGGTATCCCAGGTAAGTAAGTTCTTAAGAATTACAGATTCCTGGACTCTATTCCTGAGTGTTTCCAATTCAGTTGATCTGAAATAACTTCTAGGAATCTTGGTTCTAAAACGTGTCCTGAGAACTTTTGTGCTTGGACAGGTTTTAAAAACCACTGATCTAATGCAAAACTGCAGAAACTGGAGTTAGTTGGTTCCAAAATCATAAAGATAGTACAAGCACAGAGGGGTCAAACTATAACGTACTGGGCATCCTTCTGCTGTGGGACCAAGGCTGGCCTAGGGACCCTGAAGGCCTCATGATTTCCTGGGTTATACAGAAAGTAATGTTCATAACACTATCAAGTTCTTGAACCCTCCGCTTTAAAAAGGTAGACTTCTCCATTCCCACATGAGGGAAGACAAGTCTATCTCCCCCTCGAAAAGCATGCCCACAGTAAATAGCCAGATAAACAGTCATTAAAGTATATCTCAGTGATTGACTTTAAATAAAGTTGGGCATCTCACTAGATTCATTGCATCAACTGAGAACGATATAGTGGGCTGTCAGGAAAGCTATCATCTCAAAAGCTAAGTGCAACAAAAGAGATTTTACACAGAAGAGGCCATTGAGAGTTTTGACACTGACACCAGACAGAGGGGAATCCTCTGATGAATTCTGTTGAAAGGTGAAACAGAACTTAACATTATAAACTCAATAGGACAAAATAGTAAAACTACAACATAAGCGCACCATTGGCCCATAGTCTTATTTGGAAGTAAAGGCGATCTAACTTCATAAATATCACAGTGGGGTAACCATAAAAGATGTTATAAATACATAAATATTGTGTAATAATATAGGCAAAGAGAAAAATAAGATTTTGCCTATGCATACTTGGTGCTTATTCATTAGAAATAACAGAGACTTCCCTGGCAGTCCCGTAGCTAAGGCTCTGCACTCCCAATGCACAGGGTCCAGTTTCGATCCCTGGTCAGGGAACTAAATCCCACGTGCTGCAACTGAGATCTGGCAGAGCCCAGCCAAAGAAAAAATTCACATAACTACAGTATAACAGAAATACAAGGGTCTTCAGAGATTCAACTGTTCATCAGCCCAACAGATCAAATGACAATTGTGGTGAAGTTTAAGATTTTCAGTGAGTATTATCCAATCCAGCTAGACTAAGGGTTAGGGTGTTGAATGACCTAACTACGTTAATTAATTAACTAATAGCTACATAAACATAAACATGGGAAAGTCACAAAATTTCCAGGTCTCCATTTCCTCATCTATGACATGAGTGAACTGAACTTGATTTCAGAAATTCTTGAGTCCAGTTATGCAAATGTATATCACTCTATTTTAGTAATTTATTAAGCAAAGATGACAATCTGCCTGCCAATGCAAGAGACAAAAATGATGCAGGTTCAGTTCTGGGACCAGGAAGATCCTACGGCAAGGAAATAGCAACCCACTCCAGTATTCTTGCCTGGAAAATTCCATGAGCAGACTTTAGTCTGGCAGGCTAAAGGCCCAGGGCAGAAAAAGAGTCATACATGACTAAGCATACACATACATGCACAAAGATGACAACATCTTTAGCTGCATTGAGCCACTCAGCAGGTAGCCTATAGAAACCTGACATCCCAGAGGAAATCCCCAACTACCAGGAAATGTTTCTGGTGTCCTGAAAGAGAAAGAAAAAGCACAAGATAGAATTTAGACAACTAGATGACTCAGGGAAAAGACAGAAGAACTTGAGTCTTTCTGACTAACATGCTTGTAAGTGGGGTTTTCATCATGACCACATGTTGTGCTGACAGTGCGCCTCATGAAGGAAGCAGATATGAGGGAAAAAAATACTCAGGGGGCCAATCATCACTGTTTCCATTCATCTGGCATGACAGAGGAAACCGCTATTGAGGACAGTTTCATTCAGCACAATCAGTGATAATACTGTCTCTAAAATGGAAATCAGAACCTAGAGTAACAGCATCTTTTTAGGTTGACTGCATCTCTCAGAAGAGTGGTTTGCGCATGTCACATCTTCAACACAAGTTAAATATTTCATTTTATCAAGAAACCTACTGGGATAAACATCCCATCTTCAGAGATTCTATTGATGACAGTATTGTGGCTGCACACTATATCAAGCTGAAGCACCACCAGACAGCATACCACACAGTGTATGCTGCTCAGCGTAGTTCGTTTTTAAATCTTCATTTATTTGTAGCTATTGTGACTCTCTGGAAAAACTACAAATGGTCTCAAATATCTTCTTATTCTTTGGTGGTTTTCAGAATGAACAGTGCCTCTAATCCTTTTGCTCAACACGAACAAAAGAAATCTTTTCAGTTATGATTAAGTAATGGTGTGAAATTCTTATGATTATATTAATGCATTTAAGTATACAGTTAAAACTTAATTTATTGGTCATAATTCTATTTAGAGAATAAAATAGGACAGTTAGTGTTCAATGAGAAACAACAGGTTTCCACTTGTAAATAACTGAAATAAATCCCAATTTGATTTTACTTACTGCATTCCTTCCTAATGGCTTAATTTAAACACCTCTATGCTTTGAAAGTTTCTCCTGTACGCCTTTTTCATTGAAAAGGCAAAATCTATATCTTAAAGTGTTCCTTCATAAAGTCTATGCATAACAGAACACAAAGGAAAATCATAAACACAATTCAATAACTGAGTGCATCTGCAGGTTTCCTGGCGTCCAACAGCGTTGTCAACACATTCTAATTCATTAGGGTTTTTTGTTGCTGTTGTTCTTCCTCCTCCACAGATTTCTGAGTGAACTGTTGAGTTCAAATCTTCTGTTAAAATGGTACAGCTACCCTTTAGTAGTTTTTAAAAAAATCATGTCTTGGAAAAAAAGACTTAAGAATACGTTAAAAAACACCACTACTGTTGTATTAGTCTTGCTTGGCACAGAATCTGTTGGTGATCAAATATTAAAAAAAAAAAAAATGATGGGTTGCTCTGGATTATTTTTGTGGCTCACGCAACAAATTCTATTTCTGAAGTATAAATCCACCGTTTATTGTCATTGATAAATTACATTTCATTCAAGAGTTAGGTTTCTTGCAATAAATATTAACATAATGTGGGAAGAGCCTATAATTTTCCAACTGACTGGGAAGCCTTGACATCCAAACGCTGCACTGAAATTGTAGAATAACTCATTAGGAAATATGCAACGGCAGTTTCAAGATTTACAACAAATATATTGGTGGTGTTCTAAAAGTTAATATTAAGCTGCCATGCTTGGTTTAATTAGTTTTCTTCTTCATTTACAAAGCATATCTGTCTGGTTTTATGAACTTGGTCTCCAGTCCCCTCTCCTACAAACGTGTTTAATTAAAGTTTAACAGCTGTGTATGCTTTGGAAACAGAATAATGATTTTTCTCCTTTGAAATATTTAATCCTTTCCTAAAATATGATCCTCTTGAATATACATTTAAAAAGCAATGGATGTGGAATCATCTACCAAGAGAAAAACACTGACAGCTTAGGGTATAAGCACCATGTATTTAGTGAGTAGACAAGAGAGTAATTCCCAAGCAGAAAATGCAAGGCCCACAGTAGATCTCTTTCTTCAAAAATGAAAAGAGAGCTACGTAAAACAACAAAGAAGAGAAAATTAAATAAATAAGCAGGAGATAAAAAATACTATAAAATAGAATATTTAATGGATTTTGCAAAATTTCTGCAGTGTGTATTGTATGCCTCTACACATCCAATACCCACGGAGTCTGACTAATAAGGTGACACTGGCTATTTTGAACTGTTATCACTTTATCACCATGCATACAAGTGTTTATGAAATAATTATATGAGTGTGTGTGTAACATAAATTTCTGATATGAGCAGAATTAAAGGACAAATAGACATGATGAACCTTTGAGCAGTACACCTTAACATGTGAGATTAAAAAATAATAATTATACAAAAATCTGTTCAGCTATCAGTAGCAAATGCCTACAATTTCACACTATCAGCTTTCTTTCCTTCAAGTGCTCTTACTGACATATGGACCTGACCACAGTCTAGGGAAGCATCACAGGTATTTTCAGGCCCTTCTAAAAGACCCTTAAAAAGAGTCTGACTTAACCTTGTGTTCAGTCACTCAGTTGTGTCTGACTCTTTGCGACCCCGTGGACTGTAGCCCACCAGGCTCCTCTGTCCGTGGGATTTCCCAGGCAAAAATACTGGAGTGGGTTGCCATTTCCTCCTCCAAGGTATCTTCCTGATCCAGGGATCGAATCTGCGTCTGCTGCCCTGGCAGGCAGATTCTTTACCATCTGAGCCACCTGACTTAACTGTAGACCCTGCTATTATGCTCTATTTGTGATGAATATTCAATTCATGTGTGTCGAATAGGCACACTGATCAGAGCAAAGAAAATTCATTTACAAGAGAACTTTAAAGGGGGCTTTAGTAGAGTCTGTTATGGTGAAGAATATTTGCTGCCCACACCCGAGGAATGGCTATATGTTCTTAGCCCTGCTAAGAACAGGCGTGGCCCTGTGACTCCTTTTGGCTAATGACACGTGGGTGGAAGTGATATGTGCCCCTTCCTAACAGAACCTTCAGGTCCATCCTATGGTTGCACCATGCTTTCTTTTCCATCTTCCCTGTGACTCTAAATACCCTGTCAGCCTGTGTCCTTAAGGGAAGAAAATATGGATCAGAGCTTCACACAGCCAATGGCAAACCGAGTGAGACAAAAAAAAACAAACTTCTATTACAATAAACTTGAGATTTGGAGGTAGTTGTGTTACCACTGAGTAAGTCAGCGTAAGATGACTGACACAGGGCCTGTGTAAGCCTTTTCAATAATGAACGGGCACATCCTCATACCCCTTGCTAGACAGGGACAGGCCCCTGCGGCACTGATGCTGCTGGAGAGAGTAAAGGAAAACAGATGGCTGGGATTCATGTTCCTCACCATTTGCTTTCCTTAACCTTCAGCAACATGAAAAACTAATGTTCAGCAATTTAGAGAGCTTGCATTTTTAAAGATAAGGGGTTGGGATTGATGCTAATTGGACTAAGCTGAAAAATTTCCAGAATAAATAGAATCATTTCACAGAGCAAGATGCAGGACTGAAGTTTTATAAATATTGCACAGAGCCTTCTGTAGTCATTACGTATGACAAATCCTTATTGAGAATGTGTCTTAAGGCGCTCGATTTCATAAGACTAGAGTCTGCTAGACGCTGGGCTCCAGGAATGACATGTTGCCCTTGACTTCAGAGAGCTCACAGGCAGAAAGAAACATGGTCAAATGGCTGTAATACAATTAGATGCATTTTACACCTGTCGGATCAATAAAGTACTATGGCAAGAAAGAGGACAGTCATTTCTGTCAGAGAAAGGGTACAGGATTTTGTTAAATGGATCGAGGATGGAGAAGGATCTGCTGAGCACAGGAGATTCTGTGAGCATATGAAGAGCATTTTTTAAAAGTTCGGAATAGTACAGCTTTAGCACACAGTTTGTGTGTGTGTGTGTGTATGTGTGTGTGTGTGTGTGTGTGTGTATGCTTATAGAGCCATCCTTTTCCTCTTAATTGTCCCAGAGCGTTTCATTTCGTGACTGTACCGCACATCCTTAACTCTACTGATGTGCGTGTAGAAGTCACATCCTTAACTCTACTGATGTGCGTGTAGAAGGCTGCAGTCTTTTGCTGTTATAAACAATGATGCCTTGGACACACTCCTTTGTACTCAAGTGCAAGTCCACCTCCAGATGAATTCCTAGAAGTGGAGTGGAAGTTACCCAGACAAAAATAAAACAAAGGGAACAAGACCAAAGGCAGGGTGCCTCCTGGAAAGGCAATGGTTTGTGAAAAGGTGCCTAACTGCCAAGAAACCTCAAACTACCAGGGAGGCTAGAACACACTGGAGAGAATGCAGCTGGGGAGACACTAGCAGATCGTCAGGTCATGAGGGGCAGTAAAGCTGTGCTCCTGAGTGTGGGAGTCATAGCAAGACTTTACTGTTCTGTTGCTAAGTCGTGTCTGACTCTTTGCAATGCCATGGACTGCACCCTGCCTGGCTTCCCTGTCCTGCACCATCTCCCGGAGCTTGCTCAGATGCATGTCCATTGGGTCAGTGATGCCATTCAACCATCTCATCTCCTGTCATCCCCTTCCCCTCCTCCTTTCAACCTTTCCCAGCACCAGGGTCTTTTCCAAAAATGAGTTGGCTCTTCACAAGACTAACATTTTAATAAAATCATTCTGGTGGAAACGTAGGGGGTGAACAGGCAAGGCTAAAATAGGGGACTCAGTTAGGATACAGGTACAGTTATCTGGCATGGGTCGGGGGACAAAGGCCTAGTAACCCATCCTTTAGACACAATGAAAGAAGGTTCTCCCTCGCTTGTCTCCTGTGCTTTTCCCTTTTGAGTACATCCAAGGTCAATATCTCAGATGCCTCAGCATAAAGCAACAGCTGTAGGGAATGATGGGCACTGGGATCTACCCCTCCACCCTGGGAGGGGGAAAGATTCTTCCAGTGCTAATAAGCTTACAAAAGTTAGGTAAGGACTGATTCCTTCTTTCCTACAAAAAATATCTAGTATAGAATTTAAAAGCTAGAACACATGCCAAAAATCATTTGGTTTATTTAGTCCAAGAATCCTCAAATTTATTGTAAGTCATTTTCATCTTCCTAAAGGTGGAAATCCTACAGAAAGCATTACAAATAAAGAGGGAGTGAGTTCCTGAAACCTGACACTGAGGTTGTCACCTGGAGAGCACTCTTTGAGAAACATTCTATTAGAAATTGCCACTCTCCATATGGTGAGCTGGACACGACTGAAGTGACTTAGCAGCAGCAGCAGCAGCATATGGTAACTATCTTACCTAGAGAATGTAACTAGAGATATGTATGTTGTTGTTCGGTCACTAAGTCATGTCCAGCTCTTTGCAACCCCATGGACTGCAACACGTCAGGGTTCCCTGGCCTTCACCATCTCTCAGAGTTTGCTCAAATTCATGTCGATTGAGTCGGTGATGCCCTCCAACTATCTCATCTTGTCACCCCCTTCTCCTCCTGCTCTCAGTCTTTCCCAGAATCAGGGTCTTTTCCAATGAGTTGACTCTTCACATCAGGTGGCCAAAATATTGGAGCTGGAGCTTCAGCATCAGTCCTTCCAGTGAATATTCAGGACTGATTTCCTTTAGGATTGATGGTTTGATTTCCATGCTGTCCAAGGGACTCTGAAGAGTCTTCTCTAGCACCACAGTTAGAAAGTAGTAATTCTTTGGTGCTCAGCCATTTTGATGGGTCAACTCTGACATCTGTACCTGACTACTGGAAAAATTATAGCTTTAACTAGCAGGATCTTTATTGGCAAAGTGATGTCTCTGCTTTTTAATATGTTGTCTAGGATTATCATAGCTTTTCTTTCTACTTTTTCCCATCTATTTGCCATGAAATGATGGGACCAGATGCCATGATCTTAGTTTTTTGAATGTTGAATTTTAAGTCAGCTTTTTCACTCTCTTCTTTCACCTTGATCAAGAAGCTCTTTAGTTCCTCTTCGCTTTCTGCCATTCAGTTCAGTTCAGTCATCCAGTTGTGTTCGACTCTTTGCAACTCCGTGAACCACAGCATGCCAGGCCTCCCTGTCCATCACCAATGCCAGAGTTTACCCAAACTGATGTTCATTGAGTCGGTGATGCCATCCAACCATCTCTTCCTCTGTAGTCCCCTTCTCCTGCCCTCAATCTTTCCCAGCATGAGGGTCTTTTCCAATGAGTCAGCCCTTCACATGAGGTGGCCAAAGTATTAGAGTTTCAGCTTCAATATCAGTCCTTCCAATGAACACCCAGGACTGATCTCCCTTAGGATGAACAGGCTGGATCTCCATGCAGTCCAAGGGACTCTCAAGAGTCTTCTCCAACAACACAGTTCAAAAGCATCAATTCTTTGGCACTCAGCTTACTTCATAGTCTAACTCTCACATCCATACATGACTACTGGAAAAAACATAGCCTTGATTAGATTGACCTTTGTTGGCAAAGTAATGTCTCTGCTTTTTAATATGCTGTCCAGGCTGGTCATAACCTTCCTTCCAAGGAGTAAGCATCTCTTAATTTCATGGCTGCAATCACCATTAACAGTGATCTTGGAGCCCCCCAAAATAAAGTCAGCCACTGTTTCCCCATCTATTTCCCATGAAGTGATGGGACCAGATGCCATGATCTTCGTTTTCTGAATGTTGAGCTTTAAGCCAACCTTTTCACTCTCCTCTTTCACTTTCATCAAGAGGCTCTTTAGTTCTTCACTTTCTGTCATAAGGGTGGTATCATCTGCATATCTGAGGTTATTGATATTTCTCCCTGCAATCTTGATTCCAGCTTGTGTTTCTTCCAGCCCCGCATTTCTCATGATGTACTCTGCATATAAGTTAAATAAGCAGGGTGACGATATACAGCCTTGACGTATTCTTTTCCCAATATTGAGCTAGTCCATTGTTCTATGTCTGGGTCTCTGGCTTTTTGATCTGAATACAGGTTTCTCAGGTTCTTTCAGGAGACAGGCAAGGTGATATAGTATTTCCATCTCTTGAAGAATTTTCCAGAGTTTCTTGGGATCTACAGAGTTAAAGTCTTTAGCGTAGACAATGAAGCAGCAGTAGATTTTTGTTTGTTTGTTTCCGGAATTTCCTTGCTTTTTACTATGATCTAACGGATGTTGGCAATTTGATCTGTTTCCTCTGCCTTTTCTAAACCCAGCCTATACATCAGAAAGTTCTCAGTTCACATACTGTTGAAGCCTAGCCTGAAGGATTTTGAGCATTACCTTGCTAGCATGTGAAATGAGAGCACTTGTGCGGTAGTTTGACATGTGTATGTGCTATGTGCTGTGCTAAGATGCTTCAGGCATGCCTGACTCTTTGTGACTCAGTGGACTGTAGCCCACCAGGTTCCCCTGTGCCTGGGATTCTCCAGGCAAGAGTACTGAAGTGGATTGCTGAGCGCTTCTCCAGGGGATGTTCCTGACTCAGGGGTTGAACCTGTACCTTTTACGTCTCCTGCATTAGTAGGTGGTTCTCTACTACCAGCACCACCTTTTCTGCAATCCCGTGTTTCTAGATTTTTAAAGCCTTAAAATATTGAAGAAACATTTTGTAAACTTTAGTGTGAACTCTCATTTCTCTATATTTGTTAAACTCATAGATTAGCCTTTTTGCACTAACTACTCACAGTAGACAAATGTGTAAAATTATCTCAGAGAATTCAATTTCTAAAGTTCTATTTTGGGACTTATAATTGTCAAAAATAAGATGAAATGACTTTAAAAGACTTACCTCCTTAAATTATCTACGAGAATGAGTTAAACTAAATGGCAAATGAAATATTTGATCTAAATATGACAAGGAGCTAACATACATAAAATATTCAAACTGAGAAGAAAACACTTAATACCTTTGTAAAATGAACAATGCTGGTAAAGACAGCTCTTAGAAAAAGAAATTAAAGGTTAATAATTATATAAAATTATATCCTAATTAGCAATAATAATACAAATGAAGACAGCAATAACATTTTTTTCACCTTTCTTAGTAGTAAAAACTAAATTGTTAATATTGCTGACTCAAGGCATAGTGAAATTTTCATACCTTGTTAGTGTGAAAAGGTGAAAAGTGAAACTTTCATACAAATTTTGTTATCATATCCCCTTGCCTTCCTCTACATTATTACTAAGAGTGTTGCAAGTTTTAATAAAAAAGCATTATTTTTTGAAAGTCCTATGAGAATACTAGAGCTCCGAAACATTATAAAGTTAGGAATCATTTCAATTCCCATCATGCAGTAAGCATTCTCTTGATTTTAATGATAGCTGTATTAGATTTAGAATTCAGGCTTGATTTACATAATCCCCCAAAGATTTCCCAGAAATCCATTAAAGGTCACATTAGTTTCCCATATATATACCAAATTCTAATCCGCTCATTTGCTCCCACTTCTATTATCATATTCCATGCTTTTGTAAACCTTACTGCTTATTATGGTTTCATCTCAAATAGAAAATCTTTCAGTTTGGCTTTCCATCCTACTAAACTCCATTCCAGTATGTATTACTTGTTCCTCTTCATGTTAGAATAAAAGATTAAATAGTCATTTACTTTTTGATGTATGTAAAATTGAAATTCGGACTCCAGAAATGTTCCTTGGAATCATCAATACACCTGGAGGTGCAGCAGTGTGGGACTCACTGTTTATCACTGCCTTCTCCAGGCTGCATATTAAAATCAGGTATCACACAATAGTCAGGGTATAGAATTTATTTGTGTAATAAACAAAGTAGAAAATCTCTTGGGTTCCCAGGTGACCAGTTGTGGAAGCCTGAAGTTAATGACTTGCTATTCATCATAAACCAAACCTAAAACTTTCATCTTACAATTTCCCCTTCTGAAAGAAAATAACAATTGTCAGTCCCTTAATAATGAAGAAGTTTTTAATTATTTTCACTCTGATTCTCATTTGAATCATAACAAGGATGATCAATTTCAAAATCTTATTAGTTCTGCTAGCCTGAACCATTCAGTTTCTTATGTAGGATCACTTTCCAGGAGGGAAAAAAAAACCCAGAAGATTCCTTTTATAACAAGAAATTTACAATTAATATTTATGTTAACAAACACTTTCAAGTTATATAAAACTGTATAGACTTTAATTTCAAAATCAACATTTTAAGTTAGGAATAATTACTGCTTATATTAAGATGCTACTATATACATAAGTGTCTACATAATGACTTAGATAACATTTGAATATTTTCATTACACAATGAAATAAATTGAGGAACAAAATTACTTAAAGCAACAGAACCTCTAGGTTATATCAGCTCCTTCCTCTCTGGACTCTCAGTTTAATCCAGCATAGGCAGACTGAGCTAAAATAAAAGCCAAAAGATAGCTGGACTTCTATGCTGGGCTTGTAAGAGGAGACAAAAACAGGATGAGGGTAATATGTGGGTACTGAATTTTTCCAACTGCAGGACTGTTCCTTTTGTATTAAAAGAAACTATTTGGGCAATGAAATTTATACTACTCTTTTATGAGCATTGTGACTGCTCCCCAGTAAAGATGGTTTGCAGGGTTCTTATTATAACTTTTCCCCATCCAGATCAAGACAAATATCTTCGTTGTCCAGGTACACTCATGTGGCTTCTAGCAATTCAGCAAAGATCTTGGAGGAGCAGCTCAGTATTTTCTCTCCTACTGTCCTTTGATTCAACCAACATATAACCAAAGAACCCATGGCTTTTAGGCTAATTCTTCTCTTCTATTTAAAGTATTGGCCAAGACTAGAAGTAAGTGTTGTGTTTTATATTGATTTCCAAGTTATGAGAATAAAAGCAGGCAACACAGACCAAGGATTAGCAAACTATGACCTATGCGCCAAATGTAGGCAACATCTGTATTTGCGAATCGATTTTATTACAGCTTCATTTTGCGTATCATTGAGAATTGTTTTCTTGGTACAATATCAGTGCTGAGTACTTTTGACAGAGACAGTATGGCTTGCAAAGCCAAAACTCTTATGGGCCTTTGACAGAGAAAGTATACTGATCCCGACTATAGTACAATAAGAAATATCAAAATTATGAAATATCTTGCCAATAGGTAACAGTGTGCAAAAAAAAAAAAAGAAAGCCAGTCAAGATCCTAAAGATAAGGTATAGCCAACCTGGGAGTACGTGAATGGAAAGTTTTAATGTGGGGTTTTTTTCCAACTCTTGGATTCAAAAAATATGGAGCTATATCTTAGCCTAGAAGCACAATCAAATTATTTCAATGAAGATAAAAAATGATAAATCTAAAATGGGCAAGACATTCTTCTAAGCATTGGTTTAGCTCTGCACTAATCAAATTATATCTATTATTTCATGTAGAAAGTTAAATCACATTACATTTTGATAGCATGTTAAAACTCATAAGAGAGGATTAGTACATATACTAATTTACCTCATTTGTTCTTCACAATAACCTGGAAATAGTTTTTTTTTTTTTTTAATCAAAACTCAGAGAAGTCAATAACTTTCCCAAGGTTACATAGCTTGGAAGAAAACAGAGCTGCCATTGGATCTCTTATCATTTTAGTTCAAGTGTAACATTCTTTCCACTTTATCATGTGACCTCTGTGGTTTTTAGGCATTTTAAAGACATTTTGAGATGAAAAATATTAATAAAAACTTTAGAGCATCCACAACTAATTAAATCAACATATCAAACACATCCACTTCCTACATGAAATTCTTCCTTCAAACATTTTAAAAGAGAAACCATGGTCAAAGTTAAGTTTAAACAAGGTTAGCTGAAATCTCACAAAAATAGAACAGCTGCCCGTTCTGTAATTATTAAGTAATTATTCAGGTTGGAATATTCTTGGATCTTCCCGGCATGCTTCTTAAGCTTAGTTAAAAAGGTATTTTAAGACAATCTTTTTAGTTTTCTACTGAGATAATTATACTTATATGTCTTTTCAAAATATTTGACAGACTTACATTATTGTGAGCAAAGGTAAAAAAAAAATCAATATTTCGTTCAAAGAAGTGTACAAAAGTTAGCATTTCTCTCTATTTTAACTGGGAGTCCACAACTTCAGAAAGTAACACTCCTAAGAAATGTAATTAAGCTAGCAGCAAAGAAGGCTAATACACTGATCGCTTACTCCAGCCAGCTTTATTTTTTTGTTTTTTGTTTTGCTTTACAATACTGTATTTGTTTTGCTACACAT
>SJXQ01001655.1:0-76011 GCA_006408695.1 Aepyceros melampus | reverse complement strand
CTGGATCATAAGGCATTTCTATTTGCAATTTTTTAAGGAATCTCCACACTGTTCTCCATAGTGGCTGTACTAATTTGCATTCCCACCAACAGTGTAAGAGGGTTCCCTTTTCTCCACACCCTCTCCAGCATTTATTGCTTGTTGACTTTTGGATCGCAGCCATTCTGACTGGTGTGAAATGGTACCTCATTGTGGTTTTGATTTGCATTTCTCTGATAATGAGTGATGTTGAGCATCTTTGTGATACACTTCCTGTCAGGAAGAATCAGATTTCAGAAGAGCACTTCACATAACCTACCTGTACTGGGTAACTGGATGAGGCTAATGGCAGAAACGAGGAGCAAAGTCCCAAAGCCAGCTCAAGTAGAGAGAATAGGAGCTTAGTGAAAAGCATACTTAGAAACCGACCACTGTCTTCGAGAGAGAAGCAAGAAGACGTGGACTAGGATGGAGCCGCTCACAGCATCCTGCTAGGCTCCCTGGGTCTTCCCAGGTGGCACTAGTGGTAAAGAATCTGCCTGCCAATGCAAGAGATGTAAGAGACTTGGGTTCGATCCCTTGGAAGAGGGCATGGTAACCCTCTCAAAGATTCTTGCCTAGAGAATCCCATGGACAGAGGAGCCTGGAGGGCTACAGTCCCTAGGGTTGCAAACAGCCAGACATGACTGAAGCAACTTACCACAAGCTAAGCCAATGGGTTTCCTACCTGAAATACCACAGTTATTTCAGTCCATGGACTACCTGGAGAGGACATGATGGTGCTAATACTTCCTTTTAGATATGGTGAGTTTAATCTGAAGAGTATTAACTAATGAGAATATTAGTTAATATTTATTTTCATGTTCTTGCCTTTAATTTTCTATAAATGGTTTTCTCTAGATCATAAGTCATAGCTACTGTACATTGCTTCTGGAACTATTACTTATTACTTAGGCCTTACTAAATAAACAATTCTGGATTGCCATGTTTACAAATACCTACCCAGTGTAGACATATGAGTATAGTAGTAGGACATAAATATACCTGAGTATATACACACTGCAAAACATACATACTTACAGGGCTATCTCAAGTATGTATTTTTTTTCATGGAGTATTTAAGGAGAAACTTCTGCTATAAGATAAATATTTTTCAAATTATTTCATTCTCCTACGGTGTAACACAGATTAGAAAGATATATACCAGATAAACCTCTGTGAGGCTAAGCAAAAAGGGGCCTTTTCTTTTTACTTCATATGCCCAGTATTGTTTGAATTTTTTGTACTAACCCTGTATTACTTTCACAGTTAAGTAAGAGGCTGGAAATGTCCTGTTCATCTCAGGCTTCAACCTGAAAGCTGTCTCTCACACAGCCCAGCTCCTCAGGTCGACCAGATGCTTTCCCTGCTTTTCCATGGGCCTTGCCACATCTCCGTGGTGGCAATTCTCTCATTACATTGTTTTATTCTGTCTTTTTGCTGATTTTGTTGTTTTCAGAACAAACTATAAGTTTAGAAGTCAAAGACTACCTATGACTTTTTATAACCTCAGAATCCTGCAGTGTCTAGCACATTGTAAATACCCCAGGCACTCAATAAATGAATAAATCATGACACCTACTAATAATATCCTATATTTACTGAACACATACTTATGTGCCAAGCATTGTGCTAACCACCTTATATCCACTGCTGCATATAATCCTTAAGAAAACTCTATGGAGTGTTTTTATAATTTCTATTTTAAAGACAGATGAAAAAAATTAAGTTTAGAGAATTAAGTAATTTGACAATGTAAAACATTAAGAGGTAAAGCTGGGATGTGAATCAAGAAAGACTGAATCCAGAGTTTGTACTCATAACCTCTACACTGCAGGGAATGAATAAATGAATGACTATGTATGAATGAACAAATATGGAAGAGTTTCATGTCTAAAGAAGATTCCTATTCAAGAGACAGGACATTTTCTAAGATAGAAAATGAAACCAGAGAATCACTGATGGGGAGTGGAGAGAATACCACAAAAATAATATCATTATGGTATATTAGTAATACCATAATAATACTTAGCAACTGAACAACAAATAATAATAGAAATCTCCCTACAACTCTAAATTGATCACAGAAGTAATCTGAACTTAAAAAAAAAACAAGGTCGACATTCGACACTTCTACATAGAAACTTAAGGTAACTATCTCTCTGATGTTTAGAAGGAAATACCTATTGCTAAGGCATAGAGTTTTATTAGCAATTCCAATTTTATTCACAGATATAGCAGTAGTGTGACAAATAATCATCTACGACTACATAAAAGAAAGAAATATTTCCAAAGCAGTATGAGTTACCTATCAGTCCCTAATTCTTTAATAAAGAGGACTTAAAATTCTCTAGCAAGAAGAAGGTAAAAATGTCCAGAATATATTAATAACTTCCCAGGTTCACACTGGAGGGAAGCTGATGATTTTTCACAAATGCCTCTAATTTAGTGGTAACTGAACTCTTGGGCAGACTCTGAAACACTATTTTCATTATTCAAACTCTTAGCTATTAACTAACAGCACTGGTTAGACTCTAAGTACTAAGCATAGATGTGCCATGCTATTTTGCTTTGGAAAAGTTAGTGTTCAAATTATACCAAGCTAAAGGGCCTTAGAGCTTTCTGAAAACTTTCTGTTCAATTTGCCAACAGTGAGGACCCACGGTGTAAACATGCTCCTGTCCTCAGCAGCAACCATCTATCTCATTCCCATTTGAAAATTATAAAATAAACTGTTGTTTTCCATACTCAAAGAAAACAATGCCTTCACCAATCTTTATCAGGGTTCTGGACCCAGGCTTCTTTTCAAGTTCCTTTTTCATTCTATCCTTCCTTTTAGGACAGATGAATTCCTAATCTACCAAAAACGCCATAAACCAATGTATGGCCTTCAAAGACCCATCTAGACACTCAGGTGTGTCTGACTCTTTGTGACCCCATGGACTGTAGCCCGCCAGGCTTCCTCTGGCCCTGGGATTTCCCAAGCAGGAATACTGGAGTGGGTTGCCATTTCCTTCTCCAGGGGATTGTCCTGGCCCAGGGACCAAATCCAGGTCTCCAGCATTAAGGGCGGCTCCTTTGCTGTCTGAGCCACCAGGGAAGCCCAACAGACACATTCGGTTCCTATTATTCAGAATATTACACCAACCATAAAAAGAAGTTATTAAACAAACATCATTTTTAGCTTTACTGGGGAAAATTCAATTTAGTTCTCTTATTCTTCATATAAAGCTTCATCATTTGCTGGGAATATAATATGTTCCAATCATCTGTGATAGGTTAATATTGATTTTCCTATCTTCAATAGCACATTTAAGATCAACAAGCTTTACAATGTTTAAATTCCAGTGATTCAATGGATTTTTTTTTGCTAATACCAGAAAGTTATTTTTAATACATTAGGGTGTTTTGACATTTTATAAAGTAAAAGCCTCCAGACTTGAAGGGAAATTATTATTTAAACATTTTGCAGTGAGAGACATCTCACAGTTGTCTACCTCAGACTCACTGCAGTATCAATACTTGTGAGAGAAAGTCTTACACTATACTTCACAAAAGGAAAATCACTGCTGTGAGTACAACACCATTGATCCCACCAGATCTAATACATCCCTGGGGCCACAAAGTGATTGTTTTATATGAACACTTCTTGGAACTCTTCTGAACAAGGAAGGCTACAGACTAAATAAAATCAATTTGTGTGACGTGAATTAGAAAGTAGATTATATTTTCTGGTAGGGTGACCACTTGTTGCAGTTTGGGCAGTACTGTTTATGCTGATTACTCCAATGTAATAATTAACATCATCCCCTTTTGCTCTAAAAAGTGTCCCAGCTTAGGTGATAAAGTATTTGATTTCCCTCTTCACTAGGGGCTGCAAAGACTATTCATTTAGTTCATTGAGGTTGCAGGCCACATGGAAGCCCAGATTCCAAATGTCTGTAAAGTGTATTTGACCAAGGACGAGGGCCAAGAATGCTAGATTTCGTTTCTGACCGGGCTGACAAAATCTGTGAAACAGAAATACAAATGTCCCAGTAAAAAATACTGATGCTTTAGAACTTTCAACTGTGGTTGATTCCTGCTGACTTGCTGCAATTTAGTGCTTTGTACTCAAATTTTATGTTTTTCTAAAACAGGGTTTCCCTGTGAGTCACAACAAATTAATAAGAAAAAACAAATAACTATGAAAAATATTTTGGTGGAGCTAATGGGTATTGATATTACTTTCATTAGCTTTTGACTGTTAATGTTATAGATAAGCATCCACATTTGGGTTAACTTTATGACAAAAGCTAACATTCCTAGCTAAGCTATCCAGAGAATCAAGCAATTGCTTTGTGATTATAATCAATGTTGACATCAAGATAGAACATTTGGACCCCTAAATGTCTCCTCTTTTACAGTCTTAGCAGCGGTTATCTGAATTGTTTCGAACAAATACTTCAACCCTACTTACCATTTGTCAATATAATCATAATGACAGTGATTACAAATAATATGACTGCTTCTGTGAATCACTCTGAATAACAAATCAAAGTAGCCATCATTCACGTCATAAATAAGGTTACCTAACTACTGTTAGAAGAAGCTAGATGTGATTTTCTCAAGAGAAAAATACTTTGACCGGGTATTTGGGTCAGACTGCTTCCCTTTAGCCTATTCTCCTCACAGCAGGCAGAGTGATCCTTTAAAAACACCAATCAGATCATACCGTTCCATGGCTCAAAGCTCTGCACTGGCTTGCCATCCCCCTAGAATAAAATTCAAAGTCCTTACTATGACCCACAAGGTTCTGCAAGTCTCTAAAATCTAATCTCCTACATCCATTTTCTTCCTGCATGAAAATTCAACATGCTGACCTCTTGTAAACCCATCTAACATGCATCCATCTTAGATCTGCATTTGTTATTTATTCCTTTAGTCTGAACTGTCCTTCCCCAGACAGTAGAATGGCTCTCTTCCTCCTCTTCTCCATTAATTTAGATATCTGCTCAAATCCCTTCTCCTTAGAGAGTTTTACCGTAAACACTCTACCTAAACTAGCAATCAGACTCCCACCATCACTCTATACTTTGTTTCCTACTACATTTTTTCCATAGCACTTCTAACTTGTGACACTGCATGATGCGATATGTTTGTTTGTTTATTATTAGCTTCCAACCACTAGAATGTAAGCTCCATGAAGGAAGAGACTGTCACTTTTGCTCAACTACGTCTCTCTAGTGTCTACACTAGTGTTCATTAAATGAACAACTGTAAGGACTATACTGTCAGTGAACTGCTTATGTTAAATATAACTTGATCATCTAGAACTATTTTCACATTTTGTGATGCAGTGTTTTGGTTTCTGGACATGATA
This sequence comes from Aepyceros melampus, assembly GCA_006408695.1. NCBI lineage: Eukaryota > Metazoa > Chordata > Mammalia > Artiodactyla > Bovidae > Aepyceros > Aepyceros melampus. Next base: position 70,631 of record SJXQ01001655.1, on the reverse strand, counting down.
TTTAAGTCAATTTCTTCTGAAAGGGTATTTCATGTAGTGTTGGTAAGAGTATAAATATACACAAACCTCTTGAAAGGGGGATTTGACTGTATATATTAGAACTAAAAGTGATAACCTCAGATATGCAGATGACACCACCCTTATGGCAGAAAGTGAAGAGGAACTAAAAAGCCTCTTGATGAAAGTAAAAGAGGAGAGTGAAAGAGTTGGCTTAAAGCTCAACATTCAGAAAAACGAAGATCATGGCATCTGGTCCCATCACTTCATGGGAAATAGATGGGGAAACAGTGGAAACAGTGTCAGATTTTATTTTGGGGGCTCCAAAATCACTGCAGATGGTGACTGCAGCCATGAAATTAAAAGACGCTTGCTCCTTGGAAGAAAAGTTATGACGAACCTATATAGCATATTGAAAAGCAGAGACATTACTTTGCCAACAAAGGTCCGTCTAGTCAAGGCTATGGTTTTTCCAGTGGTCATGTATGGATGTGAGAGTTGGACTGTGAAGAAAGCTGAGCATGGAAGAATTGATGCTTTTGAACTGTGGTGTTGGAGAAGACTCTTGAGAGTCCCTTGGACTGCAAGGAGATCCAACCAGTTCATTCTAAAGGAGATCAGCCTTGGGTGTTCTTTGGAAGGAATGATGCTAAAGCTGAAACTCCAATACTTTGGCCACCTCATGCAAAGAGTTGACTCACTGGAAAAGACTCTGATGCTGAGAGGGATTGGGGGCAGGAGGAGAAGGGGACGACCGAGGATGAGATGGCTGGATGGCATCACCAACTCGATGGACATGAGTCTCAATGAACTCTGGGAGTTGGTGATGGACAGGGAGGCCTGGCGTGCTGCAATTCATGGGGTCCCAAAGAGTTGGAGACGACTGAGTGACTGAACTGAACTGAACTGAAAAGTAACAAGAGCAGCAACAGCAAAGCATTTGTCGACCATTTCCACTTATAGGTATCTACTTCACGAGAATAAACACACAAGCATATGAAGGGATATGTGCAAGGATGTTCATGACAGTACTTTACATTTTTCAAACTTATGTTACTTCTGCAATAAAAAAAAAAAAAAAATCTTCCCTAGAGAGTAAGTTCAGAGCAAACACCAAGGAAAGCAGGTATAATCTAATCAAAAATGAGGTAGTGAAGGGCAATGCTAAGGAAAGTGACCCCTAATCTCACTGCCAGAATGTGGGAGTCTTCAGGGCATCTGCTATATGAGCTCTTTCCAAGAGGTTCCTTATAACCGCAGCATCAGAACCAGGTAAATTACCTGTCTAGACACAGCTGACTAAACCAGGCAAGGGCACCTACTCCAAAGGCAGCTGACCAATTAGTTGACCAGTGGCCTGTAGGGAGGATGGATTCTAGGTCAAAGGGGCAAACTCAGAGTTCTCTCGGGGAGTTTAAGCATGGCCCACACCCAAGGAAGTCAGCAGTTGACAATGGAGCAATGCCAGTGGGAACACAGACAGGGCAGCAGAAGTGCTGTGCCAGCAGCCAGGGAACAGGCGCACAGAAACCAGAAGCTGCTCCTGGCTCTGCCACTCGCCTTCTCCAGGCAACTTCCAAACGAGCACTCTTTACACTGGATTCTACTCAGGTTCGATCCCTGGAGAAGGGAACAGCAATGCACTCCAGTACTCTTGTCTGGAAAATTCCATGGACAGAGGAGCCTGGTGGACTGCAGTCTGTGGGGCTCAAAAAGTGAGACACAACCCACCTTTCAACACAACTCACTTTTAGCAACTAACACTTTTGGGCTTCCCTGGTGATTCAGATGGTAAAGGATCTGCCTGTAAAGACCTGGGTTCCATTCCTGGGTTTGGAAGATTCCCTGGAGAAAGGAATAGCTACCCATTCCAGTATTCTTGCCTGGAGAATTCCATGGAGAGAGGAGTCTGGCACGCCACGGTCCATGGGGTTGCAAAGAGTTGGACACGACTGAGCGACTAACATTTAACTTAACTGTAATCTGAAGGAGTTTAACTAACAGAACATTAAATTGAGGACTTGATCAAGCTTTTCAAAGCCTTAACCTTTGAAAAGATGATGGTTCCCTTTATAGCCTCTAATTATGTGTAATTCAAAATAAAAATAGCATAAAATGCACAGTAAGGATAGTCAAGTCCTGATATGTATTATTCCCCCCCCCACCTTTGGTCATTTAGTGAAATAATCCTTTTTTTTTTTTTTTAATTTTTTTTTCTAGAAACCTACGTTAGTGCTTAGCTTGTCTACTAGGTAATCTGGTATTACCCAGGGTAAAAGTAGGAGTGGAAATTCTAGGTCTGAAAATGGCCACCTATTCCAGTATTCTTGCTTGGCGAATCCATGGATGGAAAAGCGTGGTAGGCTGTAGTTCAGGGGGTCGCTAAGAGTTGGACGTGACTGAGCGACTTCACTTTCACTTTTCACTTTCATGCATTGGAGAAGGAAATGGCAACCCACTCCAGTGTTCTTTCTTGCCTGGAAAATCCCAGGGAGAAGGGAACCTGGTAGGCTGCCACTATGGGGTCGCACAGAGTCGGACACGACTGAAGTGACTTAGCAGCAGCAGCAGCAGCAGCATAGACAGAAGTACCTTGCCTACTGCAAGTTAGGACACTAATTGACAAATGATTTCCAGTGGTAGCGTGTAAACATGCATGCTCAGTCGTGTTTGACTCTTTGTGACCCCATGGACTGTAACTCACTAGTCCTTCTGCCCATGGAATTTTCCAGGCAAGAATACTTTTCTTCATTACCATTTTAAGCATATGAGAAAATATAAAATTTTTAATATGGTATGAGTGGTAGACAGATAGCATATTAACTTTTTATATGTTCTCATACACTTAAAAATGGGTAACAGAGAAAGGGACTAACCACATTAATAAACAGTATTTTATTCTCTAACTATCCCTTAATTTTTTTCAACATTGTTAGAAAATCATTATAGGAATATATTCAATTACTAATTAGAAGTACAACAAGGCTAGGATATCCAGGATAATGAAGTTTCAGATGAATAAAAGTTAAATTTTTCTTTTAAAACACCAAACACAAAACCAATTCTCTTTTAATCAAGTATTAATCAGTTTTTAGAGGCTACAGAGTAGAAAAGTCTTGAGCCTTGTTACTTTCATGCTTTATATCATTCATTGCTGCATGATAGAAGAATAGCGAAGAGGGAAGAAAGGGATGTATGTCTCAAGTGTAAGTTTGCAGAATGGAACAAGCTAGAGGTTCAACATGTGGGTTGCAGCCATGGGGAAAGAAGGTGTATACCTACTACAGTCCCATAAACCCTTTTCTCATCCCTCAATCCTGTACTGTTAGCCCTTTTTCTCACTCAGCCTCTCCTCTGTGAACAGAATATTTATATTTACTGAGGAAAGTAACAATTCTGCCTCTTTTTCAGAAAGGTCTGTTGTAGGGCTTTTGATTGCACAGATTTTTTTTTTTTTTGCCTGTTTGTTTGTTTTTTAATGTCCAACCAAGCTTTGCAATCTCACTTGTGTACTAGTTATCTAGTGACCAATAATATTACATCTGAATTAAAGTTGTGTTCTCCTTGAATTATACTATAAAATGAGCCCCTTGCCATTCCTAATCCTGTTACTTTACATAGATGAAAGTTTCCCTGCTTTGTTGATCAAATTTTTTTGTTTTGTTTTTAAAATAGCTTTATTGAGATGTAACTCATATAATTTACCCATTTAAAAAGTGGAACTCACTGATTTGAATATACTCATAGCGTTGTATGTTCATGTAATCAAACATAATCAATAATATGAAGGAATAAACTACAGACGTACAACATGGAGAAACCAAAAAAAAAAAAAAATGCTGTGCTAAGTGAAAGTAACCAGGTACAAAGGATGACATATATTAAAATGTAAGTAAAATTTCTAAAAAAGGCTAACCGATAAAAAGCAGATCCATGGTTGTGTGGCATTAGCAGTGGGGATTTGTGGGAACCAAAGTTTAGGACAAATCTGGGAAAGGAATGTTTGAACATAATAGAAAGTTTCAAATCTAGATTGTGGTAAGGGTTGCACAACTGTATAGATTTATATTAAAAATCACTGCACAATATATTTATAAAGTGGGTAAATTGCACAGCATATAAATTATACCTCAATAAGGATATGACTGGGTGACTGAACAACAAGGATTTTGGCAGGAAAAAAGACCAAATACTCATGAATACAGACCAAGCACATCATACCCCAACAGCTCTACTGATAACTGAGGTCTTGAAGAACCTTTGTTTATGTGGATACTAGCTGTCAATATTTATCATATTAGAAATTATAGTGGAGAATTTTTAGATATCTTATTCAATATAAAAGAACAATAATAAGCCTGTATGTTAACAAAAAGAACAAGCTGAACGAAAAGCACAATTGTTTTTCAAAACAAGAGAAAAAATAGTGAGAAAAGGGAGGCTTTTTTTTTTTCAAACATGTTTGCCAATCTGTTTAGTATCTGGCTTAATAGAAGACAGCCCTTTCTGTATCTACTTCTGCCTTCATCTGCTGCGATATCATACATTATGTAACCTCTGGAAAACTCCACTGTACACTCAAGAGAAATGACAGTGAAAAAGCAAATAACATCTTAGTATTATCAGGAAAGTACTTCTGATCAGAGACCCTCACAAAGGGTCTTGGAAACTCCCAGTGCCCTTTGGGCCATCCTTTGAGAACTGTTGGTCAAGATTTTACTCTAGATTATTTTAATGAGATTGCTTAAACTGTACTGTCATTAATCAAATTGTCTAGGATCAAGCTTTTTGGGAAAACAGGATCAAAAAACTTTCTAAATATAGTTTCAAAGCATAGTGAATCCCACATTGTATAGACTTGGCTATAACATATAATAAAGTAAGCAATCAATATGAGACATTGCACACTACATCAGTATTTACTTGTTGAATCGCAAACATTATTTTAGATTTATCAGCAAGCAGAATAAATAAAACATTATTACATATTGTTAAAACAGCTGATTGTTACAATGTTATTTTCTTTTATTTTGGCCAAGTGTTCTATGGTATCTTAGTTCCCTGACCAGGGTGAAACCTGTGCCCCTTGTATAGAGGCATGGACTCTTAACCTTTGGATTGCCAGTGAAGTCCTAATGTTATTTTCTAAAGATACTGTTTTGTCACTGATTAAGAAGTTTCTGTTTCACATTTACATCTTTCCCCATCCTTATTATAATAAAATCTCCCCTTTTGTTTCTGTATTTGCTTCTAAAATAATAAAGTATTAATGAATTTTTCTAAAATGAAATGATATCATAATCTGAACTCAAAAACCATAGCTTAAGTACTTACTTTACAATATCTCCTTCAAGAGCTATCACTCTCTTAATGATCTTCTGTTCTGGGTTTTTAGGGGACCTAGAAAAATAAAGTTATATAATCAGTTATGTCTGTTGTTTTATGAAAATGGAAATAAATATTACAAGAAAATAAGCTATATTAAAGTCATTACAGGACCCTTTGCAACCGTGACATGACATCAGTCCTACTTAAGTCTTACGCGAGAAGAATTATCAAAGTACCTATAGGAAAGAGGATTCATGAAACAAATCATTTCAGATATGACCTCCAAATGGTAGCATTTATACTTTTAATTTTAGTCTGTCTTAAGGATGACCTAATATTCTATTTATGTAAACATCGTCTTAACTTTTTAAATACTTCTAACACTAATATATTCTACTCTAAAAAAATAAACCTGAGTCATAAAACTAAGCCTCAGCTTTGAGTCCCTTTTTGAAGTTTTAATTTTGACGGGCTAATTTTCTTCTTCAGATGTGGATTTCCTTATCTTTAAAATGGATACAGGGTTGTGCAAAGAGGATCTTGTGAGAATTACAAATTAAGATACTTATATTAAATTAAATGAGGCAATGTATATAAAGCAACTGATTACATAAGAAAATAATGAGGCATTTCTTTAAAATGATAACGTACTTGTTGCATTTTATTTAAAATAAGCAAAGAAGTTTGATTTTAAAAAGAAAACAATGAAGCTGAATTATTTTGAAAAAACAAAGAATTTGGAGTCTTTTTTGTTGTTTTTTCCATGTTGGTTCCTTTCTAACAAAACACTTGGACCAAGCCCACCCAGGAGAGAGGATATCACTTCCTCAAGGACTTGAAGTTTGGGGCTATTCTTAACCCCTTGGTTCCTTACCACATTTCTCAGTTAAAGCTACTCTGTCTCTTATGCTAAAGGAGCAGTTGTGGAGGGGCAGAGCCCAGGCTTGCTGGAATCTTGTCATCGATACAAGCATTATTCTATCAAAGCACAGAGGAGACAGTGTTTGAGGTTCCTGTAAGCTCTGGGTTTTCCTTCCTCCAAGACCCTACCATCTTTTTGATATAATATCAGACACTCCTGGAGGGAGAGGAAGATGGAGAGAGAAGCTGGGGTCTGAGTTTTAGGAATGCTAAGGCACAAGAGGAGAAAATTCTTTGGAAGTACATTTAGGCTTAGCCATGTAAAGACTATGTAATACAGAGTGCTAAGGTAACTGATACATTCTGATATGCTCAATGTGGAAGCATTTATTTTAACCTATGATTAATAGCTATGGTAAATGTTACAAGGTAATACTATTTACTCTAATAAATACTCCCCTCCCCTTCTCCTTCCTCCTCCCTGCTCACTTTGTCTCTGGGATCCCTCACTCTGGGAGAAGCCACGTCTGTCCTCAGCAACCTTGCTGCGAGTGAGCTTAGAAGTAGATCCTTCAACAGACTCATAGATACAGAGAATAAAAGAGTGGTTGCAGGGAGAGAGAGGAGTGGTGACAGATTGGGTGAAATAGATGAAAGGGATATAGGGATATAGACTGCCAGTATCAAAATAAATAAACCACCAGGATCTAATATATAGCACAAGGAATATGGTCAATAATATTATCATACTTTTGTATGGGGACAGATGGTTACTAAACTTATTGTGATCATTTCCCAACATATGTAAATGCTGAATCACTATGTAGTACTCCAGAAATGAACACAATATTGTATATCAAATACATTTTTTTAAAGTAGATCCTTCAGCCTCAGTTTTCAGAAAGTACAACAGTAGCCAACAGCTTCATTGCACCTTCATGAGAGACCCTGAGCCACACCACCCTCTGAAGATGCTTCTGGATTCCTGATTCCTAGAAAACGTATGAGATAATGAGTGTTGGTTGTTTTCAGCTGCGGGAGGTTGGAGTACTTTGTTACACAGCAATAGTTACTGCAGCTTAATATGTCCAATTTCCTGGTAGTAACATTTTAACTCTTTTGATCTTAAAAGATCTGTTTCAAAAAAACATCTCACACATCACATAAATGATCATTTAATATGGATTTGAAAATCAGCAATAGATAAAAAAATAATTCCAATTCAAGTCACATTTTGAATTGAATTACCTTTAAAAAGGAAGCTAAATGCAAAAATACTAAAAAGATTAAATACACTGAGAATTTAATACTTCATTAAGGGAAACATGCAGCTTTTAATAAGGTGTCAATTTCACACGATATATTGCAGAAAAAGAAAATCATCTAAATCTTTTGTGGCTTAGAGTCATACTTACTGACACAACGTTTCACTAGTTTGATTATTAACATTCTTTATTTTAAAATGGAAATTTGATCCGAGTTTTTGAGTGATCTGTCCCCTTCATGAAATGGAGTAAATCTACAAATTTAATGTCATTCATGTACAGCTAGAGTGAGGGATCTGGCCCATTCAAAATGATGGAATTCATATTTTCTGTGCAAGGTTACTTATTGATATTTAGGAAAGTTTGCCCATATCTCTCTCTGTTTAGATAACAAGAAATGTATAAAAAAAAATTTCAGCCTCAGTGATCACCTAAGAATTGTACATTAAAACAACAGGACACTGTTTTCCTGTTATATTGACAAAGGAATAGTAATAATACCATTAATACAATTTGTTATTGAGTGTTTAGGGACATGGGTACATGTCCTAAACTAGATGATCATGTCACACACCTTTCTGCAAACATGTCAAGATTTTACACTCTCTTTAACATATCACACTTTTAGAAATTTATTCTCATGAAATGGTTGTGTATATATACAAAATTTTAGCTGCATGGATTCTATTTTTAAAGAGAAAAAAATCAACAAAATGGTTAAATGAATTATAGTTCATCATATAATAAAATATCATTCAAACATTAATGTTACAAAAGAATTTTTAATGATGTGGAACATCAACAGAACATATAGATTAAACATGTGAGTTAGAAAAATGTATGTGTGACTAGATCTGACAGAGTGCCTGATGAACTATGGACGGAGGTTCGTGACATTGTACAGGAGAGAGGGATCAAGACCATCTCCATGGAAAATAAATGCAAAAAAGCAAAATGGCTGTCTGGGGGTGGGCCTTACAAATAGCTGTGAAAAGAAAAGTGAAGGAGAAAAGGAAAGATATAAGCATCTGAATGCAGAGTTCCAAAGTACAGGTAGAAGAAATAAGAAAGCCTTCCTCAGTGATCAATGCAAAGAAATAGAGGAAAACAACAGAATGGGAAAGACTAGAGATCTCTTCAAGATAATAAGAGATACCAAGGAACATTTTGGCTTGANAAAGAAAAGTGAAGGAGAAAAGGAAAGATATAAGCATCTGAATGCAGAGTTCCAAAGTACAGGTAGAAGAAATAAGAAAGCCTTCCTCAGTGATCAATGCAAAGAAATAGAGGAAAACAACAGAATGGGAAAGACTAGAGATCTCTTCAAGATAATAAGAGATACCAAGGGAACATTTTGGCTTGATAAAGGACAAAAATGGTATGGATCTAACAGAAGCAGAAGATATTAAGAAGAGGTGGCAAGAATACACGGAAGAACTGTTCAAAAAAGATCTTCACGACCCAGATAATCACAATGGTATGATCACTCACCTAGAACCAGTCATCCTGGCCTGTGGGCCTTAGAAAGCATCATTATGAACAAAGCTAGTGGAGGTGATGAAATTCCAGTAGAGCTATTTCAAATTCTGAAAGATGATGCTGTGAAACTGCTGCACTCAATATGCCAGCAAATTTGGAAATCTCAGCAGTGGCCACAGGACTGGAAAAGGTCAGTTTTCATTACAATCTCAAAGAAAGGCAATGCCAAATAATGATCAAAGTACTGCACAATTGCACTCATCTCACACTCTAGTTAAATAATGCTCAAAATTCTCCAAGCCAGGCTTCAGCAATACATGAACTGTGAACTTCCAGATGTTCCAGCTGGTTTTAGAAAAGGCAGAGGAAACAGAGATCAAATTGCCAACATCCGCTGGATCATGGAAAAAGCAAGAGAGTTCCAGAAAAACATCTATTTCTGCTTTATTGACTATGCCAAAGCCTTTGACTGTGTGGATCACAAGAAACTGTGGAAAATTTTGAAAGAGATGGGAATACCAGACCACCTAACCTGCCTCTTGAGAAACCTATATGCAGGTCAGGAAGCAACAGTTAGAACTGGACATGGAACAACAGGCTGGTTTCAAATAGGGAAAAGGAGTATGTCAAGGCTGTATATTGTTACCCTGCTTCTTTAACTTATATGCAGAGTACATCATGAGAAACGCTGGGCTGGAAGAAGCACAGGCTGGAATTAAGATTGCCGGGAGAAATATCAATCACCTCATATATGCAGATGACACCACCCTTATGGCAGAAAGTGAAGAGGAACTAAAAAGCCTCTTGATGAAAGTGAAAGAGGAGAGTGAAAAAGTTGGCTGAAAGCTCAACATTCAGAAAACGAAGATCATGGCATCTGGCCCCATCATTTCATGGGAAATAGATGGGGAATCAATGGAAACAGTGTCAGACTTTATTTTGGGGGGCTCCAAAAACACTGCAGATGGTGACTGCAGCCATGAAATTAAAAGACGTTTACTTCTTGGAAGGAAAGTTATGACCAACCTAGATAGCATATTCAAAAGCAGAGACATTACTTTGTCAACAAATGTCCATCTAGTCAAGGCTATGGTTTTTCCTGTGGTCATGTATGGATGTGAGAGTTGGACCTGTGAAGAAGGCTGAGCGCCGAAGAATTGATGCTTTTGAACTGTGGTGTTGGAGAAGACTCTTGAGAGTCCCTTGGACTGCAAGGAGATCCAACCAGTCCATTCTAAAGGAGATTAGCCCTGTGTGTTCTTTGGAAGGAATGATGTTAAAGCTGAAATTCCAGTACTTTGGCCACCTCATGAGAAGACTTGACTCCTTTGAAAAGACTCTAATGCTGGGAGGGATTGGAGGCAGGAAGAGAAGGGGATAATAGAGGATGAGATGGCTGGGTGGCATCACCTACTCGATGGACGTGAGTTTGAGTGAACTCCAGGAGATGGTGATGGACAGGGAGGCCTGGCGTGCTGCTATTCATGGGGCCGCAAAGAGTCGGACACGACTGAGTGACTGAACTGAACTGAACTGAACCATGACTTTGCATCAGTAATTATAAAAAAGAAAATGTGCATGCAACTGTACTGGGAAAAGCTAGGAAGGATATAAAACCAAAGTGGAAGCATAGTTCTGTGTGTGATAAAACACATGTCCAGATTTTTGGTTCAGAGTAATGGAAAATCCATTAGAAGAGGACAAATGTTTGTATCACATGACACTACCTGAGAAGAAATGCTCTACGACAGGGGTGAGAACTGAACTAATTACCAAGTCCCCCCTTCTAATATTGATGCAATGTTAATATTAATGAAATAATGCCAAAAGCAACCTTTAACAGCATAAAACACTATTTATGCCGACAAGTTTTAAGTTTCTGAGATACATGAAAAGTATTTTGTATTTTAAAATAATCTATATATTAAGATAATGAGGCAGAACAGAATATACAAAGTAAGCTACCTATATAATTAAAATTTTATAAATTACCACTTCAAACATATCTATAAATTTTAATGTACTATTAATCTCATGTATCTAATCATATTATGAACATTAATCCCATTACTGCTCAATATCTATATTTTAATCATTAGGCTGCTAAATGCATTACAGGGATACAAGTAGACATGTTATGAGAGTTATTACAGATTTACATTGTGAAAGTCCCTGAACTTCCTTTGTCTGCATTTTCTTGGCCACTTGCCTATCTTCTAGAAGTGTGAAAGATAACAAGTGAAGGCTTATGCCTTACTTTAGGGGATGTATACTGACCAATAAAATTTGCATTTAAATTTGAAATTTAATATTTTCATAATAAACACAGTTTTATAGTATTTATTTCTGGAGCCTGGATTTTAAGCATTCTGTTCTATGCTGAAGATTTAATTAGGCTATTTTCTCCAGAGCTTTGGACAAGATGCCAAGAATGGTCTCTCTACTATGTAGGTCTCAGTAGATCAGTGTGATGTGGCAGAATTTATCTCTAAGGAGAATGGTTGTGAGAAAAGGTACAGGGTTAGCATAGTCATAGTAAGATTTCTGTGACACTCAACATTCTTGAACTTCATTTCCTATCTTAAGTGTTGTCATTTTCACCCTGTGACAAGCCAACAGAGCCATGTCTTTGGTCTTATAATCTCTGAGCTGATTTCATGTTTTTTATGTTTCCAAAAGGTTGTAATTTGAATCCCGTTTGGAACACTGGGAAGGTATTCTGGAATACTCAGGAGAGCCCCTATGTGTTCTTGAGAATGAGGAGCTTAGCAAGTGTACTTACCCTCTCTATTCCCAAACCCAGGGTCATCCTGATGTCATATCTCTAAGCATGATCACCTTTCTCCAATTTATAGTCAAATGCTTATACCTTGCTGTGTGGGTTGTGTAGATTTTCATATTTAAAAGTATCAAGATTGCCCCAGATTATTTTAGAATTAACTTCAGGATTAGAAGTTACCATGGCATATGCCACAGAAAGATCTGAATTTTAACTCTTCATTAATGACGTAAAACCAGAAACTAATATCCTGGGGATGGCTTATATTCCATAGGCGTTTTTTTTTAACTAAAAGAATGTGTTATTGTTTCACTGCTAAGTCATGTCTTGACTCTTTGCGACCCCATGGACTGTAGCCTACCAGGCTTCTCTGTCTATGGGATTTCCCAGGCAAGAATACCGGTGTGGGTTGCCATTTCCTTCTCCAGATGGCCATGCATTAAATTATCTAACTTTACATCATCATTATGATAAAAAGTATTGCTGTTTTAATCATCAAAATGAGAATGAAAAGTTCACACAACAATAAAAAGTTACATTTAAAAAATCTTAGCAAATGATGTGGAGAAGGAAATGGCAACCCACTCCAGTGTTCTTGCCTGGAGAATCCCAGGGACGGGGGATCCTGGTGGGCTGCCGTCTGTGAGGTCACACAGAGTCGGACACGACTGAAGCGACTTAGCAGCAGCAGCAGCAGCAGCAGCAGCAGCAAATGATAATGCCTTTTCTTTTTGTAATTTTGGAAAATGTTGCCTGAGTTTGACATGATTTTCATAGGTTACAGCTAGAAAAGGCCTATGAATGTACCTAGTCTTTTCCTGGCAATATTCATTCTCACTCATTCTCCATGGCCTAAGAACTTCTGCTTTTGTGTCATAAAAAAGCATGGATGGTGGGCAGTAGAAATGGAGTCCACGATCACGGTCACGGTCTACCTCTGGTACAGACAGCAGCTGACTGTAGGCAAGCTCCATAACCAATGTGGGGCTCATATTCAAGGAGATAAGGCCAGATCAAACCAGAAGCCAGACAATCAGACCTAGCTTGTGGAAATCTTTTGTTTGGTCCATACATCATTTATTTCCGTACTTTTAAATCTGGAGCTGGCCAAGCAAACAAGAGATCTCACATTCCTTGCTCCTCTTAGACAAATACAAAGATCTAGCACCCTAAAACCTGCATTCTGGCATGAAAGAGAGTCCACTGGATCTGAGAAGGAGATCTTGAGGATTTGCCACAGTGCCAACCGTTTGTTTCATATGGGTGTAAGGGTTTGAGGACACGAGAGTTTGGGAACCTCTAGAAATCTTGACAATTTCTTCTACTTCTATCATCATATCACAACTGAGAAAATATGTATGAAAGCTCCATCAGAGAGTCTAACATGAATTAAAATGAAAAGAAAGAAAGTAAAGTCACTCAGTCGTGTGTGACTCTTTGCGACCCCATGGACTATAGCCTACCAGGCTCCTCAGTCCATGGAATCTTCCAGGCAAGAGTACTGGAGTGTCAGAATAGGTTGCCATTTCCTTCTCCAGGGGATCTTCCCAACCCAGGGATTGATCTCAGATCTCCCACATTGCAGGCAGATGCTTTACCATCTGAGCCACCAGGGAAGCCCTAACAGGAATTAGGTTCACAGTAAATCTTAGTGCCATCTCTTTCTAAAATAAACTCCTAAAGGAGGTCGGTTAACTGAGCACAAGAAAATCATTAGGATCCTCTCTTTTTTTTAAAGAGTTACACGGATTTATTTATTTATTTCATAAACACTCCACTGATTTCAGTCAGTCGCATTAGAGGGCAAGAATGGCATTTTAAAGGTTTGGTCACATTTTATTACACAATTAACTAAAGAAACACGAAACTAAATATAATTGTATTCATATTGGAAAGTCGCAGGTCAGTTTTAATTAAATGGGTATTATCTGATAAAAATGAATAATTTCCATGTTGGATTCTGTATGCTTGCTTCACTATCAGTAGTAGCGTGAACTTTGTGCATTCAGCCCCTTTTATAATGATTCATTTTCTAAATTCAATGCAATTTTATTAATTAGTACTCTAAAAGTTTTTACTTAGGTCAGCATTTCAGCTACATTTTTGCCACTTGCAGACTTCTCTTTGTATTATGTAAGTCTTTAAAATTTAAACAAAAGAAACTATCAAGATCTTTTTATTGCTCTTTGGGTTTATTCTTGAAATCTTCACAAGTGTGAAGCCTATGACTTCAGATACAGTTTCACAAAGTGTGTGTGTGTGTGTGTGTGTGTGTGTGTGTGTGTATAAATGCAATCCCTAATAATTACTCTTGTCCAGATACTTCTTAAAATGCTCCAATCCAAGGGCCTCATTATTAGAAAAATGAAGTACAGATGAGGTGGCAAGAACCCAGGTTATTGCTTCAAATTTGTCTTCTATAATACCATATGGTCTTCCATAGGAAATAAGTCTTAAGGAAAAGGGATAACCTGGGAAAGGATCATCAGGAAGGCACAGAGGGTTGTTCTATATATAGAAAAACCTGCTGAGAAGTGAGTATAATTTCAGAGCACTAAGGCCAGTGCTCCTGGGCAGCTTGTTTCCTGGGTGGGGATGGAAGGAATGGCTTATTCTCTCCAAGCAAAACCCACCCAAAACAGGCTCCTGAGCAGTAGGAATAAACTCCTTCAGAGACTCCTGAGAAAATGTGTGTGCAGGTCAAGAAGCAAGAGTTAGAACCAGACATGGAACAATGAACTGGTTCCAAATTGGGAAAGGTGTATATCTAGGCTGTATATCATAACTCTGATTATTTAACTTATATGCAAGTACATCATGCAAAATGCTGGGCTGGATGAAGCACAAACTGGAATCAAGATTGCAGGGAGAAATTTTAATAACTTCAGATATGCAGATGACACCATCCTTATGGCAGAAAGCAAAGAGGAACTGAGAGCCTCTTGATGAAAGTGAAAGAGGAGAGTGAAAAAGCTGGCTTAAAACTCAACATTCAAAACACTAAGATCATGGCATCCGGTCCCATCACTTCATGGCTAATAGATGGGGAAACAATGGAAACAGTGACAAACTTTATTGTCTTGGGCTCCAAAATCACTGCAGATGGTGACTGCAGCCGTGAAATCAAAAGACACTTGCTCCTTGGAAGACAAGCTATGACCAACCTAGACAGCATAATAAAAAACAGAGACATTACTTTGCCGACAAAGGTCCATCTAGTCAAAACTATGGTTTTTCCAGTGGTCATGTATGGACGTGAGAGTTGGACCATAAAGAAAGCTGAGCACCAAAGAGTTGATGCTTTTGAACTGTGGTGTTGGAGAAGACTCGAGAGTCCCTTGGACTGTGAGGAGATCCAACCAGTCAATCCTAAAAGAAATCAGTCCTGAATATTCATTGGAAGGACTGATGCTGAAGCTGAAACTCCAATACTTTGGCCACATGATGAGAAGAACTGACTCATTGGAAAACACCCTGATGCTGGGAAAAACTGAAGACAGGAGAAGGGGATGACAGAGGTTGCGATGGCTGGACAGCATCACCGACTCAATGGACATGAGTTTGAGCAATCTCTGGGAGCTGGTGATAGACAGGGAAGCCTGGTTTGCTGCAGTCTATGGGGTCGCAAAGTTGGACATGACTGAGCTGAATTGAGAGACCCCCGGAGGTTTAGTCAGAGTTCGAATGATCCAAGAAGGTAGCAGCAGGAACAAGAAATTTATGTTTCAAATTTATGACTAACAATTTCTTACACAAGTAAATGTATTTTAAAAGTACTTATGAAACAACAAAAGCGTGAACTTTAAACAATTAAACTGTTGTTATTGATAAACATTTTCTTGGTTATATTTAAAAGTTTTCCGGCTGTCACTCACTACAATTAGAAGACATTTAATAAGCAAATAGTGACAACTGTTCTTAATAGTAAATCAGCCTTGATTATGTAAAATCAATTAATGTGTATTACGACTAACTTCTGTAATTGAAAAAGCTGAAATAGTTTTGTAACTGACTCTTTTGATTCTGAAAAAAACAAATGTCCTTAATTAACTGTGAAAACTCTAAGAAATACAGTGTAATCATAATGAGTTAATTTCTACCAATGTTTATTAATTCGGGCATTTCAAAACATAAAACACTACATCTTCAGGTGGTGAATAGAACTGCAATTATACTTCACTGTCTAGAATTGTATGTAAACGAATATACATAGCATATACATAAAATATATAGCACATATGTAATACACATATGTGTGTATGCACGTGTATTCTACCATACAATATGGAATCATACTATTTAAAGAAACTCCTCTGAACTATAAAGAAACTTCTGGGCTGAAAAATACATTCCCTTATTTATTTTGTTATAAATTTGGGTTTCCACACATTGAATATGCTTCAAGTTGACATATCTGTGGAAGTGGAGGCGATGAATAGCTAACATCAATATAAATATTGACTCTTCTTTCAGTTTAGACTTTCAAAGTGCAGATGTTCACGTAGAAATACTACCACTCTGTCCCTAAAGTGGAACATGCGCTCAGGAGTATCTGTGTGGTCTTTTGCTACAGTCAAAACAGGTTTTGCCCTTCTAGCCATACTATCTCATTGAGTATGACTTTTTAGTAGAGTGCCACTTAAGGCCATAGAATAAAACAAAATTAACTGATCTTCAAATGAGTTAAAGCGATCTACCTAGTATCATAACCCTAACATTGTGATTAAGCTAACTGGACTTATGCTTTAAACTTTAAACAAGTAAGGAAATAGTGCCACATATGTGTGGTAGGTTTGAAGGGGAATACAGAAACCACAAAACATGAAAGTGCAAGCTACTGATATTTTCCATACCGACCCATATCCATATGCATCAATATGACACAGAAAAAGCAGACCAACTAAAATGCAAAATTAATACAGTCAGTTCTCTGCATCCCTGAGTTCTGCATCCATGAATTCAAGCAACCACAGATTGAAATATTATGGGGAAACAATTCCAGAAAGTTCCAGAAGGCAAAACTGGAATTTGCCATGCATTGAACACTATGCTAAATCCACTGCATGGTGTGATATGAAGGCTGCTATAGCCTCCTGCCATCCCACAGATGCTCAGTCTCTGTTCAGCGCCTAGTTGTATGAACGTTGTTCACCTCACATCTTATACATGGGCTGCTTATGCTGTATATACTCTTTGTAAGCAAAACAAACTAAAAAAATAAAAATTAATTAAAAAAATTTAAAAAAAAGCAATTAAGTGGTCACAGCATCCCTCAAAGGTTAAGAGAGAGCATAAAGTGCTCTCTTTAGAAAAGAAAATGAAAGTCTGAGATCTTTTGAAAAAGTGGCATGCTGCTTGCCAAAGTGGGTGGAAAGGTAGGCAAGAAGGAATCAAGCATTTGCACAATGAAGCAGAAAGAAGCTACAGTTTGTGGAAGTGTTAGTGCTGTTCCTACACTGGCAACACCAGCATTTCCAGTTGGTGTTAAACTCTCGCCAAGACTGAGAAAGCATTAAGTGTGGGGCTAAAGGAGAAGTCATAGGAGCATATCCTGGCTGATGGCAAACTTGTGTGTGAAAAGCACCTCATTTGTAGGAGCACTGCTGTGTCCTGTGAGGGATCACTGTGAGGGAGCTGAGGAGTGTGAGAGGAAGGAGTGGAAGGCTGGTAAGCAATGACTGGTGAGCTACATAAAGATCACAAGAGAATTAGCATTGGCTGATGCCAAGGCATCATTAGTGTTCCCAGAAGAGCTCGAGAAACTCGTGCAAGAGAAAGACTATCTTCCAGAGCAAGGCTTCATTTGTGATGAGATGTGATGAAAACCAAAAATCATCTGCCTTTGTTCTAGCAATACAACAAGGAGGCTTGGGTGATGGTCATCTTGTTCTTGGAATAGTCCCACCAGAGCTTCATTCCCGAGTAAAAAAACTTCTAGAAAAGACAAGGCTGTCATTCAAGGGCCTCCTCATCACTGGCAATGTCCCCAGCCATCCCCTACTTTCTGCTTCGCAGACAATTATGCGGATGAAATGTCCCTGCCCCCTTAATACTATGTCAGTGCTGCAGCCATTAGATCAAGGCATCAAGCGTACTAAAGCGACTTACACTTGCCTCACATTCTGGAGGACTTGTGGATTTATGGAAGATGTTCACAATTACAGAGACCATAGATTCCCCAAAGCCCAAGACAAGAGTCTATGTTGGAAGCCATGATGGAATGAGGCTGTCTATAATTTCAGGGCATCCCCACTACTGATGCAAAAGTTAAGAATGTTCCAAGGAATTTGGTGGGGAAAGCTTCTCAAACATGATCAAGGACAATGTTGAAGCACAGAGAAACCCTTACCAACAGAGAACTTGAAGGTCTACTGAAATCCTCTACAGACGATGATGACAGTGATGCAGAAGACTCAGAGCAGTTTTAGACTTAGAACCATCAGTTTGGACACTTGAAAAATCTGCAGCAATTCTGTAATCATTTCATGTGTTAAAGGATATGAACTTCAATATGATCCTTTGATGGAATGAAGCCTCTGTGTCACCTGACAGATAACAACACACCTAGAACCCCTGCAAGATCTATTTGATGATGAAAAGAAGAAAACAGCTTTCTATATCAAAAGCACCTGACCTGTGATTGTGAAGCCCTGACTCTCAAGCTTGAAGAGCCCCAGCCTTCAGCTTCCATAGACTCTGACGTTAGCATCATTGAGCCTCCTCCAAAGTCTCAACAGCTGTAAGGAAAACTCAGTTGACCCTTTCTAACATTCTGCCAGAAGATTCAAGTTAGCCTGATACCTCACCACTTACTACTACAGTGTCAGACATCTCATCCTCCTACCCCATGAGCACTGTAACATCATAAAACAATCACCATTGTCATCATCATTACCATCATCATCATCTTATGAGGGTTATCAAGAGAGAAGAATCAAGGTTTTGGCGAGGGTTAAAAGACCCTGATGTGGAAAAGACTGAGGGCAGGAGAAGGGGGCAACAGAAAATGAGATGGTTGGATGCATCATTGACACAATGGACTTGAGTTTGAGCAAACTCCAGGAAACAGTTAAAGACAAGGAAGCCTGGGGTGCTATGGTTCATTTGGTCTCACAGGGCCAGACACAACTTAGCAATTTTCTCTGTTTATAATTAAATTTTATATGTGCACTTGTATTTTAAATATCCTGTTTTATTCTATGTATTTCTCTTTCAAGTCACTAAATGAAAGCAATCTGTAAGTATTCAAAGAAAGAAAAATGTTATGTTGTTGCTGATGTAGTTAGGCCTATGGTGGTTATGACTGTACTGAATGTATACAGATGTTCCTTGTCATTAGTATATAAATAATACAGTATAGCAACTATTTACATGGTATTTGTGTTGTACTAGGTATTAGAAGTAATCTAGAGATGTTTTTGTAGGAGAAGGCAATGGCACCCCACTCCAGTACTCTTGCCTGGAGAATCCCATGGACAGAGGGGCCTGGAAGGCTGCAGTCCATGGGGTCTTGAACAGTCGGACACGACTGAGCAAATTCACTTTCACTTTTCACTTTGATGCATTGGAGAAGGAAATGGCACCCCACTCCAGTGTTCTTGCCTGGAGAATCCCAGGGACTGGGGAATCTGGTGGGCTTCCGTCTACGGGGTCACACAGAGTTGGACACGACTGAAGCTACTTAGCAGCAACAGCAGAGATGTTTTAAAGAATACAGGAGGATGTGCATAAGTTATATACCTTTTTATATGAGGGACTTGAACATCTGTAAATTTTGGTATCTGAAGTCCCCTGTGGATACTGGGGGACAAGTGTATTAGTATGTAAGAGCTGAAATGAGGATATTTACATGGGCACTCAACATTCAGAAAACGAAGATCATGGCATCTGGCCCCATCACTTCATGGGAAATAGATGGGGAAACAGTAGAAACAGTGTCAGACTTTGTTTTTTTGGGCTCCAAAATCACTGCAGATGGTGACTGCAGCCATGAAATTAAAAGGCGCTTACTCCTTGGAAGAAAAGTTATGACCAACCTAGATAGATATTCAAAAGCAGAGACATTACTTTGCCGACTAAGGTCCGTCTAGTCAAGGCTATGGTTTTTCCTGTGGTCATGTATGGATGTGAGAGTTGGACTGTGAAGAAGGCTGAGCACCGAAGAATTGATGCTTTTGAACTGTGGTGTTGGAGAAGACTCTTGAGAGTCCCTTGGACTGCAAGGAGATCCAACCAGTCCATTCTGAAGGAGATCAACCCTGGGATTTCTTTGGAAGGAATGATGCTAAAACTGAAGCTCCAGTACTTTGGCCACCTTATGCGAAGAGTTGACTCATTGGAAAAGACCCTGATGCTGGGAGGGATTGGGGGCAGGAGGAGAAAGGGACGACCGAGGATGAGATGGCTGGATGGCATCATGGACTCAATGGACGTTGAGTCTGAGTGAACTCTGGGAGTTGGTGATGGACAGGGAGGCCTGGCGTGCTGCGATTCATGGGGTCGCAAAGAGTCGGACACGACTGCGCGACTGAACTGAACTGACATACAAGATAATAGTGGTATTAGCAATCAGCTGGAGAAGACTATTGGAAACATGATTCAAGGGTTATCCTGTTTCTAACTGAGCTCACTCACCAGTTTGTCACAATGTTGGTCATATTGTAAGGTATGACATGCTAAGTTCAGGGCAGGGGAAATCCTGGTAAAAGAGAATAGTGTGTGTGTAGTCACTTCAGTCATGTCCGACTCTTTGTGACTCTATGGAATATAGCCTTCCAGACTCCTCTGTCCATGGGATTCTCCAAGCAAGAATACTGGAGTCGGTTGCTATGCCCTCCTCCAAGGGGTATTCTCAACCCAGGCATTGAACGCATCCATGTTTTCTGCATTGCAGGTGGATTCTTTACCACTGAACCAGCTGGGAAGCCCAAGTGAACAGAGAGAGGAACAAGAAGTCTCGACCATTTTTACCTGGAGCCAACATTTAGCACCCATCCACTTTTTTACCCAGAATTCATTTCTAACAAGGATGAATGACCAAATATCTTAGAAAAAAAAGAGAGAGAGAGAGAGAGAATTTTAATTCTGAAAAATACAAAAAATGATTATTTTATTTATGGTGAATTGAGCTCTTGAAGTTTACCTAATTGGGCCCAATAGGTGCTTGCAATGGACAGAAGCAGCTGAATTCATACACGCCCATCTGAGGTGTGTACTCCAAATGACACAGCCAGAATGTCTTCGGTGTAACTTTCTGTGTCCAGATAAAAATGTGATGTGTAAACTGATGTACCACCTCCCAGCCCTATTGTCTCACGATTCTGGCTGCCATGGGATAATTTTCAGGGTCAGGCAGTAAATTAAAAAAGAGGTGGATGGGAATGGGGGCATTCAGTGGATGCCCAGCATGAGACCAGAGGGTGGCAGTGGTGAGGGGTTGACAGCTGAGACCCAGACAGGTCAACATATGTCTCAATAGATACCAGCATGCACTGAGGTTCAGCTCTTCCTCCCCTGAGGCTATCACAACATCCCTAAAGCAGAGATGTACTCTGACAAGATGCAGAATTATAAACAGACTTAATTTGCCTTGAATTGCCTCAAAAGGTTCTTAGATTTACCTCAATTTCAAAAGAATAGGTTTTGCTAGCAATAAAAAACCTAAATCCAGAAATGGCAAAATAAAGATCTATATTTTGCATACCTGGATCTTATGGCCTGAATATTTGCATGCATTCCATTGTATTTATTCTACTGCATATATCTGTGCATTACCATCTCTAGTTACTGTGGTGACATGCATTATTAATGTACCCACTGTGCCGTGGATTCAAACTTTCCTAGTAAAACTGAGTTAGGTATATGTGTGAGAAGAGGTGAAATTCCACAGGATCATGGAAACTATCTTAATTTCCTTAAAATACTTGCCTCTCATGGAGGATATAGACATTGTAGAAGTTAGAATATAAGTACAATATAAAGCTTTCCGGCTCATTTCTTTCCTAACCCTGTTGGACTTACTAATTTTTAAAATACAGTACCATTGTTTTATAGAATAATTCTATGGCTCCAATAACCACACACAATTGGCTCCTTTGAAAGGAGCAACTTTATGCCCCTAAGAGTTCACTGAATAGTATTTACAAACTGGCTTCAGGAAAAAAAAATGCATGAGGTTTGAGATTTAACAAAATCCAACTACAACTGGTCACCTCTGAAAGCAGCACTGTCATTGGCGTTCTCAGCTTGACAGTCACTAACACAGCTGGGACAAGAATCTGCCTGCAACGCAGGAGACCCCAGTTCGATTCCTGGGTCGGGAAGATCCGCTGAAGAAGGGATAGGCTACCCATTCCAGTATTCTTGGGCTTCCCTGGTGGCTCAGCTGGTAAAGAATCTGTCTATAATGCGGGAGATATGGGTTCGATCCCTGGGTTGGGAAGATCTCGTGGAGAAGGGAAAGGTTACCCACTCTAGAATTCTGGCCTGGAGAATCCTACAGTCCATGGGGTTCCAAAGAGTTGGACACCAGTGAGCAACTTTCACTCACTGCTATATTATCAGAAACTTTTCAAAGCATTTTATTTCCTGCTATTTATACTGCAGTAACTTATTACAATGATAGCTCATTTATAAAGTTTTAAACTAAAAAAAAAACCAAAAACTTCTACTGTTAAATCAAATGTCTAACTCCTGTTTGTTTCTACATTTCTCGGTATTACCTCCTTCCTCTCTGTTGGATGGAGTATATAGAGTTATAGAAAGGGATCAGAGCTAGAAGGGCTTAAGTTTTATATGGATTTTTAGTGGCCAAGAATAAATATTTTTGGAAAAAGGAGGCAGGGTGAGAATAGTAATTTTATGAAGGGTCAAAAGAATTGTGAGAGACTGTAAGGGAATCTGGGGGACCACAGAAGGAAAAGAGGGGAGAATATTTCTAAGAACTACCTTCTTAGGGTAAGCCAAGCCAAAGAGGTTCAGAGCAGTGGCTAGAGAAACACAGCCAGGTAAGGAGGAAGAGGGTGCAGGGCCAGCAGATCCACCAAAGAGACCATTTAAGACAGAAGACCCTTAGAGTTGCTCAGTTTGGTTTCTAAAAATTTATCAGAGCCTCAGAATAAGACAGTTATGCTGCTATTACAATGTCACGATCGTCCTTTCCCTATTAGGTTATCCTGGGAAAGTTTTAATCTTTGTAAGAAAATTCAGAGGTCAAAATTTACCTACTTGCAAGTGTTTTAGATATAGAACACCAAAGGAATTCCTTTTCAAAAATTACAACTGTATCTCAACCTGTGATGCATTGTCTTGCTATTTTTAGTTGGCCGCATACAGTCAGCAATAACTATAAAATGTGTTCAGGTATGTCTTTTTAAATAAAAACGGAGTATTTTGAGGTTACAATTTGCCAGATGATTTACCCTTTTCTATTATTCTTTAGTATAAATATATAGTAGACATTTTTTCCTAGTCCATAAAGTTTTATTGCAAATACTGGGAACCCACTTAAAATGGAATAAACAGTGTCTACCCACATGTGTTTTTCCTTACAGGAAGCCACTTTGATTCTAGGTTAAAAGACGTTGATTTATTGAGAAGGCGCGCCTGCTTCTGTGAGCATTGGTCCTCTAATTCTGTACACACACAGAATGGACTCTAATCTCTCCAGCTGTCATGTTGATGCTCCTCATGAGCTGTACATTTCACAGGCTCTGGAACCACTCTGCAGCTCAAACACAATCAACAGCTTTCCTCAAAACCAGAACAGCAGTGAGAGATTATTAAGTCAAAATGGAAGCAAACTCTCCTTTTCGTGTGTGCAAGTAACTCACAGGGGAACCTGATTTCCATATGGTTCCCACAGCTGATGCTTAATGACTATCTTCCAGACACAGGTAAAACCGTTCGTAATCCTCAAATACCTGTACAATGGAGTAAAACAAGGCCAAACAGAATGAAGGGAAATAATCTCCAACTGGTCTTACATGACTACAGGTTAAAATGCATGAAGGAGGCTTTGATTTAAATAAAAGCAAATTCTCAGAAACATATGCTCACCACCCACCATTCTTCATCTGAATGGTAGAAATTTCTGAGTCTCATTTCACTGTAGCATGGGACCTTTGCCAAGAAACAGGAGCCCAAACATCAGTGATTAAGAAAGATCTCCAGTAAATAATATGTTTTCAGGGTGCTAATCTACTTTAGAGTGAGTTTAAAGGCAATGGCATCATATTTTAGATTGACCACATGAAGAGATGTTTTCACTTACACAACATTATTAAACTTTGCTTTGGACTTTTAACTAACATAAGCCTATTCCCTGAAATAAAATGTTTTTCTTGAAAAGATATAACAAAATCACAAAAATACTTCTCACAAAAATCTTCTGATTCAGCTTCCTTGAAAAATGTAGAGCCCCAAAGCCTTGCTAATACATACTACCATATCTCTCCCACATTTTATCAGCTCTTTCTTGCCACTGCCATCTGTTTGCTTGCTTTTCCCACCCATTGCCTATCCCTGTAGGCTGTTCCCTGGCACTCAAATGCCTCCTTCTAAATTCTTTAATCACATCATCCAAGCAGTGTTTCAGGTCTTCAATTCTTCTTCCAAAGATTTTCTTCAACACTACCCTCCGTATAGTTTGGACACTATCCACCTCAGATAACATTTTTCAAGTAAACACTATGTACATTTCTCCTGGCCTTCTGTTTCAAACACAATTATTTCCTGTTATACTGTCTTGTGTGATACAAGGGAGGAAAACTTCTTAAACATCTCATCTTTTACAGTCATGGTTCCCTAAGTCCTTATCATTTCAAAGACTTGAAGACAATACTCGGCAGAGTCCTATGATGGAGATGTAGCTAATTCCAGTGTTTCTGGAAAAGTCATATTTTCTTTTTATTAACTTTTAATACATAAAAGTCTAACTGTTCATAATTACACTGATCTAATCACATAATCAATATCCTAGAGTAAAGCCGGTAGTTACAAATTTAAAACAAATATGTAACATGATTTAATAAAATAAAAATCAAGGAAATGGAACCCAAAGGTCACAACTCTACATTACTAAAAAGAAGATTAAAAAGGAAGGTAAATGATCATATTGTTGAAACTCTGATAGTATCTTTCAAACTCTACCACCCCCGTTCTAAATTAAAAGCTCATTTTAAATGAGTTCCCAACAATCCAACCTAATCACTTTAAGACAAAGCAGCAGCTGTTTAGAATGCAGTCAGTGTGATTGCTGTAGCCTTGTGTACTTGACCTCCTGCCTGTTAACAAAGAGAGTTAATTAATTATTTGCTGTTTTGAATGGTTATTTCACTTCACCTCCACCTTTCTTTAAGTGTTAAAAGGCTCAGTTGCTTTATCACTTTAACCTTAGCTTTAGCGAATGCACGCAGAATTTCTTAACTGCCAACAAATAAACCATTTTGACCCAGAAAGCTAATTTTCAGGACCATAGTGCCTACAAGTCTTATGCTGGAGTCAGCGGAAGTGACATAGTAACCCAGTGGCTCATCCTCTTCCAGGAGAGCCCCTTTGTTTTGAAGGGCAGCTTGGTGGTAAAGTTGTTTCCTGGACAGAGGTGAGGAGACACACTAGTACTGCAACGGGTTTTATGTCACAGTTACAGTGAAACACTGGTTTCATTAGAAATTTTACCAAACACAAAAATGGAATGCTCTCAGTATAAACTAAGTCTGTTGATTAACAGTGTATTGGTTTCTCCTGCATGCTGTTAGTTTTTCCTATATACTCTTCAGGTTACATTAAGTTCAGTTGTGTAATCTCATAATTAAATTCTAAAACACTAAACTAGAACAAGAAAACAGCTTCAAAATAAATATGAAAATGGTTTTTGCAATGTATGGATATAGTAGAACTGATACCATTTAAGTTTTAAATGTGAAAAACTAGCCATAAAGACAAAAGCTAGCCTGGAATCTATCAAGAATATTTTCACTTCTCTTGAATTCCTTTAATATTAATACCATGAAACATTTTAGAAGCTTCCGATTGCTACTTATTTATTTTTAGTCTCCTCCAGTCGAATGGAAGATATGAAAGTAGTGATTGTCTCAACCTTCTCATTGAATACAGTCCGAAGTCAGTTACCAGGGCTTAAAAATAGAACAGAATAGTACTATTCCATAGTGATTAGTTTATAAGAAACATACCAAGGTATTGCTATTAGTTAGCCCACAAAAGTGAAATCATATCATATTGTGTCTGGCTTATTTTAATTAGCATAATGTCTTCAAGGTTTATCCATGCTATCTCACGTATCTATATTCCATTTCCGAATTGTCATTTTCATGGCTAACACTAGTCTTTGCTCATGAATGCGCAAAATGATTTATCAACCTAATAGCAATATCTTGGCATAATTTTTTGTGATCTAATAAAATGGCAACTGAAATTTTGGGAAAAAAGACTCATAATTCCTCAATTCTTTCCAAGAGAATTCATATTGACATGAAAATGACTGATTCTTTATAGTCTACATATCTTAGTCTGTGGATTAGTAGTTCTGAAACTTTTAAGTCTAGGGTTGAATCTTAGGATTTTAAAAAGCATCTAGGTGCTGCTGCTGATGGTGGTCCTAGCCCACCTTTGACAGACACGACTGGAAACCCTCACATCAAATTCCATGAAATCAGCATGTTGGATCCTCAGATATCCAATAAAGACAGAAGCCACAAAGAATAGTCACAAAGTGCTTCCAAAATGAACAGGACACAGAATAGTGATTTCAGAGCATGTACAAAATTCTAAACTGGTGGGAAAACACCATCTCCCACTAGGAAAAAAAAATTCTAATAATTCCATATTTAACTCCACCCTGGAAGTGGATCTACAACTAGTATGGAACAATGCAACTCAAGTAAGAAAGAGCAAAATGTTCCTTTTCCAGGGTTCCTTAGAGTGCAAAAACCTCATTCAACGTAAACATAATGATCAGACACTATGCTGTAACAGAGAGGCTATGGTATTAGATACAGATAATTTACTTTTTACAATCATTAGATCATTCAACAAATATTTGCCAAATGACAATCAGGTACCAGGCACTCTGAATGGCACCAGTTTATAAAACAGACCTTACAACAATTCATGGCACTCACGGTATTTTTACGATTCAAGCCCATATGTAAGCAGTAGCATCTTGAGCAACTCATTTACTGCTCACAGCATCTTTTGTGGTATGAGTAAAAAGAAGGGATGGCAACTGGCACCGCTGACCCCCAAATCTTGCTTCAGAGAGCAAATGAATTTCTAAACAAAAGCTTCTGAGCATCTGCTTTTTATAGAATGAACCTCAGGAAATAGTAAGTTGTATTGAGCGATTCCAAGGGTTCAATTCCTACTTTAGGAAAGAAGTTATAATCTCTGAAACTGAGACCACAAAATGCACTTCTCATCACAGAGATCACTGCGTAACAGTCTATGAGGTGTGTGCTCTGGTCTGTTACATGCAAAGATTCGCCACCAAGGAGAAATCTCCACTCTATTTCCAAATAAATGTCAAATGGCTTCTCTCTCTCTACAGATTCCCAGATCTCTCCTGCCTTTCTTCTTTCTACATTCCCGCCTTCCTTTCTCTCTCTACCTCCCTTCCTTCTTAGAACCTCTTCATAAAACCTGTTAATAACTGAAGATGGTGAGAGAAATTAAGCTATTTTTAGGACCAATAATTTGTTGATTTTCTTTTTCATTAGTTCATGAGCTGTTAAATTTGTAGCTAAATGTATTCTTACTGGACAATTTAATTGCTCCAGTGAAATGCAAAATTTCCATCAACCAATTCTGTGGGGAAAGTGAAAGGAATCTAATTGTTCTGTCTGTTGTGTATTTTAATTATTTGTCCTTCAGTGAAAAACCTGGTAACAAAAACAGTGATACTGTATTAAAAATGTTCAGTAAATACATCAAATGGTTCACAAAGCATCCTTAAAACAGGTACAAATAGAGAAATCCAAGGTCTCGGAGATTGAGAATAAGCCACCAGAAAGCTGACACATGACAGGCATTTGCCTACATTTTTGTCTCATGTTTACTGATTCCTTTCTAGGATAATGGTCTAGGCCATTTATTGGTAGGTTTTCTAGGCTTTTATCCTGAGTATTTTAAAATGTCAAAATTGACTTAATTATGGTAATACTTTGAAAGAGAAGCACAGTAAGGTCCCTACATATAAACTGCCAAGATGCAAACATGTCTTCATATGTCCAATCCCATACGTTAGCTCACCTGTCTGGTGCACACTGCCATGTGGGCGCATCCTCTGCAAGCAGTCGTGCTTTTGCGTGCTTTACTGTAAAGTACTGTACAGTACAGAGTTCAGTACACCACAGAAATACAGTATCTTTACTTCAAACCCAGGATGGCCAGAAGCAAGTATAAGTACAGAGGTGATACAGCTGGTGAAAAGTGAAGTCGCTCAGTCGTGCCAGCTCTTTGCGACCCCATGGATAGTAGCCTGCACCAAGCTCCTCCGTCCATGGGATTTTCTAGGCAAGAAGTACTGGAGTGGGTTGCCATTTCCTTCTCCAGGGAATCTTCCCAACCCAGGGATCGAAGCCAGGTCTCTCACATTGTAGACAGACACTCTACCATCTGAGCCACCAGATACAGCTGGTACTACTGTACTTTTCAAGGAATTATATTGTAAGATTTAAAATGTTTCATTTTTTATGTATGATTTGTGTGAAAAGTTATTATAAACCTATTACAGTACAGTATTATACAGCCGGTTATACTAGTTGGGTACCTAGGGCTTCTCTAGTGGCTCAAGGCAATAAAAAATCCTCCTGCAGTTCAGGAGACCTGGTTTCAATCCCTGGATTGGGAAGATCCCCTGGAGAAAGGAAAGGCTACTCACTCCAGTATTCTTGCCTGAGAATTCCGTGGACAGAGGAGCCTGGAGGGCTACAGTCCACGGGGTTACAAAGAGTTGGACATGAGTGAGCAACTAACACTTTCACTCTCAAGCTAACTTTGTTGGATTTAGGAACAAATTGGACTTATGAAAGCACTCTCAGAACCGAACTTGTTTATATGCAGGGGTCTTACTCTAATGAGTACCTACATTTTACAATAAGAAAGTTATGTCATAGACAAATATTTTCCAAAAAGCACAAGTCAGATTGCTAGAACTGAGACTAGGACCATGTGTATGAGACTGTTCATTTATTAATCAGAACATTTTGTTATAATTTCTCATGGTAACCATTATTATTTTCATTTTTAAGAAGTTAATATAAAGAAATATATAAGTAACACCAAAGAGAAATTGATGGTGACAGTCTAAAATTATTTTCATTCTTTCTAAAATGTATATTCACTAAGAATACTGGTATGAATTAAACAGATCAAGCTGTTATTTGTTGAAAAAGACAAAATCCTACTTAAGATTATCATTTATACTAAGCATTACATATTTCCATAATGAAAGATAAAATTATTTAATCACAATATGTATAGATTAATGATTGATATAAAGTTTCTGTAGAACCCTCCAGTTATTTTTCTGATGCTTTGATTTCTAAAATTCTTTGATAAATTTTTCTATGGTTTATATCTAAAAAACACTAATCCCTCTCTTAGAAAAATCTACAATTTTGTCAAAACATTTTATAATTCATGACTTTAAAAACAGATAACTTTAAAATGTACATATAACATTAAAGATACATATAGCTTTTCCAAATACATATATGTGCAACATATCCCCATGAATCCATATAGCATATGCTAATTTTGTCTGGGGCGGAAGGTACAATGTTGTCTGGCTATCAGTACAAATTGCTCCAAAGACTTTTCTATTACTTTTAGTTTCCAACTGTTTTTTAATTTTTTTTATGAAAATACCCTTTTCCTCATCACCCAGAAATAACTGCTAGTAAAATTTTGGTATTTACCTTTTTCCATTTTTTCTAATTCCACACATACTTACTTTTTAAAAATAGAACAATATACTGCATACTGTTTTATAATCTGTTATTTTCAAAATTTAATACTTTACAATGACAAGATTTTCCAGATCTTAACTCCCAACAGAATGAAATGTTTCAAGTGGGACTAACACAAATTAACAGTGATCCATAATTATCTGATTAATTCTATCAATACTGGTCTTCAGTGAGATACTAGCCTAAAATAGAACTTTGAGAGAATTCACCCCAGACTTCAAGGAAGCCCAAAAGCCTAACTGTCCAAGTAAAGCAGACACAAATAAAAGATCTATCTTCCTTTCTAAAAATAAGATTTCCCATGTCTCTTGCAAATCCTGCCGTAGAGATGGTCCTCTACTGTCTCCACAGTGAAGCCTGCCCCAGTTAAAAGAATTTTGAAAAGATAAACCAAGAGGAGCAAATGCACTTTCAGAGTAGGGAAACTTAGTTTTGATTCCTGGTCAAATCTCAGAGCTTCTCCGGGGCCGCAGTGGTTTACTTGTAAAACACAATCTCCTCAACAACCCCTCCAGTGCGGTAACACTATGACTAAGGTAGGTTGAAAGACATTTTCATATATATTTTTTAAAGTCACACAATAACATAACACTTCCTTCAGGAAAACAACCTAGGATTTTATATAACGCTCCACATATTTTATCTTTTAATTGTTTTTCCTCTTAGATTACCTACTTTTCAAAGGAGAAATAAAGTACTACATAATGTTATGATTAGGACCTCCAGTTAACTTCCACACTAAAACAGTCAAAATTCTTACTGAAATGACAAATAGCAGAGTATGAAAAACACGTGTCAAACTAGTGGAGTGAGAAAATAAAAATTTAAAGTATCATAAATGTTCTTTACATGATCACTCCGTCATTTTTATGTTTACTTACAATGTTTGGGTAGGTAACAAGTTAAAAGTCAAGAAAGAGACACCTTGAACAACTAACTTAACTGCATTAAATAATCTTTAATATTTATAAAGATGTCAAGAAAGAATACTTGAATTCTCACAAAACAACTTTTCTCATTATTTTTAAGCTCTTGACAGAGGAAAGGATAATTAGAGTTGACAGGTGTTCACCATGCACTGTATTCCACTCAATAAACCTGTTTTTCAATATACAATGACGACTCTTATTTGAATTTGAACATCTATCTTTTTAAAACTACACACAAAATTTTAAATGGTTCTTTCCATTTGCTTATTTGCTAGTCTTTTCAAAGGTTTATTTGACTCTAATATCCTAGGATATTGCTCGCCAAACTCTGTTTCATGGAACACTAACTAGGGATTTAAAGCTATTAACAGTGCAACTTTAAGGCAAGGGTTCTATGGAAAATGAAGCTTTGGAACACTAGGTTAGAGAAGAGAGATGAGTTTCTTTACTGCAAGGCTTCTCAGAGTCAAATGCTAACATGAACTGCACATTGCAAATAGATGGATATAGTATGCAGCTGTCCAAAATGTTTTTCAGAATAGAGTCTCTTTTTTGCCTAAGATAACATCTCACAGATGGTATGGATAACACTTTATGATTTAGTTAAGAAGCATTACATTCAAAGATATTAATTAAAAATTACAGTTGTTCCTGACAACTAAGGCCCCTAGTCTCCCAGAATATTTCACTAAAATAAAAATACTCTTAGGAAAGATGGAATATTAGCCCATTATCAATCTCTAACAGCTTGGTTCTAGATTAGTTTAACAGAGAATGCCAGAAAAAATAAGTGGGAGAAAGGAAAAAAAATATACATAAGAAGCAGAGTAAGCAGATTATATAGGGCAAAGAGAGCCTCAATTCTGTCTTTGGAGGCTTAAGAAAGAAGTTATTAGGGCTCTTATTAAGTGTAGTCTAACTGCTCTAACAAACTGAGTGATCCCCAAAATGTATCATGGTTCAAACCTAAGTAAAGTTCACTTATGGCTCAAATAACAGTCAACAACCTGAAATGCTTCGTTTAGGAGCCATAGAGTGCATGCATCTCAACTCTGTTATAGCCCTTCCATAGTCAACACATGGCTTCCAAGGTCACCTTTTGGGTTGCCTCCATTCTAGCCAGTGGAAAAGGAATAGAAATTAGAGGTGCATGCAGGAGGATATTTTGAAACTAGAGATCTGTACTCGGTGTGCATCACTTCTCATATTTCTTTGGCTAAGTAGAGTCACATGATCACAATAACTACAGGAAAAGTTGTGAAATGCGATCCAGCTGGTGCATAGGAAGATGAGGAAAATATACATTTTAGTTAACAAACAGTAGCCTTTGCTACATATGTATAAGGAAAAAGAGGTAAAAATGAGATTCCACAGTAGGGAAATGTCACAAAGCAAAAGGAAAACAAAAATAAATGTGTTCTATACAATTGCCCAGTGTTAGAATTGTTTGCACCATCATAAACAAACAAACAAAAAGAACACAAAAAGCTATTTTTGAAACATTAAAATAAATCCAAACATGAAAAATACAACAATTAAATGAATTATGATTCCTTGGTGGCTCAGTGGTAAAGAGTCTGCCTGCAATGCAAGAGACACAGAGACTTGGATTTGATCCCTGGGTTGGGAAGATCCCCTGGAGAAGGAAATGGGAACCAACTTTAGGATTCTTGCCTAAAGAATCCCATGGACAGGGGAGTCTCATGGGCTACTGTCCATGGGGTTGCAAAGAGTTGGACACAACTCAGCAAATAAACAACAGATTCATAGAATATTACGTAGTCAGTAAATATGTTGCAGAATGCCATAATGTGAAAATTTGCAAGATTTTCATGATATTAAGATGTATAAATAGAGTATGTTCAACTTCTAAAAAATATATATATATACATATACAGTTATAAGGATGTGGGGAAAAAAGCCTAGAAAAACAGTCATTAAGGTATTATTTCTGAGTACTATCCTTGGGTATTAAAATTATGGATATTTAATTTTTAAATTTTTACCTGCAATTTCTTATTTTTAAAAATAAATACATAGTATGCTTATCATAAATAATATTTTCAAATAAAAATATAACAGTGCAACTAAATATATATCAATTATAAAATTCTGAAGCTGTTGATAGTAAAAAGTGAAGACAAAATAAAAAACAGGTATTTGATCTCTTTCCCCACATATCTGATGCGGACATTATTTTAAGACATGAGGTAAAAACTGTGAACATGATTGCTGGTAGAGAAAAAAATAGCTTCAACTATTGCTGCAATCTTTACTTCATAATTTTAACAAACAACAACAAACATTTCTGAGCTTTCATTATGAACCTAGATAGACAAAGGCCAATGTTATTTTGTGCCACCAATTATCTGTGTTGATCGATGGACCAGCAACTACTTTCCATCCAGAGCTCTTCTCAGTAAAAACTCATACATTATTTTCTGTTTATTGATTCTGATGAGAAGCATACAGCAACACAGAGAAAACAAAAGCTTGTAAAGCAATTATTCAAATATATACATATATATCTATATAGCCACACAACTATGGAATTTTAGCAATATATATGGTGACAATATCCTTAATACTTTGTAATTTTAAATTAATTTATAATTACCTCCAATAATTATAAAGAGATTAAATTACATTTTAAGTAAGTGTATTTGTGAACTTCTTTCAGAATACCATGAAATTCATGACCACTGCCTCCACAAATAACACTAGGTAAAAATTTAAATATTCTGGTATAATAGGTCAATAAGAAAAATGACTAGGCCCATTAAGATCACAGAATAACTAATTTTATACCTACCTCTATCACCCATACCATATTCTGTACTCCTAGGTAGCACGATTCTTCTAAAAATTTCATCTCAATTATTTTAGCTCTATCCTATTATATGGTTAAGTACTAAAAGGTAGAACCAATACTTATCTTTCATAAGTAATCTGGAGTAGTAGAAAGATCATGGGCACTGGGTCAGGACTTTTTACCTTGGAAAGCCTCCTTATCTTTGTCACTTTCTAAATCCAAGCCTTTATTATCTGGTACCTGCAATATCACATAAACCTCATTACCACGCCCCATAAATCCACTGCTGATATGCTCTTAGCTACCAAACTACCAAGAGACGGCTTTTAAAAACAAGCCTGGGGACGTCATTTCCTGCTTGAGAACCTTGTTGGTTCTCCAGGTATGTGATATATAGAAAGTTAGATCTATTAGATCTGACCTTACTTTCCTTAAGGGAATACTCTGAAGTGTTGCTGGACAAAAATAGACTCATATTCATATGCAGCACCTTTTTCTTAACAGCACATTTTAAAGCTTTTCTTTTTTCTCTCTTGGAAAGTTTTCTAATTTTCATGCAATAAGATGAAAATGTGTGTTTCATAATTAAAAGTAAATTTCATGAGTTACACTGGATTAGCACAAATCCTATGAACTGTTTACATAGTACTGGTATTTCAAACCACAACACTTAGGATGATCAAAGCAAAGTCTACAGAAGATTAATAAATGATAATGTTTTGTACATACAAGAAAATGTTATGCCCTTGACAAAACCTCTCAGAGGTTGAGAAAAGACCAGGATGCTTTCATTTTTTTGAGCCTCTCAGTATATTAAAAAAATAGAGAAGGGCCAAAATATAATTGAATATAGTATGACTTGTTCTAAATGTTTATATTTAACAGATTAACATGTTCAACATTTAAAAATGTGATGCACTATAATGCAAATTAAACTGTGCACTATAACTCACAAATTAATATTCATTATCATCACAAGGAATATTAGACAATTTATCAAAGGTGGTGTGGTTCAGCAATGGAAGCAAAGCTAAAAGGTTTTTGATGACCATCTTTCTGCAATCTTGTCAGTATGTCTTTGTCACTACATGATGACATCAAGATATCCACTTAGGCCCCTTCTGAATGGAAACCTGAATCCACAGGCCACCCTGGCCCTCTTTGGTTTTTGTCCTCAGACACAGACTGTCAGACCCTGATAATTACATAGGAAGTACCTGGCTCTTAAAACAATAATAACCAAGACTGCAATGGATCCCATTATCTGTGAATTGGAATACTAGTTCAGTTCAGTTCAGTTCAGTCGCTCAGTCGTGACTCTGTGCAACCCCATGAATTGCAGCATGCCAGGCCTCCTTGTCCATCACCAACTCCCGGAGTTCACTCAAACTCACCTCCATCGAGTTGGTGATGCCATCCAGTCATCTCATTGTCTGTCGTCCCCTTCTCCTCCTGCCCCCAATCCCTCCCAGCATCAGTCTTTTCCATGAGTCAGCTCAAGCATCTTCAATTTAACATTGTTTCCGCAGTCACCTATCTATCACACTTCATGCTGCTGCTGCTGAGTCGCTTCAGTCGTGTCCGACTCTGTGCGACCCCATAGACGGCAGCCCACCAGGCTCCCCCGTCCCTGGGATTCTCCAGGCAAGAACACTGGAGTGGGTTGCCATTTCCTTCTCCAGTGCATCAAAGTGAAAAGTGAAAGGGAAGTCGCTCAGTCGTGTCCGACTCTTGGCGACCCCATGGACTGCGGCCTACCAGGCTCCTCCATCCATGGGATTTTCCAGGCAAGAGTACTGGAGTGGGGTGCCATTGCCTTTGACTTTTTGCGCCTAGCTCATGTATTCAACTGTGAATTTACATCCTGCTGTCCTCTTTGTTTTTGCGAAAGCTGTTCATTCAGCCTAGAAAGCCCTTTCCATTTCTGCCACCAAAATCCCACTGGCCAAGCCTTTTCTTAAATTATCTGCTCTTTTATGAAACTGTCATTGTTTCTGAATTTTGCTTTATTTTATCCTTCATTGTATTTCACATATGTTCACTACCTAAATTATATAATAATATTATATGTACATTTATTTCCCAAGCAAATATATGTTTATTCAGGGCAAGGAAAATCCTGTATGCTCTCTACATTATCTCTGTCCCCTGGCCTAATGTATCACACATGGTAAACATTTGATAAATATATATTAATTAGAAATTACAATAGCCATAAGCTTTTGGCAACACGCTTATTTGAGTAAATATTTCTGGTGGTTTCATAACATAAATACCCAACTATGTATTTAACAGCTAACTTATTAAATAACATGTATAATAATTATAGATTTACTACTCATTTCAAGTATATCAGACATAAAGTATATACATTATAAATATTAAACAAAGAAGAAAGTATAATGATAATGCATCATTATGTTATCAGCCCTCAAAAGTAAGATAAACCATAATCACATTCTAGCTTAATTTTCAAAACAAAATCTCAGCCATATTTGAAATTCAAATAAAGATGTATTGCTTTTTTTTTTAAACTTAACTGACTTCCGAAATGTCTTGGCAAGAGTTTTATAATATACCACAGATTCATTAGGAAGTTTAATCAGATCACTGAAGCATTTGTTCATATGGAAAGTTCATCCAAATGTATCAAAACTCTTAGCCAGTATCAATATAGCTATAATTAAGAATATATTCAGAAATAATGCCATAATTAATGCTTATTCAAATTGCCAACTTCTTGGCAAATACATTAATGTTGTCCTTGTAGGCCACTTGTATTCAATCCTGGGAGTTAAGACAACTTGGCTGGACCCCAATGACAAATTACTTAGGAGGGAAAAAGATCATTTCTTTAGTGAGAATTTATTGCATCAAAGGGGACACATACTGTAGGAAATAATAACCTACTTGTACTGACTGAGTTCTCAACCTTATCTTGTTATATAAAAACAAAAGTATACATTTTCAAAATCATAAGGAGACTAATGCAACTAATGGAGAAAGAAGTGATATTATATCATATCAAATGACAAAGAAAAGGGTCAGGCTTTCCTAAGACCTTACTGCCTCTCAACCTTTCAACCTATGCCAGCTCCTTATAGCTCACAGTAATAGGCAGACACATGCCATGCAAAGGGCTGCAATGAGAGGAAAAGGAAATGTCATCACGGCGCCCTCCTCTCCTTCCCCTCGGTGGCCAACTCTGCACATTAGCTAATTGTGTGGCTGGGACTCATGCACCTATTATTCTACTACAACTGGCCTCTTCAAAGTTATAACAATTTCCCAGTGAGTAAAATCAACTGGGTTCATTTCCTGTAAAACTTCTACCCTGATAACTGAGCCTCTCCTTCATGAAAATCTATTCAATATTAATGAAGATTCAGGGTTTTTTTTTAAGTTCCTTTTTGAGCCCTTCCTGCCAGACCCCCCAGGAAAGAGGACTTCCCCAGAGCTGACCTTATCTCTCTTTGCCTTGGTATTCTCATGGGTTCAACTACCAGATCCACAGAAATGAGAGGAAGGTCTAAAATCTCTTTTCTCCAAAGTTCTAGAGTTCTCCTTACTTCCCATCCAGTAGGTTGACTTTCTTGTGAACATAGCCACGTAGATGTTGCATTGATACATGAAACTCAAATGGTCAAAAAACAAATATATTCATCTCTCTTCTCCCCTACTGCCACAAAACACAAACCACAAAACCACAGAACTGGAACCCTCCCCCTGACTTCTCTATTTCTTTGGCTGAAGACACTCTTTTGCTAGAGAATCATGCTGGACACTGGAGTCAGACTCAACTTTTCCATTCCCTCTCTGCCCATTTCATGGGAGCCTGCCTTGCCAATGTCTCTGATGTTGGTCTTGTCTCTGTCCTTCTCACTACACACATTCCAGAGCTAGCTCTCACTGGCTCTTACCTGGAATTTTTTTTTAAAGTTTCTATTTGTCCCTATGCATTCCATCCTCAATGCTATTTTCTTAAATATTGACTAATATCCTTTCTCCATGTTATTTTGCATAGAGAAACCACATAGCTGACTTCTGACAACCCCAAGTGATCTTTGCTCAGGTCCAAAACAGTTTCCTATGATCTCACCTCCTTTGCTAAAGCCATAGGAACTCAACCTACTAGTTAACCCTGCTCTCGGGATTATTTCCCCCTACCCCCCATTAAGCCTAAATAAAAAATGAGATAAGCTGTCCTGAATGTCTACTCTCAGCTTCTTCTTTTTAGCACTAGGAAAAGTGTACTCCTCAGCTAAACACCATATTTAATAGCCTCTTTTATTGCTAGGTGATCATGTGACTATATTTTGGCCAATGGATATGAGCAGAAACCATACGCAAAGCTCTCAGACTGTGCCTCTAAAAAAAAGCAGCAGGCGTTCCATTTCTTTCTCCCTTTCCATCTTTAATCTCGCCAATGCCAGAAACACCTTAGGGGGTGGGGACTGACAAAGATTCTGGGTCCTAAACAAACTCCTGGAGCAGCACCATGCCTTCCCATCCCTCTTTTCCAGGTCCCTATAATTTGGATATTTATGTGTGAAAGAAACAAGCCTTTTTTATTTTATTCTGTTATTTGGTAGCTGATAAAACAGGTTATCTAATAGACAGACACAATCTCTCCAACACCTCTTCTCCTTGTGAACAACAATGACATGTGTGGCTGCAGAGATATTGTAGAGCAAAGATTCAAACAGTAGCTTCTAATGCCAACAGAAAAGTCTAATTGGTATTACACAGAAAGGAACATAGTGCAAGAAATAGAGGAACATATTTTCAGTTTGGTCCCTAATAAGAAAATAAATCTTCCTAGAAAAAGGCCCACAGCTACAGGACATTTGATGCAGATAGAAAATTAGAGAGCTGCAGCAATCACACCATTGCTATTAGGAAGAAAAGGAGACATTCTGAAGAAAACAATAGAGAGAAGTAAAGCTAACAAGAACGTGTCATTGGCTCATACAAAGACTCAGAACTTGGAGATGAGGGTCAGGAGAAACAGAAGCTGCAGTCCCAATGCAGGCTGACATGGAGTGAAAACATTCCAGCGTCTATTAAAGAGGAGCAACACAATTGAAAGAATCCACCTGCAATGCAGGAAACTCCAGTTCAATTCCTGGGTCGGGAAGATCCACCAAAGAGAAGGGATAGGCTACTCACTCCAGTATTCTTGGGCTTCCCCAGGGCTCAGCAGGTAAAGAATCCGCCTATAATGTAGAGACCTGGGTTCCATCCCTGAGTTGGGAAGATCCCCTGGAGAAGGGAATGGCAACCCACTCCAGTACTCTGGCCTGGAGAATTCCATGGACTGTATAGTCTTTGCGCAGAGTTGAATACGACTAAGTGACTTTCACTTTCTTAATGGAATTGAAAGAGCACAAAAGCATAAGGGAAATTCAGAATAGATCATAACAGATGCTAGAATCTAAGCTAAAATTTAAGACTGTTTCTGTAGAAAGGAAAAATCCTGGGTTCATACCTGAACTCCACTGAAACACATTTATAGTTATCTAGTTACTGATCATATTTGGATTTATGTTAAAGAATAATTGTAAGAAAACTGTTTCCCCCAGATGCTGACCAGCAAGAGGCAAAAAGGTCATCAAGGACACAGTGAAATTACTGTTTGTTCTCTGAGACAAAGAAGTGAGTTGCGGTTACTGAGTTTGGTTCAATGACAGAGAGATTCCAACCTCCACAAACAGTCCTTGAAGTGGACATGTCTGGTGCACAGATTTTGTATTTCAGTTCATTCTGCTTCAGGTTTCTAAAAATTAGCTGTTTTTCCAGTTTTGGCAAGACTAAATAGTCTTGCAGCATCACAAGCAGCTGTGAACTCCATTAGGGATCCTGGATAAAGGAAAACCAGTGCTACATCTCTTCCCCAGCTTTTGCCAGTCTATGTAGCCTTAGTCAAATGAATCACAAGGTGTGTGTGTGTATGTGTGTGTGTGTGTGTGTGTGTGTGTGTGTTTCCTAGCTATCTATAAGCCACCAAAAATACTGGAGTAATAAAGAAATATAATTCTATGGGTTTGGTCATTTTCAACAAATCCTTTTACAACATTTATAAAATGCAGAAGTAAGAACTCCCTTCAGATGTAATACTCACAGGATGCCTTAGAACATAGCATTAATTGAATGGATTTCAGTATCAGAGAGGCCTGGGGTTAAATCCTAGCTTTACTGCTGGATTTCATGTATAATTATAAATCATCTCCAAACTTCAGTATATTCTACTGCAAAATTATGATCAAGTAATAACACAGACAAGCATATAATTGAATGTATGATAAGTGTGATTACAAATCAAAATACTGCAGGGAGATATTACAGGAGGT
The DNA here is from genome assembly GCA_006408695.1 of Aepyceros melampus. NCBI lineage: Eukaryota > Metazoa > Chordata > Mammalia > Artiodactyla > Bovidae > Aepyceros > Aepyceros melampus. The sequence continues at coordinate 30,844 of SJXQ01001655.1, read as the reverse complement.
CTGACCTAGTTTGGGAAATCAGGGAATGCTTCCCTAAAGAAGTGAATTTCCAGTAAGATATAAAGGATGAAGAGGGCTAACCCAGGCTTAGCAAAGAGTGTTCCAGACAAGAGAAAATGTCTTCAGTTCTTAGATATCTGAACATGTCTTCAGGCTGCCTTTACAGAATGGAAGGCAAATACCACTGAATGTTGCAAAGGAGATTTTCCTTCATAACTCTGTCTTCTGATGTCCGGGGCAGGATCTGAGAAATCAGATGTAAATCTGATCTATGTTTTTTAAGATTTTTTTTTCTCTTGAAACTTTTATGATATCATGCTTATCTTTGGTGTTCCAAAAATTCAATATCATGGTATGGATTACTATATGGGAGCAATCAAATCCGAAGCTTCCTTCTTCAGATCTAGGTTATTGTCTTCTAGTATTTTCTTGCTAATTCTTTTTTTTGCTTTTTCTGTTTGTCTGAGATTCCTATACTGCAGTCCCTTTATTGGTGCTATACCTTATTGCTTTATTTTTCATATTTTCATCTATTTGTCCTTTTGCTCTATTTTCTCCATGATTTTCTCAAAACTGTTTCCTAACTTTATTGATGTAAAATTTCCACAATATTTTTTTTTTATTCTTTAAGAATGTTCTCTAGTTCTCTAACGAACAGGTCCTTTATCACAGTATCCCTAATTCTTATTTTAGATACATTATACTCTCAAGCTTTTCTGAGTATATGAGATTAAATTAAAAAAAATAAGAGACTTATGTGCCCGGAATTATTATATGTTCATCTAGAATCAATTTTCTTCCTTGTTTTTTTTTTCATCTTTTAATTTCATGTTGTTGGATCAGAAAGTGGAGTTGCTAATATAGGTTTCATTCACTGTTATTTAAAAGGACTTTTTCCTAAGTCTTTTTCTTGAGTGGGAATTCTGACTGGGACATTTGTGTGCCACATTTGTGTGGCATCAGGGGAAGGAGTTGAAGGCAAAGAGTGAAAATTTCCAACTAGTTTGTTTTGCTGTTTAGTGGCTAAGTCCTGTCCAACTCTTCTGCAACACCATAGACTGCAGTCTGCCAGGCTCCTCTGTCCATGGGATTACCCAGGCAAAAATGCTGGAGTTTGTTGCCATTTCCTTTTCCAGGGGAACTTTCCGACCCGAGGATTGAGCCTGCATCTCCTGCAGTGCATGTGGACTCTTGACCACTGAGCCACAGGGAAGCCCTGCGGGTGAAGGTATTAAAAGGACAGAGAACCACCTGACAGCCTTCAGATGGCTGGATTTCAGTCTTCAGATTTGTGATGTCAGTTGACATAACAAGAAGACTTTACTTTGACTTAACAAGAAGACTTTACTTTGACTTAACAAGAAGACTTTACTCCTTTTCGTCTGAGGCATTAATATCCATCTAGAAGCCTTAGCTTTCCCAAGTCAATTCATTCAATTTCTTTACAGAAGAATCAGCAGTTTTGTTGTTGTTAACTGAACACTTGCCACATGGCTTTGTTCTAAAAACAGAAGTTAGGGAGAAGTATGGAAAGTCTCTCAATTTCTATTTATAGCCACCTTTCTTTATCAAAACCTCTATAAACCTTGTGAACTCAGCCTAGAGTTGCTCTCCTCTGTTATAGGTTTATTACTACAATATTGTAAAGTAATTAGCGTCCAATTAAAATTTAAAACATAAAATAAATAAATAAAATGTTTCACTCAGTATGGCAGACAAGCCCCTACTCCTGGTCTACTATTTCTAACTAAAAGTTCTTAATAGTCTTTTATGCGTAGTCTCAATTTAGCTGGGGTAACCGCTCTTGCCTTTAGAAGAACAAAATTCAAGGGATCACCAGAAGATGATATAACAGAAAAGGCAATTAAGTGATAATGAATTTGGATGAAGGGGCACTTCACTTTGTAAAACCTTTTATTATATATCACTTACAATGTATTCAGTTGAGTTCAGTCGCTCAGTCAAGTCCGACTCTTTTGACCCCATGAATCAGCACGCCAGACCTCCTTGTCCATCACTAACTCCCAGAGTTCACTCAAACTCATGTCCATCAAGTCAGTGAATGCATCCAACGATCTCATCCTCTATCGTCCCCTTCTTCTCCTGTCCCCAATCCCTCCCAGCATCAGAGTCTTTTCCAATGAGTCAACTCTTGGCATCAGGTGGCCAAAGTACTGGAGTTTCAGCTTCAGCATTAGTCCTTCCAATGAACACCCAGGACTGATTTCCTTTAGGATGGACTGGTTGGATCTCCTTGCACTCCAAGGGACTCTCAAGACTCTTCTCCAACACCACAGTTCAAAAGCATCAATTCTTCAGTGCTCAGCCTTCTTCACAGTCCAACTCTCACATCCATACATGACCACAGGAAAAACCATAGACTTGATTAGACGGACCTTTGTTGGCAAAGTAATGTCTCTGCTTTTGAATATGCTATCTAGGTTGCTCATAACTTTTCTTCCAAGGAGTAAGTGTCTTTTAATTTCATGGCAGCAATCACCATCTGCAGTGATTTTGGAGCCCCCAAAAATAAAGTCTGACACTGTTTCCCCATCTATTTCCCATGAAGTGATGGGACCAGATGCCATGATCTTCGTTTTCTGAATGTTGAGTTTTAAGCCAACCTTTTCACTCTCCTCTTTCACTTTCATCAACAGGCTCTTTAGCTCCTCTTCACTTTCTGTCATAAGGGTGGTGTCATCTGCATATCTGAGGTTATTGATATTTCTCCAGGCAATCTTGATTCCAGCTTGTGCTTCTTCCAGCCCAGCGTTTCTCATGATATACTCTGCATATACATTAAATAAGGAAGGTGACAATATTCAGCCTTGACATACTCCTTTTCCTATTTGGAACCACTCTGTTGTTCCATGTATTATTTATTAGCAAATACTCTTTAGAAAACATATGGGAGAGCCCCTGGGGCAGGCTAAAATATGGAACTTCTCACCAATATTTTGAAACATTTTTGTTTGTTTTGCAAATATACAAAAAAGCCAAAGTTAGTAGTAAGAGCACTGAACAAGAACTACCTATAGATGTTCTATGTAGACAGTGATATTGATTGGCCGATTCATCAACATGTCACAAGATGGTGGTAATGCATGAACAGAGCATTATCAATAGAACACAAGTAAACTTCTGCATGTCCAATTATAGCATAAGGATTCCAGTGTCACAAAGGATATGCAAAGACATCATTTTTAAATTCCTAACACAGGTGCCAAAACACCTTCAGTTGCTACTGTACAAAGGATTACTTTGCTCCTATAAAATAAAATAATGTAATGTTTAATTATTTCAAACATCCTTTTAAGCCAGTCTTCTATGAGGGTCCCAGTGTAATTAAAATCCACTGAAGCGTAACTTCAACTTACATAGTTTTCATACCTTATATGATTGTATTCAATCATGTAAGAAACCATGATAAAAATATAAAACTATTAAATATAGTGTCCTTTATAAAAGCTTTTGCAGTTTAATTTCAAAGATATTAAAGAAAACTTGAGAGAACAGGTTAAAATCAGTTGTTTTTATGCCAAAAAGGAGATCTTGTTTCATCATAACTATTTGAATTAAAAATATTATGAAATTTGGTAGATAGTTAATTATACCTCACATGGCTCAATTAAAGAAACATTTAGAAGAATTTCTCAATTAATATTATGGCAAAATCCTTCATTACTAAAACATAATGAAAATCACATTGGAATTTAAGGCCAAGTATGAAAATGAACATTTAGGGGTAAACTAAAGTCAAACTATAATACTCAATTTACAATCGGATTACTCTCTTTACCAAAAGATTTCCGTCTAACACCACTCTCAAAATCAATAATCAAGAAAACAGACATATAAATCACTTTGATGCTTATGAGAATGAAGCAAGCAAATAGAGGTAAACAATTTACTACAGCCCAGGGCTACAAAGTTGACCACGCCCTGATTCCTCCACATGCCAAAACAATGTAAGAAATTACAATGGAACTGAGCAACCTAAAATAGAACTTCAGTGCCCATGGTACATAAAGCTTTAAGTGAACTTCCTAATATTATGAGAGTGAAGCATAAGCAGAGAAGAATGAAGATGAATGAAGAGACCCTGTGAAGCACAAACAGAATTTGGAAAATAATTTTACTAAAATGAGCATAGATAAGAACTAACATATAGGTAAAAGTTACCCTAAAGTGTCAGAATTCTTGCAGGCCCAAAGAGGAAGGATTAATGCTTACTATTATCCAATCACGGAGAAGGCAATGGCACCCCACTCCAGTACTCTTGCCTGGAAAATCCCATGGACGGAGGAGCTTGGTGGGCTGCAGTCCATGGGGTCGCTAAGAGTCAAACACGACTGAGCGACTTCACTTTCACTTTTCACTTTCACGCATTGGAGAAGGAAATGGCAACCCACTCCAGTGTTCTTGCCTGGAGAATCCCAGGGATGGGGAGCCTGGTTGGCTGCCATCTATGGGGTCGCACAGAGTCGGACACGACTGAAGCGACTTAGCAGTAGCATTATCCAATCAAGGAGATTCCCTGGTAGCTCAGATTGTAAAGAATTTGCCTGCAATGCTGGAGACCCAGGTTCAATCCCTGGGTCATCCAATCAAAGGCATAAATATCCAGAGAAAGAATGTGTTAACTACCAATGAGGCTGGTCAGGGAAAAGAGCAAGAAAAAAAGTTGAAGGAGCAATCAAATTGGCCAAAGTCTTATCCATCAAAGTTGTCAGGGAAACAGATGAAAACTTTGGGGGAGTTGGGCCACCTGTCAATTTCATGAAAGATACATGTCAGATTTATGGTAGAGATACTTTGTCAAAATTCTTTAGAGCACAGATGAGTGGTTTCAAATCTCAGGACTTGAGTTCTTGCAGCCCCTTCAGAAGCTGGAATGATAAGGGGTGGGGTGCAGGATGAGAAGACACAAACTCCATTCTGCTTCCATCTGTTATACGTTTGACCAAAGGACACGGTCTTAAAAAATGGAAAAACTCCTGGCTTAGCTGAAATTATTTCTATTATTCTGACTGTAGGTTCAGCACCCAGTATTCCAGACAGTTTTTCAGGTCCCATGCATCGTGACTCTGGAGATGACCCCAGACAGCAGAATCAGCAATTTGGGTCACGAGAAAGAAAGAATCCTTTAGGAAACAACACCATTGCACTCTGATTATTTTGTTTTGTTTTCATCGACTCTTGTGAGTTTAGTGAGGGTGAGTCAAGGCACAGGAGGCCGAATAGCTTGGGAAAGGCAGGTAAAACCAAGTTTTCCAAGCTGTATATTCCAGGACTGCGGTAATGACACCACGCAGGTAATCCTTCCATGTGTGTTCTCTGAAAATTCAGAATGCTCTCTTAGTGACACTGCATCTAGAACCCTCACATCACCAATGACCTTTAGGAGGATTTTCTACTACTGTGTCCTTATTGTTGATGGCTTCCCAGGTGGCACTAGTGGTAAAGAACCCGCTTGCCAATACAGAAAACATAAGAGATGCAAGTTCAATCCCCGGGTCGGGAAAATTCTCTGGAGAAGGAAATGGCAACACACTCCAGTATTCTTGCCCGGAGAATTCCATGGACAGAGGAGACTGGTGGGCTACAGTCCATAGGGTCACAAAAAGTCGGACATGACTGAGATGACTTAGCACACATAGGCACACATAAACAAACACACACATACACATACAAACACACACACACACACACACATATCCTTGCTGTTATTATTGTTACCTGATGCAAAGAGTTGGCACATTAGAAAAGACATGCTGGGAAAGACTGAAGGCAGGAGGAGAAGGGGACTACGGAGGATGAGATGGTTGGATGGCATCACTAATTCAATGGACATGTGTTTGAGCAAGCTCCAGGAGATGGTGAAGGACAGGGAAGCCTGGCTTGCTGCGGTCCATGGGGTTGCAAAGAATTGGACACAACGGAGCAACTTAACGACAACAGATACTGTTTCCTCTTCATCTTAGATACTTGTATGAGCAAAGGCAAATAATATATTCTTTATAATACAACACATAAAGTATAAAACTACTTATCTTCTTGTTGTTTAATTGCTCGGTCATGTCTGACTCTTTTTGTGTGACTCCATGGACTGTAGGCTTCTCTGTCCATGGGATTTCACAGGTAAGAACACTGAAATAAGTTGCCATTTCCTTTTTCAGGGGATCTTTCAGACCCAAGGGTCGAATCCACGTCTCCTGCACTGGCAGACAGATTCTCTACCACTGAGCCATCAGGGAATCCTTTACTTAATTACCTATTCATCCACTTAATCAAAATATTCCTTAGATAAAGCCAGAAGTTATAATAAAATAGTTTGCTTTTGTAAACTATGAAGTACTATGCAAATAAAAAATTGTTATTGTCATAAAAATGTTACTGTTCTACATAGATTAAAATGTAAAACATCAAACAAACATTAAATTTAGTGAAATAAGAAAAAGATTTTTGGGCTAGTCACATAAGTATATATTCTGAAAAATATATACTTAATAAATTGAGAGATGCTACTCGTATATTCTAACTAGTTGTTGTTCAATTGCCTAGTTGTGTCCAACTCTTTGTGACCCCATGGACTGCAGTATGCCAGGCCCCCCTGTCCCTCACCATCTCCTCAAGTTTGCACAAGTTCATGTACATTACATCGGTGATGTCATCCAGCCCTCTCCTCCTCTGATGCCCTCTTTTCCTTTGGCCCTCAATCTTTCCCAGCATCAGGGACTTGTCCAATGAGTCAGTTATTCACATCAGATGACCAGACCACGGGAGCTTCAGCATCAGTCCTTCCAATGATTATCTAGGGTTGATTTTCCTTAAGATTCATAAAATACCTAGATCACTGCTTGTCACTGAGTAACGGTCTGACAACAATCATATTGTGTGGTGCTGTGCTCATTCACTCTCGTGTCTGACTCTTTGTGACCCCACTGACTGTAGCCCACCGGGCTCCTCTGTCCAAGGCAAGAATGCTGGAGTGGGTTGCCAGTTCCTTCTACAGGAGACTTCCCAACCCAGGGATCAAACCCATTTGTCTTGCATCCCCTGAATTGGAAGGAAGTTTCTTTACCACTGAGCCACCTGGGAAATTAACACTTATTACATTACAGTCTCAAGTTTCTAATTCTATCTCCTTGCAAAAGGGGCATTTTAAGGTCTTCTGAGAAACAAATCATTATCTGAAGAATAAAAGCAATACCATGACCCATAAAATCTGATCAGAGCTGAAAAAATACAGAGTCCTCTGTATTGAAGAGGCAGCTTCCTCTTTCAAGGGATGCAAAGATCTGCAGGTTCTGCTTTCTGGTTATGTACTCAGCGCCTCTCAGATCTGGGTATGGTTATTCCTTCAGTGTATGTTATATAAGCAGTTTATTCCCTTACTTTCTAGAAATAATTCCATTAATAAAACTAGGCATTTAGCAATATAAATAAAAGTTGGATTTTGAAATCTCAAGGTAGATGTACAATGAAAAACAACTACCCTTACTTATCACATCAAAGCTATTTAATAAGTGTAGCTCAATCTAATTCAAACTGTCCCAAACTGCAATAAGATCCAATATATGGTACAGCTACTAAGTCATGCATAGCTCAGGAGCCCACCCTAAGGGAAATTACTTTTATCATCAGCAGGGGTGGAATATAAGAATTTATTATTCCAAGAACTTGTGTCCATATTCTTATTTATGTGGCTGTCACTTCAGCACTTCATTCTGTTGCTTTCTTGGTAGGTAGTTACATTTAGAATCCCACCTGCCTTATGGTATGTCTGCTATTGGTCCACCCAGAATGGCTGGCATATATATATTCAGCCATTCAAAATTGTTTCATCATTATGCTGTCTCCCATATAGGTTAAAAAAGAAAAAAACTAAATACAGGGTTTCTTATTAGCAAGAATATTTATAGTTTCATACAGTAGCTCTTTAGTTTGGAAAGTAGCTCTTTTCAAACTTAATGTTCCGACCTATATGCCAAGCTAAGTTAAGACTGAGATCACCCAGAGAGAACAAACATATACATATATGAGATGATCAAGTTTTGGAAAACTATTTAAATCTAGCTAGCATACGCATCACCAATGTACAAAACAATTAATCACATTCAATCAGTGTACAGTTGCCTCAAATAGGCAGATACTTAGTCTACACAGTTCACCTCTTACTAATGTCCCTGTACAGAGAGCCACAATTATGAATGGCCTGATTAGCTTCTTTTCTGAAAAAGTCTAGTCTCCTGCAATTAAACTGTTACTAAAGGACTCCTTTATTCCTTTATTCAGATTTGATAATAAGACAACCACTCAAGAGAATGCAACTGTACTCTTTGAAAAGAAGGTCTGCTTTTCTAGTCACTAAATGCTAAAGACTGCCCTTCAGAATAATCCTTTGTAGCCTTAGGATGCACGTGAACTAATCGAACAGATGGATCACTTCTCAGTGAACAACATAATATGAAGCAGGTCATGGAAACAAACCTCAGCTTGGGCAGTGATTTTTCCAAGTTCTTAAAGTCACAGACCCCTTGGTCAAGTAACCAGTGACCACTGAGCTGCTCTCCTCCCTGTACGCACACTTTCCCTCTCCCGACTCTCAAGAGGATCATCCAGGTCTGAGTCTGGGAGCATGCCACGCACATGTTTTAGGGTGAGTTTTGGCTACAGCTCACACATGGTTTAGGAAAGACTTAATTGTTGCTGTCATCTAATAAATATACACTAGTGATGATACACAGATTTGACTTTGAATGGCAAAACAAATAAAACAAATAATGACATGGAAAAGATTCTAAGGACAATTGACTCAGAAAAGAAAAAAAAAGTGTACAATGACATTTACAAAGACAGATAAGGCCATAACAAAGGAAAAATGATGACATTTGTATCACATATTTTGTCTTTGCATTGTGTAAAGGGCTTTCTCTTTCCATATGCTCATAGACTTTTAATATTAAAACTGATTTTTAAAAAACAGCTTAATCCCCTAAAGCAAAAGCACATTTCCCTACAACAGCTATTTACTTTAACATTTACTCATTCACAAGACATTAGTAAACACAAATCTGACAGATGAAATACTGGGGGAAGCATATTTTCCTGATTTTTTATTTCTTTCAAGATCAATAGTTTCTTACCTCTCCTTTTGTCTCATCAGCTGTACCTTTTCAGTTTCCTTTGCTGGCATGTCCTCCTCCCCCTGACCTCTAAAGGTTAGAGTTCCCCAGGACTTAGGCCTCATATCTCTCTTCAGCTGTACTTACTCCACAGTTAACTTCATCCAGTGCTGTGTATTTAAATGCTATTAACAGATACATAAGGACTTCCCTGCTGGCTCAGACGGTAAAGTGTCTGTCTACAATGTGATATATATGTATACATATGTCTACATATATACATACACAACTTTGTCAATACATACATACACATGTCTGCATGTATATAAATACATTCATTCTCAGCTTCTCTGAATTCAAATTCATGCATCCACCTGTCCACTTGTTATCTCCGCTCAGATATATCCTACGTATCAAAAACCTAACGTGTTCCTAATGAAGCCTGACCTCACTTTCCACCCTGTTCCTCAGTCTTCTCTTCTGGCCTTGCAGACTGCATTTAACAACTCCATCCTTCCAGACTATAAATCTTGAGGCATCATTGGCTCTTCTCTTTCTCTCTCACTAAATATAATATATCAGCAAATTCTGCCTGCTCTCTCTTCCAAACACATCCAGAACCCAACTACTTTTCACCACCTCTCCTACCACTGGCCCCAGCTCTGATCAACTCTCTTCCAGACTACTACAAGAGTCTCCTGATTCTTTTTGCTGTTTTTTCTCTTGCCTCTCTCTGTTCTCAATTCTCAGTGCAACACCAGTGAATCTTTCATCAGGCCCGATCTGTATATTCTTTCGCTGACATCCACCAATTGCTTTTAAGGCCCTACACATTAGGACTCCCTCCCTGACACTTGCCTGAAGTCACCTTCCGTCTACCTTCACCTGATCTAGTGTTGCTGTTCTCTGTGCAGAGAAAAGATTGCTCCATCTCAGGGGTTTGGCACCTGATGGTCCGTCCATGACAAACTGGCACTTGCCAAGGGCCTTTGCCACCTGTCTCTGTGGGGACTGAATCTGTATTCCTGCAGCTGTTGACTTTTGACACACCCTGAAGGGAGTTCAGGGTGGAGACTAAAGCACTTTGTGCTCCAAGAAAACTTTTGAAACAGGTCCTTACATTGATATTTGCAGGAATGGATTTCATGAGCCCAATCCTTGCATCTCCTCATATCTAGAAAAGCACTCAATCCCTTCAAGGTGACATCAGCTCCTTGTGACTAGTAGAAAATCTCTTGTAAGGGAAGTGTTGATTGAATGTACTCCCCCCACCCCCTCCAAAATCACACATATACTGGCCTTCCCCTGCCTCCTTGGAGTGGTCTCTCAGAGCTCTCTAAGGTGTTGTTTCTTGGGCTGCAGTCCTCATTTTGCCCCAAATAAAATTTAACCAGCAACTCTCACACTGTGCATCTTTTTTTAAGTCAAGTCTCTTTGTCTAGACCACTCTTCCTCCAGGATGTCTGCACAATCTCCTTTCTCATTTTCTGCAAATCTCTGGTCAAATGTCACTATATTAGAAAAAGTCTCCCATGACAGTCACATAAAAGATGCCCATTCCATGCTTCTGGCACTTATCCCTGTTGTACCTTATTTTTCTCCATAACACTTATATATGTAGACACACACAAACATTGCCATTACTGTTTATGTTTCTTCCTCCATCTCTACATAAATACAAAACAGTGTAGGTTACATGTTGACAGAGACAGAGCAGGTGAGTTTACTGCTGTATCCTCAGTGGCTAGAACGACGTCTGGCACATAGTTAGAACTCAAAACGATTCACTGAATGAGTAGAGAGTAGGAAATAAACACATGAGAAGGTCCAGCAAAGTTACAATGGAAAGACCCAATACTGGCCTGTCTTGAGTTACAAAGAGTGAGTCAGAGTTTTCAGAAGTAAAATAGCATATTTTTAAAGTAAGTATATGTACTGATCTTGTGCCACTTTGGGTCGCTGTGGCGGTCAATTATTCAGAAGACCCCTCCCCTACAGACTAGTCTCATTTACAGTGATTGCTCTCATAGAGAAATTTCTTCAGCATGTTTGATCTATAACACAGAATCTAATGTTTATTTCCATATTATTTTCTGTGTTTTTCTTGCTGTTCTTTTAATAAGATCATTTAGTATTTATTGTCTATCTACTAGGTGCCTGCCATAACAATCCGCCAGGGAAATTCTCTCTAAAAACAAAACCAGACCAAACCTTGATTATCTGGCCTTATCAAATTGTTCTAGATACGAAGATTGTACTTATTGCAAATCATGTTTTTACTTTCACCAAAATGGGTGTCCTATTTATCTGGTAAAAAACTGTAATTACAAGAATTTCATTAACACTATAATAGCAAATCAAATTAATTTCAGATTATATATAGCATATATATGTTTCTCAGTCTTTTTTTTTAATTATTATTTTAGTGGTGGTCTAAACAATTTTCCTAAGATTTTAAACTCCATGAGGGTATCGACTTTGTGGTGCTCAGGGCCCCCAACAGAGGACCTCAGGCAGGTGTGTGTGTGTGTGTACATGTGTGTGTACACGCTCAGTCATGCCCAACTCTTGCGACTTCATGGATGGGAGCCTCCCAGGTTCCTCTGTCCATGGGGACTTTTCCGGGTAAGAATACTGGAGTGGGTTGCCATTTCCTTTTTCACAGGATCTTCCCAACTCAGGGATCAAAGCTGCATGTTTTGCATCTCCTGCATTGGCATGTGGATTCTTTACCACTGTGGCACCTGGAAAGCTACCTCATACACAGAGCACTAAAAACATGCCAGTAATGATAAGCCCTGGCATGAGGCACAGATTAAAAAAGAGTATCTTGAAGAGGAAACATTGCCAATTTAAGCTGTTACTATGTGAAACATCAAAATTTTGATGAACTAAAAAGCTACATGTTATATTTTACTTTAACCATATTTAATTTTGTGTCTGTGTTCAGTCTATCTCCAAAGTGAATAAGAAGAAAAGGTTGACATTTGAATCTAAAGACCACAAAGCCACTCCCATTCAATTCATATTCCATTCTGGAAAAGGGATTTCAGGTTCTTGGAACATCCTGAGTAGATGAAAAACAAATGCTGTGGTTTTGAAAGTACTGCAAAAGCAAAGAAGAGAAATTAAACAAAGGCTCTGAACCTTATTTGTGTTCTGTTAACACTGCTTCAAGGCAACATTTTTATTTTTAAATGTATGCCCTCATTTACTCAGGAAATTAAGAAATGAACTCCCCGTGTCAGTGTCCCTGCTATTAAAACAACCTAGCCATGGGCTGATTTACAATGGGCTCCTAATTGAACAGTTATGGTTTTAACTATATCAGCATATCTGCAGGTTCCTTAGATAAATATTCTAAGCATTTCCCATAGATTACATAGGCAGAGTAAAGAGAGCCTTGGAGCAGACAAGATTTTCTAGAATACCACGTCATTTGGCTTATTTTTCTTAGTTATATCTCATTTCTGACACATAGTTTCAAAGACCTGCTATCCAAAATATAAATGTTTTCATTAGCACCAAATAAGAGGCTTTAGAGAAATCATAGAGTCTTATGTCTTCAGTAATGTAACAGATATTTTAGTTTAACAATTATTTGTGTGGAGACAGAGCTTTCTCCCTGTTATACTGGTTCTTTTTCCTTCTAGGACCAAAACTCCTATTTAATCATTTTAGTGAGTTCTTCTTCTATATTCACATGGCAGTTTATTCCCTTAGATACCTTTAGACTAGAAAAATATAAACAAACAAGGAGTACATGCTCACAGATATAAGGGCTCAAACATGGATGCTTTATAATATCAAAAAATGCATTCTTTACAATTCTATCAAGAATCTATAACTTGACTCATCATGCTGACCTCAGAAAGACTTCCTCCTGATAAAGTTTATAAAAATTTTAGAGTTGGAAGGGAACCTCCAGGTTTCAGCCAGACAACAATTTGACACAGAAGAAGATTGTGGTTTGTGGGCATCTGATGGATTTCTTTAGGTCACGGAGCCAGCTGGGTCTTTAACCCAGGTACACTGAGAAAAATCAGATAACTTGAGCTCATTCTAGGTAGGGCACAGGGTGGGTTCAGTGAGTATAACAGCAGAGTTGTAAGCACCGCCCATATTTCAAACAGACAAAGAACACTCAGGGCTCAAGACTTTAAATGGAGGGCAATTTCAACTGAAGACAAGTTGGAGATATGGCTTCAAAGCTGATTACTTAATAAGGCTGTCAGAGTTACAAAAAAAGAAAAATCAAGAGGTAGGTCCAGGTGTTGAATGTGTCCCTAGGATGAGATGTGTCAGCTGCCCCATCACCACAGAAGGCAAGAGAGTGCTCCAGAGATCAGTAGACAACGGTGACAACTAGGAAAGGGCTGCAGGAGTGAGCGGTTTTGATGAGGGGTAGAGATGGGAAAATCGGCAGTGACTGCGGCAAGAAAGAAAAATTTCCATCAAAGAGGACTTTCAAATTCATGGGTCCAGTGATCTGTGTAAAGAGAGTCAGTAGCGTGTTGGTTTAATTACATTGTGAAACTAAATTTTAAATGGACTTCCATTTGCTGAGAGCAGTGTTCATTAATATGTAATTCAGTCTTGACACTTTTAACTGTTGACCAAACTATGCCTGAAGAAAGATGCTCTTGCATTTTTCCTGAAGCCACATGCACCCAAAACAGATAGGTATATGTTCTATCATCAAGGAATAAAATATTCATCAAGACATTTGTTCAAGAAACATTTTCCTTCAGGGATGGACATTTGAAAAACAGTCTGCTTGTTATACCATTCCTCTGAAAGGAAACCTGGGAGCGGGAGGTAATACAGGATAAATCTTCGGGATCCTTTATTCTTCTTCTGTGGGCCAGGATCCTTTCCAATGGCTCAGTAATTACACTCCTGGCCAAGATGTTTCCTTGGCATGATCTGCGAGTTTGCAACTTTGCTGCTTGGCAAGGAATGAATTTTGGCTCTGTGTTGTATTAAAGACTGAAGCAGCTAAGAAAGAGTGTCAAGCGATTAAATTCTCCATAAAGAATGAATGTTGAATAAGCAAATGAACAAAAGAAGAAACTCTTCATTGCTTGTGTGATTTTGGTGGGTTATAAATTAATTCTCACCAGGAAGAAAGTACGCCTGGCGTTTGGAAGAGTATGACAAAAGCTTGGAACTGCTGTGTCTCTGGTGAGAGAAGCAGAGCAAAAAAATGTCATGATCAATACTTCCTTTCATGCACGTGTCCCTCTGGGACTCTGAAGACTGGGAAGTTCATAACTGGAACTGGCTTTTCTAGTCATTTCTACTCATGTGTGGGATGGCAAGAGAGCAAGTATGTCAATTCTTAAAGCCTCCTGCCTATGCTGGTAACACAGGTACTGGGTGAGTTAGAACAGGAAAAGACATGCAAGGAAAGATTATATTAAGAAGATGGAAACAGTGTGATCAAAGGTACAGGAACAAAAGAAATGCCTATGGTTATTTCAGTTAATATTTGATCTAGTGAATTCTAACACATAACACTTATGATGAGATGTACAAACACAAGTTTTCAGAGTAAACAATACAATTATTTCCATTCTTGTTTTGAATGTCTGTTATGTGCTTCCTTTAGGAAACTTCAGTACCTCATACCATAGGTCACTTACCCTCAGAAATATCTCACAACGGAGGTAATGGTACCTCAATAATGCAGCTAGTAAAATGAAAGCAAATGCATATTTCATAGAGGCATGCATACATCCATTTCCTCTATTTTATAGTTTCTCAATTTACAGGAAAGGTATTCACTTATAGTAATATTTTACTTTGCCGACTAAGGTCCATCTACTCAAGGCTATGGTTTTCCTGTGGTCATGTATGGATGTGAGAGTTGGACTGTGGAGAAGGCTGAGCACCGAAGAATTGATGCGTTTGAACTGTGGTGTTGGAGAAGACTCTTGAGAGTCCCTTGGACTGCAAGGAGATCCAACCAGTCCATTCTGAAGAAGATTGGCCCTGGGATTTCTTTGGAAGGAATGATGCTAAAGCTGAAACTCCAGTACTTTGGCCACCTGATGCATAGAGCTGATCACTGCAAAAGACTCTGATGCTGGGAGGGATTGGGGACAGGAGGAGAAGGGGACGACAGAGGATGAGATGGCTGGATGGCATCACTGACTCGATGGGCGTGAGTCTGAGTGAACTCGGGGAGATGGTGATGGACAGGGAGGCCTGGCGATCTGCGATTCATGGGGTCGCAAAGAGTCGGATACGACTGAGTGACTGAACTGAACTGAACATTGAGACAAATCAAGCTTAAGTTGAAAAAGACATATTTGACACTGAAAAAGTGTAAACAAACCTTAATAAGGATTAAGCTTAAAAGTGATTATGTGAAAAAGTTTAAACAAGCCTAAATAGTGATTAAGAAGGTAAATATATGATTAGAACTAATATATATACATAAAATGTTTTACAAATACTTAATAAATTTTATAAATATTTCATTATACATATACAATGTATACATACACATATGTATGCATATAACATATGTGGCAGCTACTCTGGAATTTTAGGTAAAGTTAGGTGGCTATGTATATGTGGGATCACAGTGTTAAGTGTGCAATGACCTGGTCCACTACCTTTCAATTACAGATTTATCTGCTAAAGCTATATCCTTTATCTTATAGATGAGGAAAGGAAAGCGTAGAGAACTTGTTCAAGCCTCCTTGGATGACAATAATAAATATACTAAATCACTGTAAGAAAATTTGCAGTTAGGAGGAGGACAGTGTTCCCTATGCTTACCCGCACTGTTGCTTTTATTCATTCAGCACACTTTAATTGCATGCCTAACAGAGTATACACTGCATTTGGTAGGCACAAGGGCTGCAGCAGTGGGCTAGACTGACAAGATTTCTGACCTCAGGAAGCACACAGTTCACTGAGAGATACAGATTAACAGAGAGGCAGTCAGAAGAACCTGAGATCAAGGCTATCAGAGGTGTAAGTAAATGACAGGAGATGAGATTGCTGGGGTGAACATGCGCCAGACTGCAGAAGGCTTGTGAGACATGCTAAGAGGATTAGTATTCAAGAGCAACTGAGATCATGGAAGAATTTTAAGAATGAGATTGACATGAGCAAAGTATATTTTAGGATGATGACTTCTAATTGAAGTAGGCAAGTCAAGGCAGGTAGAACAATAAGAAAAATGCTACTATGGTACTTAAGGACAGAACATGGCATCTTTGTCTAAGGAGAGTGATAGCTGGGATAGGGAAGTGGTTTTAGAATTTTGGAGGTAAAACTGAAATCATCTGGTGACTGGATGTGATGTGTGAGGGAGATAAAGACTGAGGAATGGTATCCAGGATCTTGTTTTAGTTAAGCAGGAGACAGTAAGCCATTCACACACAAAAATATACACAGGAGGAGAAAGAAACATTTTTGAGATTAGGCTATGCCTCAGTCTAAAGTAAAGCTTCCCACATAATACTCATATATACACGCCTGCAGACAAGTGGGGGAAATAATCTATTTTACTTGCAAAGTAAACTAAGTCCCTGTAACTTGAGCATTATTAGAGAGTTAAATCTTAATTATGCATATCTTTTATTCAAATTTAGATTGCAGCATATCTTAGCATATTAAGCATAAAATAGCTTATATATATATATTTATAAAGCAAATCACATTCACTCCTTTGTAGCTCTTCAAGCTACTAAGAAAATTCTTAAAAGAAGGACATGTAAATCATTCCCTCAGGGGGTTAAGCCATGAAAATCAGACATTTCCAGCTTTTCTTGACTCGTATATTCATGATAAAGCTTCATTATTTTGCAATTACCTTTCAGAACTGTAGGCACACTCATAAGCAGATACAAACACAAATTGCATTTTAAAAGTAAACATAAATGATGCTTGGGTTAATCTTTGAATTACTGACCTCAGTTTTTATAATCAAAAGTTGACTGTACATATATATATATGAATGTGTAAAAGGTTTTTGAAATAACTTCTTGAATAGGACACTAATAGCACAAAAAACAGAGCAAAAACTGACAAATCGGACTACATCAAACAAAAGCTTATGTATCAAAGAGCACAATCAACAGAGTGAAAAGGAAACAGAACAGGAGAAAATGTTTGAAAGTCATAAATCTGATAAGTGGCTAATGTCTACAATTTTAAAATAATTACTATAACATAATAATCACATAATTCTATTTTAAATGGACAAAGAATTTGAGCAGACATTTCTCCAAAGATTATATAAAATGGTCAACAAGTTTATAAAAATATATTAAAAGCTCAACATCACTAATCATTAAAGGAATGCAAATCAAAAGAACAATGAGATATCATTTTACACCCATTAGGAAGGCTACAATAAAAACAAACAGAAAACAGGTGTTGGTGAGGATGTAGAGAAACTGGAATCCTTGCGCTCTATTGGGGGCACTGCAAAATGATCCAATCACTATGGAAGATATAGAAGTTCCTCAAAAACCTAAAGATCAGTTCAGTTCAGTTCAGTTCAGTCGCTCAGTCGTGTCTGACTCTTTGCGACCCCGTGAATCGCAGTACGCCAGGCCTCCCTGTCCATCACCAACTCCTGGAGTTCACTCAGACTCACGTCCATTGAGTCCGTGATGCCATCCAGCCATCTCATCCTCGGTCGTCCCTTTCTCCTCCTGCCCCCAATCCCTCCCAGCATCAGGGTCTTTTCCAATGAGTCAACTCTTTGCATGAGGTGGCCAAAGTACTGGAGCTTCAGTTTTAGCATCATTCCTTCCAAAGAAATCCCAGGGTTGATCTCCTTCAGAATGGACTGGTTGGATCTCCTTGCAGTCCAAGGGACTCTCAAGAGTCTTCTCCAACACCACAGTTCAAAAGCATCAATTCTTCAGTGCTCGCCTTCTCACAGTCCAACTCTCACATCCATACATGACTACTGGAAAAACCATAGCCTTGAGTAGACGGACCTAAGTCGGCAAAGTAATGTCTCTGCTTTTGAATATACTATCTAGGTTGGTCATAACTTTTCTTCAAGGAGTAAGCGCCTTTTAATTTCATGGCTGCAGTCACCATCTGCAGTGATTTTGGAGCCCCAAAAAACAGTCTGACACTGTTTCTACTGTTTCCCCATTATTATTTCCCATGAAGTGATGGGGCCAGATGCCATGATCTTCGTTTTCTGAATGTTGAGCTTTAAGCCAACTTTTCCACTCTCCTCTTTCACTTTCAACAAGAGGTCTTGCAGTCCAAGGGACTCTCAAGAGTCTTCTCCAACACCACAGTTCAAAAGCATCAATTCTTCGGCGCTCAGCCTTCTTCACAGTCCAACTCTCACATCCATACATGACCACAGGAAAAACCATAGCCTTGACTAGACGGACCTTAGTCGGCAAAGTAATGTCTCTGCTTTTGAATATGCTATCTAGGTTGGTCATAACTTTTCTTCCAAGGAGTAAGCGTCTTTTAATTTCATGGCTGCAGTCACCATCTGCAGTGATTCTGGAGCCCCAAAAAATAAAGTCTGATACTGTTTCTACTGTTTCCTCATCTATTTCCCATACATTTGAATCAGTTCTAATGAGATGGATGACACTGGAGCCGATTATACAGAGTGAAGTAAGCCAGAAAGAAAAACACCAATATAGTATACTAACATGTATATATGGAGTTTAGAAGCATGGTAATGATAACCCTGTATGCGAGACAGCAAAAGAGACACAGATGTATAGAACGGACTTTTGGACTCTGAAGAAGAGGGAGAGGGTGGGATGATTGGGAGAATGGCACTGAAACATGTATACTATCATGTAAGAAACGAATCACCAGTCTATGTTCAATACAGGATACAGGATGCTTGGGACTGGTGCACAGGGATGATCCAAAGAGTTGATATGGGGTGGGAGGAGGGCGGGGAGGGTTTCAGGATTGGGAACTCATGTACACCCGAGATGGATTCATGTCAATATATGTCAAAACCAATACAGCATTGTAAAGTAAAATAAAGTAAAAATAAAAATTAAAAATATATATATTTTTAAGTGATGATCCATAGGTTCAGAAGTCTGTGTAAAAATCTTATTGGGAAGCATCATGACACTGAGTGTTTTCTTCTGTCATATACACAACAGAACTTTAAAAATAAAAATTAACATTGCTCTTTCTCCAAATTTATTATTTGGAAGGATACTCTCCAATAAAATGGACAGGTAAGGAAACACGTTCATCGCAGTTAAGTGGGATTGTCAATATCTTGTTGATACAGAAGTTCTGATAACTAACAATCAATAATGACTTTATTGGTACAATTTGCTTACTAGAGATCAGATGTCACTAAAGATGTCTGGTCACTAGGTTTATAGAGTGTCAGGGCTTATAAATATTGCCTTATACCTTGTAACACCAGGGCTTCCCTGGTGGCTCAGAGGTAGAGAATTCACTTGCAGTGAAGGAGCCTCAGGAGACACGGGTTGGATCCTTTGGTCAGGGAGATTCTCTGGAGGAGGGCATAGCAACCCACTTCAGTATTCTTGTATGGGCAATCCCATGGACAGAGGAGCTTGGTGGGCATGGGGTTGCAAACAGCTGGACATGACTGAGCAACTGAGCATGCACTCACCTTGTAACAAGTTATTTACATGAAGCGGTGATATCAAGGGAATTGCTGCTAGACATATGCCTTTATTGCTAGAGTCCTCATGTGGATAGAAGGGATGGAGGCAAACCCTAAGAAAATGACAGAAGACTTTGCAATTTGATCCTCCAGTGGAAGAGGTCCCTTTGCTATGGGAATCCCTGTAATGGGTATTCCATGGACACACCTAAAAATCAATAATTAGGACATCATACTCAACCATATGAGGAAGTATGAAAGGCAGATTAATAAAAGCAAATAATACTTTCAATAATTTACCAATAGTTGACAAAATAATTCACATAATAAACATTTGAAGTTTCCAGTAAAGAATATGCCTGCCATGCAGGAGATACAGGTGTGATCTCTGGGTCAGAAAGAGACCCTGGAGAAGGAAATAGCAACCCACTCCAGTATTCTTGCCTGAAAAATTCCATAGACAGAGAAACCCAGTGGGCTACAGTCCATGGGGTCTCAAAGAGTCAGACAGACACAACTGAGCGACTAAGCATGCACTAGTGTTGTAGGTTGTGGAGAATATTCCTTGCTCATCGCTGTTGAATTTCCTTCTGCTCTTTGTACCAACACCTGGCCTCATCAGATGCATGCTATCCCCTGTGAACTGAAAAGAACTTGCAAAGATATCTTGCCATTATTAATCACTGCCTCTATTGTCAAAAGCTATTTGCAGATATTTTATCTCATTCTATCTAAAAATTATTCTGATGTATTTATGGTTTGCTCTTCTTTGTACTACAATTTGGCACATGAAAATGGTGCTCTGCAAATCAGGGAGCAGTGAAAGTAATAATTTGTCCACACAAATTAGACTCTGATGTACTACTGTCCTCTAATGTCTCTCATATTCGCCTTTGTATCTCCCACCACTGTGGATTTTTTTTTTAGATGTGCAAAGAAAATTGCAGCTATTTAAAATAACCTAGAGAGGAAGAGCGATAGGCAACATCCTAACTACCTTAGCCCTTTACATTTCAGCAGCCCTGTTGCCAAGGAAACCACTTGGGACTTTAGGGAAATTTGTGGATATTTAAAATGGATTGTGCCTGTATATAGATAGACATTTGCACAATTCATATTGCAGAACAAAAAAGCTTCTGGTCCTGCAATATTAAGCCTGGAACTTCAAGGACTGAAGATGGGAAATAGAATGCAAAGGCTTATTCACTTATATGCCAAAGAATATGCTGCATATACTTTTGCAGATTAGTGTTAAGACTAGGCTGTTTAAAAAAATGTAGAACCTAGCTGGAAATGTAAAAACTGCAATATAAACCTTGTATTTTCATTTGTATTTGTGATTTGCAGTTTTAACACCACAGCATCATTTTGACAATTAATTCTTAAGATATATTTCAGTTTCTAAAATCTAAAAAGGAAAGTCAATGCTTTCATTCATTGCTGGGGCTCTGATAGAAGCTGACTGAATTCTACATAAATGTTAACATGAATCCCTACCCACAATACTTTGAATAAAGAGCAGACATCAGAAGAGAATAGAGACAGGCTGACATATCAAAATCCTTGAGCTAGTTTTTCATTTTCTGTATGCTTGTGTCTGTCCCACTTTTATTCATTTACAAATTTCTGCTGAAGATGTGAAATTCCTGGTGAGACAACTGGCTGCAGAGTAGAAAGCAGGTATACAAATTAAAACTTTCAAGTGCCATTTCCACATCTATCTCTGGTTCCTTCTTGACATATCACTGATTTTTACATACACTCTATACACAACTGTCATGTGGAGATTCTGCTTTCTCTGCATGTATAAGGAATACCCCAGGCCCAATCAGTTCATCCCAATGGACTCTAGAACATCTGTACAAGAGGTCTGCAAAGGAGAAAGCCTTGCCCAGACAATGCATGTGCTTTGTTTTAACAAAGATTTAGCTGATGGATTGGTGACATGGAGCTCCTATCTTTCACAGTTTTGGAGTGTAAGTAGCTAACATTTGTAAAGTCAGAAGTTTGGGACAATATACAACTCAAATATATACAGTTTCTCTACCATCTGATAATTTAATGTTTTGGAGGGATTACAATTTCCATCACAATCGTTCCTCGATATGTGCTTTCAATGAAAAATAAGTGATTATATAAGCATCACTTTTATATACAAGCTGAAGATTAGTGAGTCCAGGTGGATAACTTTCTTGTGTCAAACTCCTTCTAAAATCATTAAAATGGTACAAAATTGAGAGCACCATGCTTCAGTCCCAGACATTAATGAAAAGTACCATTTAACTACAAATCACACAGAGGAATTTCAGTTGGATATTTTCTGCATAGAGTTCTACAAACAAACAAAAAAAATTGTAATGAGTAGAGCAGAAAAACAAGGGACAAGTATTTGGATCCTGCAGAAGCCAAGTCCAAGGTCAGGAGTGGCGGCTGCGCTTCGCTGGACTGGCCATGAGGAGATACCCCATGTCCAAGGTCAGAGAAATCCCAGTAAGATGTTAGACGCTGGAACAGCTGTGAGGAGATACCCCATGTGCAAGGGAAAAAGAGAAACTCCCACAATGAGGTAGGTGGGGCAAATTAGAGTTTAGAATCGAACCCTATTCCTGCCAGAGACACTAAGAGGACTCAAACAAACCTTGTGTGCACCAGGACCCAGGGACCCCACCGAGACTGAGACAGAACTGTGTCTGAGCATCTCCTGTGGAGGTAGAGGTCAGCAGTGGACTGCTACAGGGACAGTGGCTCTGGGTGCAGCAAACGTGGGTATGGCATAAGCCCCCTTGGAGAAGGTAGCCGTTAACCCCACCATAGACTGCCAGAATTTACACAGACTGGGAAATAGACTTTTGGAAGGCACGAACAGAACCTTGTGCATGAGGACTCAAGAGAAAGGAACAGTGATGCCACAGAAGGCTGACCCAGACTTGCCTGCGAGTGTCCAGGAGTTTCCAGCAGAGACATGGCTCGGTGGTGGCCTGATGCAGGGTTGGGAGCACTGAGTGTAGCAGTACATTCATGGGATCTTTTGAAGGAGGTCACCATTATCTTCATTACCTCAAAAAGAGTTTGGCCCCAGGTAAATAGCAGGGAGGGAACACAGCTCCGCCCATCAACAGAAAATTGAATTAAAGATTTACTGAGCAGGATCCTGCCCATCAGAATAAGACCCAATTTCCTCCTCAGTCAGTCTCTCCCATCAGGAAGCTTCCATAAGCTTTTTATCATTCTACATCAAAGGGCAGACAGACAGTAAACCACAATCCCAGAAAACTAACCAATCTAATCACATGGACCATGGTCTTGTCTAACTCAGTGAAACTATGAGCCATGCTGTGTAGGGCCAGCCAAGATGGACAGGTTATGGTGGAGAGATTTGACAGAATGTGGTCCACTAGAGAAAGGAATGGCAAACCACTTCAGTATTCTTGCCTTGAGAACCCCATGAACAGTATGAAAGGAAAAAATATAGGACACTGAAAGAAGAACTCCACAGATCAGTAGGTGCCTAGTATGCTACTGGAGATCAGTGGAGAAATAACTCCAGAAAGAAGGAAGGGACGGAGCCAAAGCAAAACAACGCCCATTTGTGGGTATGACTGTTGACGGAAACAAGGTTCCATGCTGTAAAGAGCAATATTGCAAAGGAACCTGGAATGTTAGGTCCATGAATCAAGGCAAACTGGAAGTGGTCCAAAAGGAGATGGCAAGAGTGAACATCAACATTCTAGGAATCAGCGAACTAAAATGGACTGGAATGGGTGAATTAAACTCAGATGATCATCATATCTACTACTGTGGGCAGGAATCCCTTAGAAGAAACAGAAGAGCCATCATGTCAACAAAAGAGTCTGAAATGCAGTACTTCAATGCAATCTCAAAAACGACAGAATGATCTCTGTCCATCTCCAAGGCAAACCATTCAATATAATAGTAATCCAAGCATATACCCAGACCAGTAATGCTGAAGAAGCTGAAGTTGAACAGTTCTATGAAGACCTACAAGACCTTTTAAAACTAATACCCCAAAAAAGATGTCCTTTTCACTATAGGAGACTAGAATGCAGAAGCAGAAAATCAATAAACACCTGGAGTAATAGGCAAATTTGGCCTTGGAGTACAGAATGAAGCAGGGAAAAGGCTAATAGAATTTTACTAAGAGAATCCACTGTCATAACAAGTACCCTTTTCCAACAACACAAGAGAAGAGTCTACACATGGACATCAGACGGTCAACACTGAAATCAGATTGATTACATAATTTGCAGCCAAAGATGAAGGAGCTCTATACAGTCAGAAAAAACAAGACTGGAAGCTGACTGTGGTTAAGATTATGAACACCTTCTTGCCAAATTCACTTAAATTGAAGAAAGTAGGGGAAACCACTAGATCATTCAACTATGATGAAAATCAAATCCCTTATAACTATTCAGTGGAAGTGAGAAATAAATTGAAGGGACCAGACCTGATAGACAGAGTGCCTGATGAACTATGGATGGAGGTTCATGATATTGTACAGGAGACAAGGATCAAGAACAACCCCAAGAAAAAGAAACGCAAAAAAGCAAAATGGTTGTCTGAAGAGGCCTTACAAATAGCTGTGAAAAGAAGAGAAGTGAAAAACAAAGGAGAATAGGAAAGATATGCCCATTTGAATGCAGCATTCCAAAGAATAGCAAGGAGAGACAAGAAAGCCTTCCTCAGTGATCAATGCAAAGAAATAGAGGAAAACAATAGAATAGGAAAGTCTAGAGATCTCTTCAAAAAATTAGAGATACCAAGGGAACATTTCATGCAAAGATGGGCTCAATAAAGGAAAGAAATGGTATGGACCTAACAGAAGCAGAAGATATTAAGAAAGGTGGCAAGAATACACAGAAGAACTATACAAAAAATATCTTCAGTTCAGTTCAGTTCAGTTCCTCAGCTGTGTCCGACTCTTTGCGACCCCATGAATTGCAGCATGCCAGGCCTCCCTGTCCATCACCATCTCCCGGAGTTCACTCAGACTCACGCCCATCGAGTCCATGATGCCATCCAGCCATCTCATCCTCTGTCGTCCCCTTCTCCTCCTGCCCCCAATCCCTACCAGCATCAGAGTCTTTTCCAATGAGTCAACTCTTCGCATGAGGTGGCCAAAGTACTGGAATTTCAGCTTCAGCATCATTCCTTCCAAAGAAATCCCAGGGCTGATCTCCTTCAGAATGGACTGGTTGGATCACCTTGCAGTGCAAGGGACTCTCAAGAGTCTTCTCCAACACCACAGTTCAAAAGCATCAATTCAATATCTTCACGACCCAGATAAGCATGATGGTGTGATCACTTACCTAGAGCCAGACATCCTGGAATAAAGTGAAGTGAAGTCAAGCAGCCTTACAAAGCATCACTGCGAACGAAGCTAGTTTAGGTAATCCTAAAAGATGATGCTGTGAAAGTGCTGCACTCAAAATGCCAGCAAATTTGGAAAACCCAGCAGTGGCCACAAGACTGGAAAAGATAAGTTTTAATTCCAATCCCCAAGAAAGGCAATGGCAAAGAATGCTCAAACTACTACACAATTGCACTCATCTCACATGTTAGCAAAGTAATGCTCAAAATTCTCCAAGCCAGGATTCAAATAATACATGAACCATGAAATTTCAGATGTTCAAGCTGGTTTTAGAAAAGGCAGAGGAACCAGAGATCAAATTGCCAACATCTGCTGGATCATGGAAAAAGCAAGAGAGTTCCAGAAAAACATCTACTTATGCTTTATTGACTAGGCCAAAGCCTTTGGCTGTGTGGGTCACAATAAACTGTGGAAAATTCTGAAGGAGCTGGGAATATCAGACCACCTGACCTGCCTCATGAGAAATCTGTATGCACTTCAGGAAGCAACAGTAGAACTGGACAGATTGGTTCCAAATAGGAAAAGGAGTACGTCAAGGCTGTATATTGTCACCCTGCTTATTTAACTTATATGCATAGTACATCATGAGAAATGGTGGGCTCAATGAAGCACAAGCTGGAATCAAGATTGCCAGGAGAAATATCAATAACCTCAGATATGCAGAAGACACTACCCTTATGGCAGAAAGTGAAGAAGAACCAAAGAGCCTCTTGAAGAAAGTGAAAGAGGAGAGTGAAAACGGTGGCTTAAAGCTCAACATTCAGAAAACTAAGATCATGGCATCTGGTCCCATCACATCATGGTAAATAGATGGGGAAACAGTAATAGACTTTATTTGCGGGGGGGGGTGCTCCAAAATCACTAGAGATGGTGACTTCAGCCATGAAATTAAAAGATGCTTACTCCTTGGAAGGAAAGTTATGACCAAACTAGACAGCATATTAAAAAGCAGAGACATTGTTTTTCCAAGAAAGGTCCATCTAGTCAAAGCTATTGTTTTTCCAGTAGTCATATATGGATGTGAGAATTGGACTATAAAGAAAGCTGAGCACCAAAGAATTGGTGCTTTTAAACTGTGGTATTGGACAAGACTCTTGAGAGTCTCCTGGGCAGCAAGAAGATCCAGCCAGTCCATCCTAAAGGAAATTAGTCCTGAATATTCATTGGAATGGACTGATGCTAAAGCTGAAACTCCAATACTCTGGCTACCTGATGCAAAGAACTGACTCACTGGAAAACACCGTGTAGCTTGGAAAGGTTGAAGGCAGGAGAAGGGGACGACCGAGGATGAGATGGCTGGATGGCATCCCCGACTCGATGGACATGAGTTTGGGTGAACTCCGGAAGTTGGTGATGGACTGGGAGGCCTGGAGTGCTGCAGTCCATGGGGTCGCAAAGAGTCAGACACTATTGAGGGACTGAACTGAACTGAAGCTAACTGATGGAGCACAGAGGTAGAGTCAAGGCTGACCCACAGTAAATTCAGGGAGCATTTGCCTTTGTATCTTTTTCTCAGTAAGGAAAAGGAGCTTTAGAAAATAATTCCATAGGCATGCCTAGAGCATCTCCAAAAATTTAATCAGCTTTAGCAGCTGTTTTTCCCCCAACTAATATAACTCGGTTTTTCTCTGCCTGATTTGTTAACAATACAGTGGGCAATGACACACAGACCAAAAAAGTTAGTATACCTGCTCAATTCGGGGGAAATGTTAATTATTGATAATATCTCATCATTTAAGGTTGGTTTGAAAAAACTCATAAAGATATTGTAAAACAAGATTATGCATAATAAGATGAGAGGAGCACAGTACCTCAAAAATCAGAGGGAAAAACCTAGTTTAAAACTAAAATAAATGCTGCAGAATAAAGAAGGAGATTTTAGAAAGTTTCTGCTTTGTCTTGCCATAAAAAGAAAAAGAAATGAAAACCATGAAACAAGAGATGAAAGATGAGAGGATAAGACAATAGACTGAGATATAAAAAGGAATGAGGTGGGAGCCAGACAGAAGGGCAAAAGGAGCTGAATGAGATAAGGAGAAAATGAAAGGAAACAAAAGATACAATAACTAATTTTAAAACTGCTTTGAAAGCAGTAAAGAATCCATACTATAAAAATTGAATCAGTGATGTGAAAGCTGAAATTTTGAACTGCTTAAAGTTTCTATTATTCAGCAACGATAAATTACATTGAGATTAAGTTTTAAACATTATAAATAAAAGGTTAATCCAGGGAAAAATGAATGAAGATTATAGCAGAATGTGATATATTTTAAAAAATTTATTAAATTAGTTTAAAAATAATCATCTCATTAAAAACAATAGAAAAGCCTGATATACTTGAGAAGCTCTTAAATATAATGAAGAAAAAAATGAAAGTACATAAAATAAGCTAAATATGAGCAAGAAGATATTGCTCATTTAAGACCATAAGAATGAATGTCTAAGCAAATGCTTTTGAAAAGCTTACTGAAATATATAATGTTCCAGGAAAATATAAATAAAAATTAACAAAAACAATTTAAACATTCTATGATTTAAAAAACAATTATCACGGAAGACACTTAATAGCCGATGCTTCAGATTCCCTATAAAGAGTTTGTGGAGAAGGCAATGGCACCCCTCTCTAGTGCTCTTGCCTGGAGAATCCCATGGACAGAAGAGCTAGGCAGGCTGCAGTGCACTGGGTCGCTAAGGGTCGGACACGACTGAGCGACTTCACTTTCACTTTTCACTTTCATGCATTGGAGAAGGAAATGGCAACCCACTCCAGTGTTCTTGCCTGGAGAATCCCAGGGACGGGGGAGCCTGGACACGACTGAAGCGACATAGCAGCAGCAGCAGCAGCATAAAGAGTTTGAAGATTCATTTGGTATTATAGTTTCTTTCAAATTTACCAGAAACAAATAATTATCTCTTAGAAATAGTTCCAGGGCATAGAAAATGAAGAATGTGACATTAATTTGTTTGTAGAAGATAACAAAAACATTTAGCAAAAACTGAAAGAGAAGCTTAATGAAGGAAAGTTACATGGCTCAAAATAGCCTGGAGTTAAAACCTCCAGGTCCTCCCCACCATTCTATGCAAAACAAAGAACTCTCTCACCTGAAGAAGAAAAATGGACATTAAGTTTGATTATGCCCACCTCCCAGCTGGTCCAGCCTCTGGTCTATCTCCAAAATTCCTTGCTCCAGCTGTGTAAGAGATAACTACTCCAAACAACCTTAGAGAAGAGCAGGCCTCCTTAAGACAGTAACTTTCCACATACATGCCTATATATACTCTTTTCTTGCATAAGCGCAGCAGTTCGCTAATCTGACTGCTGCCCCTTCTCGTCTCATTAAAGGTGATCTGTTTCTGTACAGTGCCTGTCTCATTCTTTTTCTGAACCTAGCCTTCTTTAACTCACTTACCCTACATTTAAGACAGAGCTCATTTAAAAATATTAATGAAGGCTGTCTTTGTTGTGCAGAAGATTTTAATTTCTGAATGGGAGAAAATAATAACAAATGAAACAACTGACAAACAACTAATCTCAAAAATATACAAGCAGCTTATGCAGCTCAACTCCAGAAAAATAAATGACCCAATCAAAAAATGGGCCAAAGAACTAAATAGACACTTCTCCAAAGAAGACATACGAATGGCTAACAAACACATGAAAAGATGCTCAACATCACTCATTATCAGAGAAATGCAAATCAAAACCACAATGAGGTACCATTTCACACCAGTCAGAATGGCTGCGATCCAAAAGTCAACAAGCAATAAATGCTGGAGAGGGTGTGGAGAAAAGGGAACCCTCTTACACTGTTGGTGGGAATGCAAATTAGTACAGCCACTATGGAGAACAGTGTGGAGATTCCTTAAAAAATTGCAAATAGAACTGCCTTATG
Source organism: Aepyceros melampus (assembly GCA_006408695.1). Taxonomy (NCBI): domain Eukaryota; kingdom Metazoa; phylum Chordata; class Mammalia; order Artiodactyla; family Bovidae; genus Aepyceros; species Aepyceros melampus. The sequence continues at coordinate 1,822 of SJXQ01001655.1, read as the reverse complement.
ATCCAGCGATCCCACTGCTGGGCATACACACCAAGGAAACCAGAATTGAAAGAGACACGTGTACCCCAATGTTCATTGCGGCACTGTTTATAATAGCCAGGACATGGAAGCAACCTAGATGTCCATCAGCAGATGAATGGATAAGAAAGCTGTGGTACATATACACAATGGAGTATTACTCAGCTATTAAAAAGAATACATTTGAATCAGTTCTAATGAGGTGGATGACGCTGGAGCCGATTATACAGAGTGAAGTAAGCCAGAAAGAAAAACACCAATACAGTATACTTACACATATATATGGAATTTAGAATGATGGTAATGATAAACCTGTACGCAAGACAGCAAAAGAGACACAGATGTATAGAACGGCCTTTTGGACTCTGTGGGAGAGGGAGAGGATGGGATGGGTTGACAGAGTGGCAGTGTAACATGTATGGTATCATAAGTGAAACGAATCGCCAGTCCAGGTTTGATGCAGGATGCAGGATGCTTGGGACTGATGCACGGGGATAATCCAGAGAGAGGGTGTGGGGCAGGTGGGGGGAGGTGGGGGTCGGGATTGGGAGTTCATGTACACTCGTGGCTGATTCATGTCAATGTGTAGCAAAACGAATACAGTATTGTAAAGCAAAACAAACTAAAAAATAAAAATTAATTTAAAAAATAAATAAATAAAAACTAATAAAAAATAAAAATATTAATGAAATACTAGCAAAACAAATACAGAATGTTATTAGTCAAGTAATAACAGCATACCCACCTGGGGTCAATTCCAGTAAGATTATAAAAATTCCGTATTAGAAAATCCACAAATATGGAGTTATATATGAGAAACAAAGTACAAAAAAATTTGTAATCATTATAGGAGTTGTTACCATCTGAGCTACCCCCAGGGAAACTTTGAAAAGACATTGGAAAATATTTAATAGTCATTCCCCAAATAAAATTATTTCAGGTAACAGAAAAATAAGATTTCTTAATACAAAAATGATATAAAGCCCTAAAAGGTGTAGTAGTATCAAGTCTTGAAATCATCTACAGATTCAACTGAATCCCTACGGTTGTGTGCCTGTGTGTGTGTGTTGCAGAAACTGATAAGCTGATTCTAAGTATAAACAAACAAGAATAGAGCTAAGCCAATATGGAAGAACAGAGTTTGTGAGTTTTACACTAATGGATATCCAAGGCTGTATAAAGACAATAAACTGAAAGTGTTAGTTGCTCAGTCATGTACAATTCTTTGTGACCCTATAGACTGTAGCCCTGCCAGGCTCCACTGTCCACGGAATTCTCCAGACTAGAATGCTGAAGTGGATTGCCACTCCCTTTGCTGGAGGATCTTCCCAACCCAGGGATTGAACCAGGGTCTCCCATATTGCAAGCAGATTCTTTACTGTCTGAGCCACCAGGGAAGACCAAGATTGTATAAACTTGATGTAGAAGAGACAGTACAGTATCGGCAATAAGATAGACAAATAAATAAAGATAACTGAATATGGAGTCCAAAAGTCAGGAGGAGAAGACTGGTGAAATCAACAAGTAGTTCAGTTCACTCAGTCGTGTCTGACTCTGCGACCCCATCAACAGCAGCATGCCAGGCCTCCCTGTCCGTCACCAACTCCCAGAGTTCACCCAAAATCATGTCCATCGTGTTGGTGATGCCTTCCAGCCATCTCATCCTCTGTCATCGCCTTCTCTCCTGCCCCCAATCCCTCCCGGCATCAGGGTCTTTTCCAATGAGTCAGCTCTTCACATCAGGTGGCCAAAGTATTGGAGTTTCAGCTCTAGCATCAGTCCCTCCAAAGAATACCCAGGAACA